>CM068835.1:21056596-21606403 GCA_028554795.2 Sinohyriopsis cumingii | reverse complement strand
AAGTGCAAGTCTTAGCCAAACAGTTAGGAACGCCTTGGCTGACTCAGGCGTACGACGATGCCACTCAAACTCCACACGCCTATTTACTCGTCGATTTGAAACCTACGACCCCCGAGGATTTGCGATTTCGTACCCACTTGTTTCACCACTGGTGCCAAGACGGAGGGCCTGTCCTGTACACGTCTCCGTCCTCGACTTCATTTCACTCCCCATGAAAAAAATCTATAAAAACCTCAGACCCTTTTTCGTCTGTCTCACACAGTGTGAACATGACGTCCCTTCAGTCGCATCTTCCCGTCAAATTGATTCGTGCCTTGTATGGCATCAGCCGAGAAAAAGATCCACAAACACGAGCCCGTGTCTTAGAAGCTAGTCTCAAAGAAGTCTTACGATGGTTCACGGTGACGGCACGTCAATTACTCCAAGGAATCATTCAGATTCCTCATCAAACCCAACGCTTTTTCGATCGAAACAAAGTCGCTTTGGTCCAACTGGCCGATCCCCGCATCGACACTCAAACCAAAAAACAAATCATTTTGAAACCTGGAGGGAGCGGTACTCTAGGAGGGGTCATCATTCGCTCACTCTTAAGATGGGATCCTAATGCCCCCAAAGTTATCCCCAAGACAAAAGTTCAACGAAGCCCCAAGAAGAAAAAGAAAAAGACCAAGTCCCCAAGAAGAATAACTTCTCCAGTGGCAGGACCCTCCTCTTACCAGACACCACCACCATCACCCCGGAAAAAGAAAAGAAGCCCCAAGAAAAAGAAACAGAGAAAAAGTCCTCAAAAAAAGAAAAGTCCACAGAAGAAAACTAGTCGCAAGAGAGGCACTTCGGCCAGGACGCAACCTTACACTCGCAAGCCACGACCTGCCACAACGTCTCCGGCAGCCTCACGTTTGTCCACTTCTCCGTTGATGTCACCAGGAACTGAAGAGTACTTGGAGACGTTGATCACACCAAGAACTTCTCAGTGGATGACCCCCAAAAGAACTTCCCCAGTGGCAGGACCTTCCAATTTAGCGGCAGTGGCTGCTGATCACAAAGTACCTTCTCCCAAAATCAAAGTTCAAGAAAGATCGGGCATGTTACAAAGTTTACTAGATTTGTCCAAGCAAGAACTGGCTCGATTTAGTCCGTTACGTACCCCTGCACGACGTGTCATGCCTGTCCTCAAACTGATAAAACGTAAAGACAATCAGTGGCGACGCGTTCCAGTATAAAAAAGGCCTGTGACCGAGTAGGGTATCAGTGTTTTTAGGTGCTCCTAAAGACTCAAAGATGTCACCCTCCAGAAAACCCCAAGGAAAGAAAAGGAAAGGACTACCACCACGTTTAGCCAAACATGGGGACCTGTTATCTGTCCTGTCCAAAGCTTCTCCACCCCTACGAAAAAAACTCATTCAAACGGCCTCCAAAGAGGTCATCGATACCGTGTGCGAATGTTGTTTGAACGTTTTGAAAGGCACGATCCCTTTGTCCAAACACCAGAAACAATGCTTAGGCAAACATCGTCACGTTCTTCGGAAAATGGTTCAAAAGAAAATTCCCATTCGTCAAAAAAAGAAGATGTTGGTCCAACGTGGAGGCATTTTACCTCTCTTGTTAGGCCCCATACTGAAAGGAGTCTTGGGAACCATGTTGGGAGGACTGGTGGGAGCAAGATAAAAAGGCCTTCGGAAGTCCCAAGATCTCAGAATTCACCCCTGACAACCCCATGGAAGGACGAAAACTAGCTTTAGTGCCTTACAAACGATGGATGGAATACCATCGGTGGCAAGAACAACGCACCCCGCATTTACCTCCCAATCCCAATTTGAGCGAGATGTCCCAGTTACAACACGAATTGCAATCCTTGCTGGATCGCCAAGATTTGTCCGAAACAGAAAAATCTCAAAAGTACGGTCAACTCTTGCAACGACTGCAACTCTTTCACCAGAAAGCTTTAGACGAAACAGCTTTACCCACTCTGAAAGATTTTAAGACCTTGATGAAAAGTCCAGCACCATCATCATCATTACCACCACCACCACTACTGTCATCCCCAACCGTCACCAGAGATGCTACCCCACAAAGACCTGAGGAAGAAGAGACGCGCGAAGTGTTTCAAACACCGTCAACAGCTCCCATTTCGAGTAAGATTGCAGCATCCTTATTGACCCCGTCCCCCACACCCCAACGAGAAGAAATGAAAGCTTGGGTTAAAAAGATGATGTCCACGCCTCCTTCGACAGAAGTGAAATAGAAAGAAGGGAAACCAGAAGCGAAAAAAGAAAAGAAAACCAAAGCCATTCCATTGCCACCTCCACCTCCACCACTACCTTCGACTTCTACTCCCGTAGCCCATCGGACACGTAAATCTGTTTCCAAACCACCCTTTCGACCCACCCAAAGTAGTATCACCGAAGAGTGGGTGACTTATTAACACACCAACACACAAAAAATAAAAAAAAATGGAAAAAGTCTTAGCCAGCATTTACTACGATCCCTCGCATCCTGCAGGTTACGCAGGAGTTCAAAAATTGTATCGTGCTGCCAAAACGCGACTGAAAAGTCTCCGTTTACCTCAAGTGCAACGATGGTTACAAGAACAAGCTACCTACACTTTACACAAACCCATTCGACGCAAGTTTGCCAGAAGTCGCACCCGAGTGGAAGGCATCGATCATCAATGGCAAGCCGATTTAGCCGATGTCTCTCATTTGGCTAGCTACAATCGTGGCTACAAATATTTGTTTTGTGTCATCGACGTCTTTTCCAAATTTGCCTGGGTCGTGCCCTTGACTTCCAAATCGAGCAGCGAGTTAGTACGAGCCCTGCAACGGGTGTTGAAACAAAGCGGTCGTCACCCTCTTCGATGGCAAACGGACAAAGGCACCGAATTTCTGAACCAAGCTTTCCAAAAAGAATTAAAGAAACGTGACATTCATTTTTTTACCACCGAGAATCCCGAAACCAAAGCCAGCATCGTGGAACGTTTTCAACGCACTTTGAAAGAACGCATGTGGAAATATTTTACGCATCACCACACTCTGAAGTACATCGACATCTTACCGCACCTGGTGCAAGCGTACAACCAATCTTACCATCGAAGCATCGGACGTGCCCCGCAAGACGTGACTCCCGACAACGAAGTGTTGGTGTTCGAGCGCCTGTTCGGTACGTCCCCGACGAGGGCTGTCCCCAAGAAAAGTGGAGAGTTGACCGTAGGAGATTGGGTGCGCATTGGCAAAACCAAACGCACTTTCGACAAAGGTTACTTACCTAACTGGACGACCGAACTGTTTCGCGTCACTGGACGAGTGCATGGCCGTCATCCTGCCGTCTATAAATTGGAAGACATGAACGGAGAAGTACTCAAAGGAACGTTTTATTTGCCCGAGTTACAACGTGTCACCAAAAAAGAAGACGACGTGTACGACATCGAAAGCATTCTCGAACGCAGAACCCGTAAAGTGGGCAAACGACGTGTCAAAGAAGTCAAAGTACGTTGGAAAGGATATCCACCCAGTTTCGATTCTTGGATCGACGCTTCGCAAGTCATCGACTATAAAAAGAAGAAGTGACCATCATGCCCTTTCACACATCAGACGCAGCTACGTCGACCACTCCTTCTTCCCCTAGTTCTTCTGTGCAAGATTTACAAAAACAACCCTTGTGGGTGTGGTGTGGAGAACGTGTGCCTAAAACGCAAATCGTCTTTTTCTGCCAAATCTTCGTGGTGTATTGTGTCATCGGGGCAGCCATCGCCAATTTGAGTTTGCAACAAGGAGACAAACAATTGTGGACCATTTTATTGAGCAGTTGCATCGGTTACCTGCTTCCCAATCCCTCCCTGAAATTCTCCTCAAACGGGAACGTTGTGTCCAGTGCCAGTGTCAGTGCCAGTCACCACTCCAACAACCACAACCAGAACCCCATTTTGGGCGGAGACACGCCTCTGACATCCAGTAATATCCCCTCGGACAGCCACAGAACTCTGGAATTATGAGTCACCAAAACCAATTTTACTTAACCTTACCCAGTGACAGTTCCATGGAGGTGTTTCCCAACAACACGTTGTGCTGTTACACGGCCAAATTACCTCAAGCCATCCAGTTAGATCACGAAGCCCATTGGGAAGTGGCTTTAGTAGAAATGATTCACCCAACCCAAGTCCACAATATCACTGCCCAGCAAAATTGGTTTAAGGTGGAAGTTCATGACCAACAATTGCAAGTGGAGTTGGATAAGATTGGCACATCTACCAATAAAACCTATGATGACAAAACTAAAACGACCACCTACAACTTGTTCATTCTCCCAGGCTATTATTTCAGTGGTCATCATTTGGTCAGCGCCATAGCCTCCAGGTTTAATGGCGTGTTCCATAAAGCTTTGAGTAATGTCCAAAAAAGTGTCACCCTGGAATACCACAAAATAGCTCGTCGCTTTCTGATGAAATTTTCTGAGGGGTCCAAAAAATTCATGTCTTTCTTATTTTGTCCTGAATTGTTTGACATATTGGGCGGTGACACGGAGATGAGAATGGTCATGATGAAGAAAAACGAATTGCCAGTCATTTCCGACAACGATATTTTTGCGAGGTATTTTCGTTTCCCGGTAGAACTGAACCAAGGACTGAATTTGATCTTTGTGTATTCCGATGTGGTGGAATACAACGTGGTGGGACACACCTCCGTGCCGTTACTGCGTGTCATTCCTTTCAAAGTGGATTCTGCCACAAACGCTGACGAGGAAGGTGGAAACACTTATCACGTTCACCGCGAATTTGTCCATCCTCACTATTTGCCGGTCAGCAAGTCGTATTTGGACACGGTCAACATTACTATAAAAGGAGATTTGGGACAAAATATTCCATTCACCAAAGGAAAAGTCACGGTGAAACTCCATTTTCGAAAACGGTTCTCTCACGACTCGTAAGTCATGTATCCAGTGTACCAAGGGGTGGCTCGACAGCGAGGACACGGTTTAGGAGACATGTTAAAATCGGCCTTTCGTTCGGTGGCCCCGGTGTTGAAACCGATGGTGACACGAGGATTGCACGCCTTGAAAGATGCGGCACTGACACAAGGCAAAGAATTTCTCCAAAATGTCATCATCGACAAACAAAACCCTAAAGAAGCCTTCATGAGGGCAGGCAAAAATGTCTTGCTGAAAACAGGCAAAGACATTTTAGGCCGACGAGACACACCTATAAATGCCCTGCACGCTACCGAATCAGGCATTCAGCAAGGACAAGGCAGAAAGAGACGACGACGAAGAAAACACCCTTTCACCAGACTTCAAGCGAGAAAGGCCAAGAAAAGAAGAACCGTTCGAGACTTAGACGTTTTCGATTATTGAGGAAGAACAAAAAAATGATGCACCGAGAGTCTTGTGCTTGTTCCAAGACGGAACTGGATCTGTTTGCCATGCCCCCCACCATGATGACCATGCAAGAATCCCAATGGGTGGAATTTCTTCCTATCTCCTCATTGACCGATTCCGCTCCCATCGAGTTTGAAATCAAAGGACAGCCCGAAGATTACATCGATCTGAATAGCAGTTACCTGTATTTGAAAGTGAGTGTTGGAACCACCCAACACTGACCTAGGCGATGATGATGTAGTAGCTCCCGTCAATAATTTCATGCATTCCTTGTTCAGTGAAGTGGACTTGTACTTGAATAACAAACTGGTCAGCAGCAGCATGGATACTTACCCTTATCGAGCCTACCTGGAAAATCTCTTGACGTATGGAAAAGAAGCCAAGAACACTCATCTGGATGCTTGCGTGGTATGGAAACCTGACCAAGCGAATAGGTTCAACAGCATTACAGTTGCTGGGGATGCTCAAAATTTATCGGGATTTGTAGAACGACGAAAGAAAATTCGTCTAAGTCGTAGTTTAGAACTGATGGATCGCTTGCATTTGGACATGTGGTTGCAAGAAAAGTATTTGCTGAACGGGGTGGATATCCGCTTGAGACTGAATCGTAGCAGTGTCGCTTTCCATTTGATGGCTGCTCATGATGCCACTTACAAAACCAAAATCGAAGAAGCCAGACTCTACGTGCGTCGCGTAGAAGTGTTACCTAAAGTAGGTAACGACATCAGTCAAACATTGAGCAGAACAACCGCCAAGTATCCAATCCGACGCGTGGAAGTGAAAACCTTCACCATTCCTGCTGGACAGCGATCCATGATCCAAGATCATCTATTCCAAGGACAGTTACCCAAACGTTTGATTGTTGGTATCGTCAAGAATTCAGCCTTCAACGGAGCCTACCACGAAAATCCTTTCAACTTTCATCATTACAATGTGTCCAAGATCGAAGTCAGTCGCGATGGCAAGGCCTTGTGTACCCGACCTTTCGAGCCGAAGTTTAGTGACAAGAATTACTTGAGATCGTACTTGTCCCTGTACGAAGCCACCGGACAGTTAGGGACCAACACCAGTCATGGTATTTCGTACGACGATTATCCAGAAGGCTATGCTTTGTGGGCGTTTGATTTCACTCCAGGCCAAGGCAGCGACGAGGGACATTTCCACCCTATAAAATCTGGCCAGATTCGTGTGGAAATTCAGTTTGCGAGTGCACTGGAAGCAGGGAACACAGTGAACGTCATCCTGTATGCAGAATTTGACAATACCATAGAAATTAACAGTTTGAGAGAAGTCATTCTAGATTACTAGAAGTCATGGAAGACTGTTATCCCTCTTTACCTAGTGGAGAAACTTTGGACATGAAATGTGAGGAGACTGTGGAAGAAGAAGTGATCATAATGAAGTCGAGATGGCCAGAACAAGAAGCCCATTTAGTCTCCTGTTTTGCCAAACACTTGGTCGATAAAATGACGGAATTGATCAAGAAAAATTGCTATGGATGTCAAAACGATCATCCCAGTCAAATTCAACACGATAAATGCCTAATGTTAAGTCAAGAAGAAAAATTGGACGAGTATCTGGACGAAGCTTGGAGTCTCATCTCGAACAAAGACGTGTTGCACCAGTGGTATAAAGACTTGCGTGAACATTCTTGTCCACCATTAACCACTCAAGAGATCCATCGTATCGAAGCTCTCCTGAATCAGAGTGAGGAAACAGAACGAATAACCGTTTATTCGTCAGACATTTTCAAGCAAAAAGTCAGGATCGAATTGACGACTTATTATTACCTGTGAAGAAGAAAACAAACACAAATCAATGGATACCTGGGAACTTTATTACCTTTTGAACCACAGTTCTTATACGTCTTCTTGGAATCCTGTCGTCTGTGCTAAAGATGAACTCCCTCATCGCAAACCTAAAGACCATCAAGCTTACGTGATCAACACGGACGACAGTCATCTCCCAGGAACCCACTGGGTAGCCGTCTACTTTCCTCAAGAAGGATGTGTGGAATATTTTGATTCGTACGGATTGCCCCCTTTGGAAGACGATATCATCGACTTTATGAGAAGAAATGCTCAAACCACCCGATTCAATAACGTGAAATTACAAGGCACAGATTCCTTGGTGTGTGGACAGTACTGTGTGTATTTTCTGCATCATCGCAGCCTGGGCTATTCCTTAGAACATTTAGTGACTCATTTCGATCCTCGTTCTTCTGCTAGAAACGATGTGAAAGTAGATCGATGGTTTTGTGACCATTATGCTTATCTTTTGTCTCAAGCTAGGAAACATAGTGTCCATCAATGGCCTAATGATTTCCAACAGTGGAAATCACAATTTCATTCACAACGTTGTCAGCCCTGTTTAAAGTAGATTGTGCATTGAGAAAAAAAGTTTGTGATTTGAAAAAAATTGTTTGATGTTATAGTGTTGGATTATTGTTAAAAAATGTTAGAGTTGTTGTTTAGTGTTAAGTGATTTGTGAATAAAAATGTTGTGTTTTGAAAAAAATGCCTTTGTGGTTTGTTTAGCTAGAAGAATGTTGGATTGATGCTCTTTCATTTCTTACTATCCCTCTCATGAACGTTGCGGCTCGAAAACCGTGTGGGGGATGTTTTCCTTCACGTCCGCGCTTTAACTTTAAGAACCGGGTTGTTCCCAGTCTAGCCATCCATTGTCGACTCATCCTCCTAAGAAGATGTGCTCCAAACTAGCTAAGCTCAACGAAGCCTACGTGAATTTGCATAGGGTCAGACACAGTCTGATACCGAAGCCAGAAGAAATAGAGAATGTGAGAATGTTAAAAATCACTGAAGACCTGATAGAAGAGCTCTTCAGAGAAGAAATGAACAGGGAGAAAGAAGAATGGACAGAGAAGTACAGACTTCAGAGACAGCAGCAACAGCAGCAACAACAGCAGCAACAGCAGCAACCTGAAGCTGACAGAGGCTTTGTGGATTGTCGTATCGACACCAAAGAATTCTTCTTCTCTTTCCGAAGAAGCAGACCTATCGCCAGAAAGTCTATCCTCAGAGGACATCGCATTCTTAGAAACTAAAAAGAATGCCATAACAAAAAAACAAAAAAACAGCCCTTTTCAGGGCTACCCAATACTCTAGAAAAGAAATAACGATCGATTTGCCAATGTGTGAAGGTAGAGTAGTGTGAAAATAAACACTAACTCTTTCTTAAAAAATGTGAGGGTATGTGTTTGTGTGATTGTGTTTGTAAGTGATAAAGTAGGTTGGTGTGGATAGTAGATTAAAATGATGTTTGTTTTTTGGGCTGTTTGAGGTGTATATTTGGGGTTAGATTGGATTGCTTTGCGTATGTGGATAGTCTATTGAAGTGATGGGTAGCATAAAAAAGTGAGCGAGTGTTTCTTTTAGGTCCGCGCGTTGTTGTTTTTTTTGGTCATGATCTAGGTAAGATGAATTTTATGTTATTAGGGGGATGTTTTCCTTCACGTACGCGCTTTCAGTATAAATTGAAACTCGTTCGACAGTCCAGCTACCCTTGTTGATTGATCAACACAGCCAGAAAAATGACTAGCAGAATAGTGAAACTGTTAGAATTCCAGATGCACCTGGAATATGCCAGGCGGATAGTAAACGAACTATCAGCGGAGGCTATAGTAGAAGAAGCAAGAATAAAGAAGGAAGAAGAGGAGAAAAGACAGAGGGAAGAGGAGGAAAAGAAAAGAGAAGAGATGATGTCGTTTAATATTCCTGAAACAGAGGATTGGGGTGCTGAAGCGAATCATCCTCCCTCTGCGCTCCCCAGAAGAAAGGTGAAAGAAGACTGGGGAAGAAGATGCGTGTGCGGCGCCAGGCCAGGAAGGTGCAACCATTAGATAGGTGCATCTGGAGTTTAAAAAAAACAGCCCTTTTCAGGGCTACCCAATAGTCTAGAAAAGAAATAACGATAGATTTGCCAATGTGTGTAGGTAGAGTAGTGTGTATATAAACACTAACTCTTTTTTAAGATAGTGTGAGGGTATGAGTTTGTGTGTTTGTGTGTTTGTGTTTGTAAGAGCTAAGGTATGTTTGTGTGAATAGTAGATTATGGGTTTCTTAGCGTATGTGAAGAGTAAAGTTAGGGTTTTATTACATGAAATGAGAAATTAGGGGATGTTTTCCTTCACGTTCGCGCGTTGTTGGGTCATGATCTAGGTAAGATCAATTTTATGTTTTTAGGGGATGTTTTCCTTCACGTTCGCGCTTTGAGTATAAAACTAACAGTGTTGGCCATTGGAACCCATTCTACGGAATAAGCAAACAAGAAGATGCCAGCAGCTTCAGCTTTATACAACGATCTTATGGGAAGTTGGTATTGGATGGTAGATGGATTGAGTGTAGTAGAAAGGGTTGAACAGGAATGGAGGTATGCAGTGACAAAAGACTTCGTCTCAAGACAAGTAACCAGCCTCCACTTATCCGTAAATATTGTAAAAGAAATGATACAGGATGAGGAGAAGAGAATCAGAGGTTTAATTAACACACCGTATGTCAAAGTGGGTAAGTTAAAAGAAGCGATAGATCATGTGACGAGTGCAAGGTGCTTTCTAGAAGACATTGTAGAATGGACAGATTGGTGTTTCGCGAAGTGGGGGTTAGAAAAACTTAAGAAAGCTGAAGAACTAATGAGGAATGTGCTGACCGAAGAGGTCAAGAAGATCAAAGAAAAGTGGTTAAAGGAAAGAAAAGAAGAAGAAAATAGAAAAAAAAGGGATGAATTCGAAAAACTGAACACAAACTGGATGAAAATCCAAGAGAAGTTCCGGGCCATGGGCCACCCGGACTGGTTGCCGGAAACAGAAAAGAAAAAGAAGAAAGGAATGATGGACAAAATAAGAGGATGGTGGAAGAAGTTAAGAAGTTAAAAGAAGAAGAAAAAACCCAAAGGCCCTTTTCAGGGCCTCATATTTCTCGAAAAGAGATAGCCTTTCCATTGCCTACCCCTTTTTTTAAAAAATTTAAAGAAAAAAAATCCCATGTTAAATTCCCCTTGTCCGTAGAGTGACCCACGATTTATTCCCATGTTAAATTCCCCTTGTCCGTAGAGTGACCCACGATTTATTCCCATGTTAAATTCCCCTTGTCCGTAGAGTGACCCACGATTTATTCCCATGTTAAATCCCCTTGTCCGTACAGTGCCCCACGATTTTTCTCCATGTTAAATTTCCATTGTCCGTAGAGTGCCCCAAGGGTGTTTTTAATGGTAATTCCCATTGTCCGTAGGGTGCCCCCCTTCACTACTTATGTCATTTAGTTTTCACATTCTTATAAAAATGATTGTTATCAGAAATTACATTCTGTGAGCCTGATACATGAAATATTGAATGTGGCTTTTTTTTCAAAATGTTGACCGTGAAGGAATAGACGTTAATTGGCGAAAAGAGATGCATTTATTTTGACATCTTTGTGTGTGTGTGGTTTTTTTATACAAATAAGATATTCCGCCGTTTCCTCCATTTGCTTTATAGTCCCTCACATTTTACATGATAGCAATTTTTTAAAATATATAAATAAACATCTTGAATATGTGTTTCGAAAATAATTTGTTGATCTCAAGATTCGTGCTGGAAATGTATGTCAATTATGATAAAATAGACTTGGAAGTTACTTAATAATGACAAAATGTTCAGACCCGTTAAGTCGAAGAATGGATTTTGAAGGAAAATAAACAACAACAGATCAAACTAAATATAATTGGTTATATTGACGAATTGTACTGACT
Source organism: Sinohyriopsis cumingii (assembly GCA_028554795.2). Taxonomy (NCBI): domain Eukaryota; kingdom Metazoa; phylum Mollusca; class Bivalvia; order Unionida; family Unionidae; genus Sinohyriopsis; species Sinohyriopsis cumingii. The sequence goes on along the minus strand of CM068835.1, from coordinate 21,595,288 downwards.
TTTATGATAATAATCTAATCAAGTGAGATTGTTAAATTTGAATCCATACAAATAGAATTATATATTTGATTATGAGTCCAATTTTGACTTTATTAAAACCTGTATAAAAATGATGAACAAAGTTATTATGTTTCAATAGAATTTCATTTTCTTTGCAATTTGAATAGGTTATTATCCAATCCTGTGTAAATATATTAGTCGAAATCCAAAGCCCCACAATCTAACAATATCTTGTACAGAAGAAGGACCATGTGCTTGAAGTGTTAGCCTTGGAAAATGGAAGTTTCTCTTTGCAATATGAAGCTGACCTTTTCTTTCCATATTTTGTTATAATAGAACGTCTTTTTTTCACCATTCTCTCAGAAGAAAGTAATAAAATAGAAATACTGGGTGAAAGACCGTTGAATTATTTAAATCTTTTTTTGTCATCTTGCATAAAAAGATAAATAACGAAGTAATAGAATCAAAATCAATTGTATTCATATCAGAGGCAAATGCCGGGGTAATATGTCTCTTGAATTTAGGTCAACGGTTCTTCAGTAATACCACGATTTGCATCATGTACGGAGTATTTCTTGTATAAATGTGAATGAATGTTGATTGATAGGCTTCTGTCTTTATTGACTGCACAGCTCGGAATACTTGTTGAAGTAAATTTTGTAATTCCTTTATGGTGTTGGTGGTCAAATACATAAGATATTAATCACACAGATATTAATTTCATGTCAAAACCCATTTCAGGACACATATTTGTTGTCGTACACAATCACATCCTGATTACGCGCCTTAGTGGCATGTCAATGTGGCAATTTTAGAGCCAGTCCCACTTAAACATTTTAAATGATTCAAGGTATTATTTGGACAATACAGAATAATCAGAAAATGGCACCATATTTATTCATGACTACATCAGAAGCTGTAAAATAATATAGTTTCAAAATGTATATAATTTATTATTGAAATATATGCCAGATGAGTATTTGTTTTGTTTTCTTCGCATCAGATATTTTATTGTGACTGGTACACAAACAATATTACTGCTTGTTTTGTGCTTCAATATTAGATTTTTTATAACCGTGCTCACCTGTTCGCTTTGTATCTTAATGGATACAATCAAATTATCTGTACAATTATTCACACTGTTATTTCCTTTGTGCATCATCACAAATATCATCCATATTAAGAACTCACATCTTTATTATTGACACATCCTATGCATTTCATTCCAATAAAATAGAGCAAGATAATTTAGTATCAGACAATTCATATCTTGCAGGGAATGCACCTTTGCTGCAACATTTATTTGCAGCGTCTAACTCTAAGGCCTAATTTAGTCTCATTGATTTGCTAAATCCAATACGATTGCATTTATAGCGGTGTTATTACCCAATACATAAAGTCCAGTCTTATTATGTTAATGTATGCGTCAAATAAAATATAGGGGATGAATTTGTGTAAACATTAAATTTAATCCAGTACAGGAATGCTTTGGATTAATATTGAAATAAGCTGATTGTTTACGTTCCAGATTGCCAAAGATATTGTTTGCGGATGTTCGACTCCTAATAAGCCCATTCATTTTGATCTAGGAGGAATAGCAGAGGACTTTAAAGGTGAAAACCAAAGCCTAAAGTATCAGCGTCTACTATCACTGGACGCTCAGACGTTTCATGCCATGACTTTATAGTAGATTTCGTTGACCACATCCGAGCCAATCCAAAAATAGAAAAATGGTCATTTTTTGCACAATGTTTGTCATTAATCTGGTTTTAGCTTATACCTTCCAAAATTAAACATGAACCCTTTAATACAACTGTTAAAAAATGTTTGTTTTCAATATGAATAAAAATAGTATAGTCGATTGCATCAAAATAATACTAACTATCCGCCTGTTTAGCTATGTACTTATATTTCTTGTGCCTTGCTTAATGTAATATATTAAGATCAACATGTTACCTGAGCCCATTAATTTCCGAAATCCAATAGTAGACCGGATTCTCCGATATTATCAGAAATAAGTTGTGCTGTCTCTATATTACGGAGATCCAATCGTTTTTACCTCGACCACAAGGGAAAAGCGTGAGGACAACCGCCCGAATAACCAGCTTCGATAATGTTGATAAATTTATGAATAGACATATTGCTTACCCCAAATGATCAAGATTTTTTGTAGAGAAGGGCGGAGCAAGGCATAAATCAAAAACGTAGCAAATGGTGTACATGGCATCCATCTATTCATGTTCCATACTTGTCGCCAATTTAGTACATTATTTGCTAATAAAAAGTAATGATTAATTATTGTCAAATCGATGTTATATTGAGGATTAGATAACTTACAACATGTGATGTCATGCAACATGTTACTATAACAATTTAAAATGTCAACGAAACACCTACCTTATTTCTATTAAAGAATATTCTTTAAAGAAGTCATTATGCTTTTGAAAGGAGATCATTGATTGTGACTGCTTTTAATAATCGACTTAAACGTGTGAAGGAGTTTCAGAGCAGCTGGCCCGAAATAATCAAACGTAGTTGTGATCGTGGTTTGATCTATCTACAGCCTTCATCGTCGCCCAGGGCGCCGTTTACCCTGAGTACTGCTCTATCTGTCAGAAGTATAGACATTTGACAAGAATTTGGTGATTTCATACAAAGCAAGTCTTACACGGGTGCTTATTTCAAGTGAAATATACGAAAAAGAGTTCAATACTTTCCTGGCCATGTCTAAGAAAAAGATTGAAATTAGACTTTCGTTATTAATTTCATTCCAAAAGAGCACAGTTTAGTGACACAACTTTGAAATACTTCCGGACGCCCTATTCATTATAGTTTTCCTCTTTATAATTTTATCATGATATTTATAACTTCTTGATGTGTTATTACACGCGTTGTACATACGAAAAGTATGACACGGACATATTAATGTAAATAACACAGCAGTCTTGTGATAACAATAATCTTCTTGCTTTATTTATACCATTAAATTTACAGTTTAAGTTTCACGAGCTTGTTCGTAAACTAAATTGTAAAATAGATTTCTAGTTTTATACTCATTTTTGTATCATGCAGCATACTATATTTTCTGTTTCTGCTGAATTGCTAACTTTATAATTCCAGTCGATATGATATATTCGAACTGAAGCAGTCTAAAACTGTTGAGCTCAGTTTGGTCGTTGATATCACGTTTACCAGTCGGGACTTAAGAGTTGGAGTCCATTCTAAGATTTGGCATGGATCTGTTGTAATGATGCTGAATCCTTCCTTCAGAGATAGCTATGCTCGGTGTTTCCTGCTCATTCATTTGGATGCTGCATGCCAATAAATGCCGTACAAAGTTTTCCTATTCAAGATTATGGTCACAGCAAATATTTTGTAGTGTTGACGGCATTATTGCAATTACGTTCTCTTCATTACCATTACAATGTGCATTATTCGAGCGAGCATCAAAACTGCCTTACTGAACGTTTATATGCATTTTAACGGCCATAAAAGTTTTCATCCTTTATCATTCCAACCTCTATTAACTGACGCTACCAATGAGTTTCAATTAAGTAAAAACGAACAGTGTATTCTAAGTCTCCCACAAAATATCAAGAGCGTGAAAAAAACATCTTAATTTAGTTGCAATATTAAAGAATCAACTTCAGTGTGTGCCCAACGATTTAAAAAGTAATCAGAATACAATTTTATGCTTATTTGACTTGTTCCCAACAAACTCTCTCATCCCAGCAATTTTTGTAATGCATAGACCATGTGTAGACATGCAGGAATGAGTTGCATCAATATTTAAATAAGTAGATTGTTTATAGCTCTGATTGTCCATTATACTGTTTGCAAATCTTCGAAGTCATTTTCAGTCAGTTCTTATGCATCCAGAGAAGTAGAATCGGTAGATTAAAAGTCGGCATAACAACTAATATATTATCAATCACCATCGTCGGGTGTTTCATCATTTCAGCTTATTCATGTTTCGACTTCGTTTCGGATTTCACTAGAATTTGTCATTTTCATCACATTTGGTCGACATGAAAATGATATGGATTTTCACCTTGCAAAGCATATTTGAATGTTCAACTTCCTTTTATAAAATGAACATTCTGAAAATGAATTTTAAAAGCGTATCCTCTATCTCTTTCAAATAATTTTTAAATATCAGTCTGCTTTTTAGATGCACTTATAGTATCCCCCACCATTCAGTGATAAATTGATGGTATATTTTTATTCATCTTCTTTCATTTGATAGCTTTTGGGTATATCCGAGGTATTCATTTTGCAGTGCAATTAAAGCAGGTCAATGGCTATCTCGTAAGACATTTCCTCCCACTTAGCACTCAGCTGCAATGGTCCCCATAGCTTTTAATTTGAATCTATTGATTTCATAAAATCGATATCACATCACGTTCCGCTATGCCATCCAATTAAGCTGTACTAGCCTTGTCTGAGAGCCGTTTCCTTGTTCTAGGGTGAAGAGTGTATGGACAACTGCTTTAGTGACCAGCTGGGCTGATGTTGATTAATTCAGGAATAAAGAGACTGCTATAATACATTTAAAAAAACATTACTCCCCGTTAATCATGATATTGCAGCTACCAAGTAAATAGAACAGGTTTGAGACGAGTGAAAATAATTTCAATCTTTTGATTGTCAATAGTTTGTCGCCAATTTTGTGGATGAGGAAGTGAATAAACCTTGTCAGATTTAGATGTTTTTTTTTTATAGCTAACATAATTTGGCTGTTATATTCATAAAATGCCAATGTTTCCCTGGTGTTGCTTTTGTGAGCATTCTTACTAAAATATTCACTTATTTTTTATATACGGTCATTTATATTTACAAATGTCAGTGACTGTTAATACATGAAAGTCACACATACATTCTTGAATTTGTTTCATCAGATGGTTTCCAGTCGTTAGCAATTTCTCAGTCATGGTAGTGGTCGTTATTGGTTTTATCAAACATACATGCTGCAATAATTTAAAGAAAGATAGTTCAAATGTAGTGATCGGTTTTGCCGTATAGTCATGTTGCATGTTCACTAAGGTTTGTTTGGCATGGCTACGTTCTCGCAATCTTCATGAAGTAATTAACACTGATGAGAAAGAAAATCGCATTACGTAATATTTCCCTTACTTAATAATGGATACCATGCACGCTGAAACACGAAAGTTACATATGTTGAGATATCTCACATTGAATCTTGTATAATTATCAAGGTTTTCTTTCATGTAATAGGGACAATTCGGTCAGAATACGTTCTCGCGAAATACTTTCGATTGGATTGGGTCAGAAACATTTATTTTATGCCCGTTAGTTTCCGAAACCTGATTCGACATCGGTCTCGGCAGCGTCATCCAAATTAAACTGTACGATCTTTACTTTAGACAGGTCCAATCATCTTCTCTCTCTTCTAGTCGAGGTGAAAAGGACGAAGGCTAATGCTTGGTTGAACTGATGAACTGATTTGGATTAATTCTGGAATAAACAGATTGCTTACAATCGTACAAATCTCCATTGCTTATAATCGTGTGGACCTCTATGGTTAGGAGGAGAGATCTAACCCGTATCAAGCAATTTTGTCTAGTTACTACAGCAGAACTTCGATTATTACAATTATGTCATCCAAACTGAGGTTCATGCAAGGTCAGCCTCAGGCGATCCGAATATTCATTATGCCTCCCGACATGTTCGATTTGTTTTATGCTATTTTTGTATACTTATTTTTCTTGACGAAATAAGAAACACTTTCTTAAAATTTGAAGGCTAATGGTTTCAGCTGCATGCGAATTCCATTTATCGATTTTAATGAAAATTATTAAAATACTCACTGCCTATTGCAATGTCACAAAATCAATTTCCCATTAACCTAAGTATTTAATTGAAATACACCAGTGCTACTGTTGCAAGATGTAGGCGTTCGAAAATGATTTTTTTCTTAAAGATATGGACTGTCTGTTTATTTTGCTACCTCCCATCCAGACCCTCCCCGTCTTAACAGGGGAAATTTCCAGTATCATCCTGCTATTGTCGTGCTCATGTCAGCTTTATATCTACGATTGACAATATATTTTTATGTTTCATTTGGTTTCGTACATTTTTTTATATCCTCTCACAATGTAATTACAGCAGACAATATATGTCCTGAGAAACGTGATCCCATTACTCTAGGCACTGAATTACACTAGTATATAATATTATTTTAATCAAGCACTAACCATTTGCGAAATCGTATACCAAAAGTGCCTTGTTGGTATTGTTACAATTAAACTTTTAAACTTTCCATTCCATTATTTGGAAATATCCAATCGCGAACACGTCTATTAAAACCTGAAGTGCAGTGGGACCCGTCTGTATGACCTTCAGGCTATCTATGATTTTGATATTAAATTTAATAGCTAGTCTACATTGACGCAAATTCCAGATAATTGCCCGAAGAAACTCTATAGGTAGTCAATAATTTTTTAGCGGCCTCAGTTGTCGTAGCTTGGAGGTCACGCTGTCACAAGATATTCTTTCTGAATCTAGATAATGAAATTGGAGTTTAAATGAATATAGTTTTTTTTTTTAAATCTGGGAATTAACAAATTTCCTCGTTGAGGGATGGCAGTTTTGTGTGTTTAGCAATTTATGCTGTCGCTTCTTGCTTGTTTTCTGTTACGGGATTAATTTATAATCAGACACTTTTGATCCCCACTGTTCTTTGCATTCCATTATATACTGCATGGATGATTCTGTCCACAATAGGAACTAGTTTCCTTAGAAAATACATTACTGGGTAATTTTGCTCTTTCACTTGATGCCGTCGATGCGTAACACAAGTATACATTGTATATATTATATTACACGTTGTTTCGTATAAGTAGAAACACGGATGTCATTTGAGAGTAGTAAATGGGGTGAGATTAGCGACAATGGGAATTAGCATTACAGAGACCCCTGGGTCAGATTAGCGACAATGGAAATTTAACATGGCGAAAAATCGTGGGTCAGATTAGCGACAAGGGAAATTAACATGGGAATAAATCGTGGGTCACTCTAGCGACAAGGGGAATTTAACATGGAACTATAGTGTGGGTCTGTCTAGCGACAAGGGGAAATTAACATGGGGAATAGAGTTTGGGCTTTTGGGATCTTTTTTTTTTTAAATTTAAATTTAAATTTAAATTTAAATTTAAAAAAGGGGTAGGCAATGGAAAGGCTATCTCTTTTCGAGAAATATGGCTGGCCCTGAAAAGGGCCTTTGGGTTTTCTTCTTCTTCTTCTGCTTCTAATTTCTTCTTTTCTCCACCAAGTTCTTATTTTATCTCCAACACTCTTTCTCTTCTTCTCTTTCTTTTTCTCCTGCTCTTCTTTCTTCTTCTCTTCCTCCTCTTCTTTCTTCCTCTTCTCATTTTCTTCTTCTTTTTCAATCTTTTCGTTCCATTTGCTTATTCTTATTCTTTCCTCTTCATCCTCCTTCTCCTCCTTTATCTCTTTCATGACACCACTAATCTTGTCCTTTACCTTTTTTAAGTTATTAATTTCCATCTTTACACGATGGGGACTATAGGAATAATGGTCTTCAACCAGTCTTATCAACATCTGCTCCATCATTCCTAAGTTGTCTAAAACGTCTTGTAATGTTTGTATTTTGTCCATTTGGTTAGAAGCCATCTTCTTTTTTTATTCTTTGCAGAATGGTTTGAACGACGAATACTGTGGGTTCTTATACTTAAAGCGCGTACGTGAAGGAAAACATCCCCCTAAAACGTAAAATTGATCTTACCTAGATCATGACCAAACAACGCGCGGACGTGAAGGAAAACATCCCCTACTTTTTCATTTCATATAATAAAACCCAAACTATACTTTCTCATTTCATATAATAAAAACCCAAACTATACTCTCCACATACCTAAGAAACAATAAACAAATCCATAATCTACTATCCACACAATCGTACGTGAGCGGGTACAAACACAAACACACAAACACAAACACACAAACACATACGCTAAGAAACAATAAACAAAATCCATAATCTACTATCCACACAATCGTACGTGAGCGGTTACAAAACCCAAACTATACTCTCCACATACGCTAAGAAACAATAAACAAAATCCATAATCTACTATCCACACAATCGTACGTGAGCGCTTACAAAACCCTAACTATACTCTCCACATACGCTAAGAAACAATAAACAAAATCCATAATCTACTATCCACACAATCGTACGTGAGCGCTTACAGAACCCTAACTATACTCTTCACCTACGCTAAGAAACAATAAAGAAACCCATAATCTACTATTCCCACAAACATACCTTAGCTCTTACAAGCACCAACACACAAACACATACCCTCACACTATCTTAAAAAAGAGTTAGTGTTTATATTCACACTACTCTACCTACACATTGGCAAATTGATGGTTATTTCTTTTCTAGAGTATTGGGTAGCCCTGAAAAGGGCTGTTTTTTTGTTTGGAACTTCATGGACACCTGGTTAATGGTGGCACCTTCCAGGCCTGGCGCCGCATACACATCTTGTCCCCCAGTTACTTTTTACCTTTTTGGGGGAGAGAGCAGAAGCAGGATATGTCGCTTCAGAATCCCAATTTTCGCTCTCTGGGATTCTGAAATTTCTTCTTCTTCTCTCCTTTTCCTCCTCCTCCTCTTCTTTGTATCTTCTCTCCTCCTCTTTGTATCTTCTTTCCTCTTCTTCTTTATATCTTCTCTCCTCCTCTTCTTTGTTTCTTCTTTCCTCCTCCTCTCTTATCCTTCCCTCCTCCACAATGGCTTCCGCGGCCAGTTCATTTAATATGCGCCTGGCATATTCCAGATGCACATGAAGTTCCAACAGTTTCTCCAGTCTCGTGTTCATTTTTGGTGTTGATCAATCAACAAGGGTAGCTGGACTGCCGAACGAGTTTCAATTTATAGTGAAAGCGCGGACGTGATGGAAAACATCCCCCTAAAAACATAAAATTGATCTTACCTAGATCATAACCAAAAAAAAACAACAACGCGCGGACCTAAAAGAAACACTCACTCACTTTTTTTATGCTACCCATCACTATTTTAAAATTTTTTATAAATCACTTCAATAGACTATCCACATACGCAAAGCAATCCAATCTAACCCCAAATTTACACCTCAAACACCAAAAAAAAAGACATCATTTTAATCTACTATCCATACCAACTTACTTAACCACTTACAAACACAAACACACAAACACATACCCTCACATTTTTTTTAAAAAAAGAGTTAGTGTTTATTTTCACACTACTCGACCTACACACATTGGCAAATGGATTGTTATTTCTTTTCTAGAGTATTGGGTAGCCCTGAAAAGGGCTGTTTTTTTTGTTTTGCTATGGCATTCTTTTTTAGTTTCTAAGAATGCGATGTCCTCTGAGGATAGACTTTCTGGCGATAGGTCTGCTTCTTCGAAAAGAGAAGAAGAACTCTTTGGTGTCGATACGACAATCGACAAAGCCTCTGTCAGCTTCAGGTTGCTGCTGCTGCTCTTGTTGTTGTTGTTGCTGCTGTCTCTGAAGTCTGTACTTCTCTGTCCATTCTTCTTTTTCGCTGTTCATTTCTTCTCTGAAGAGCTCTTCTATCAGGTCTTCAGTGATTTTTAACATTCTCACATTCTCTATTTCTTCTGGCTTCGGTATCAGACTGTGTCTGACCCTATGCAAATTCATGTAGGCTTCGTTGAGCTTAGCTAGTTTGGAGCACATCTTCGTAGGAAGATGAGTCGATAATGGATGGTTAGACTGGAAATAACCCCGGTTCTTAAAGTCAAAGCGCGGACGTGAAGGAAAACATCCCCACACGGTTTTTGAGTCGCAACGTTTAGTGAGTGTCATGAGAGGGATAGTAAGAAATGAAAGAGCATCAATCCAACATTCTTATAGCTAAACAAAAGACAAAGGCATTTTTTTCAAAACACAACATTTTTTATTCAAAAATCACTTAACACTAAACAACAACTCTAACATTTTTAACAATAATCCAACAATATAACATCAAACAATTTTTTCAAAACACAACATTTTTTATTCAAAAATCACTTAACACTAAACAACAACAACTCTAACATTTTTTAACAATAATTCAACACTAAAAGTTTCTCCACTAGGTAAAGAGGGATAACAGTCTTCCATGGTTTCTAGTAATCTAGGATGACTTCTCTCAAACTGTTGATTTCTATGGTATTATCGAATTCTGCATACAGGATGACGTTCACCGTTTCATCAGGGTCTCGGTCTTTAAACTGAATTTCCACACGAATCTGGCCGGATTTTACAGGGTGGAAATGTCCCTCGTCGCTGCCTTGGTCTGGAGTGAAATCGAAAGCCCACAAAGCGTAGCCTCCTGCATAATCCTCGTACGTAATACCGTGACTGGTATTGGTTCCTAACTGTCCGGTGGCTTCGTACAGGGACAAGTACGATCTCAAGTAATTCTTCTTGGTAAAGTCAGGTTCGAAAGGTCGGGTACACAAGGTCTTGCCATCGCGACTGACTTCGATTTTGGACACACCAAAGTGTTGAAAGTAGAAAGGATTTTTTTCGGCAGCTCCGTTGAAGGCTGTATTCTCGACGAGACCAACGATCAAACGTTTGGGTAACTGTCCTTGGAACAGATGATCTTCGATCATGGATCGCTGTCCCTTCGGTATGGTGAAGGTTTTCACTTCCACGCGCCGTATGGGATACTTGGCGGTCGTTCTGCTCAACGTCTGACTGATGTCGTTTCCCACTTTAGGTAACACTTCCACACGGCGTACGTAGAGTCTGGCTTCTAGGATTTTGGTTTTGTAACCGTCACTATCAGCCATCAAATGGAAAGCGGCACTGCTACGATTCAGTCTCAGGCGGACATCCACCCCGTTCAGCAAATACTTTTCTTGCAACCACATGTCCAAATGCAAACGATCCATCAGTTCTAAGCTTGTGTCGGCTCCCGTGATTCTCTTTCTTCGTTCTACAAATCCATCATTGTTGTCTTTCTTTTCATCAGTTTCCAATATTTCAAACTTGGTAGGTTCGTCAGCTTCCCATACCACACAGGCATTGAGATGAGTGTTCTTGGCATCTATTCCGTACGTCAAGAGATTTTCCAGGTAGGCACGATAAGGGTAAGTATCCATGCTGCTACTGACCAGTTTGTTATTCAAGTACAAGTCCACTCCACTGAACAAGGAATGCATGAAATTGTTGATGGGAGCTACTGCTTCATCGTCTATAGCACCTCCAGTCTTATCTATAATTTTGACTTTCAGGTAAAGTAACTGCTATTCAGATCGATGTAATCTTCGGGCTGTCCTTTGATTTCAAACTCGATGGGAGCGGAATCGGTCAGTGAGGAGACGGGGTGAAATTCCACCCACTGGGATTCTTGCATGGTCATCATGGTAGGGGGCATGGCAAACAGATCCAGTTCCGTCTTGGAACAAGCGCAAGATTCTCGGTGCATCATTTTTTTTTGGTCTCTTTTCTCAATAATCGAAAACGTCTAAGTCTCGAACGGTTCTTCTTTTCTTGGCCTTTCTCGCTTGAAGTCTGGTGAAAGGGTGTTTTCTTCGTCGTCTCTTTCTGCCTTGTCCTTGCTGAATGCCTGACTCGGTAGCGTGCAGGGCATTTATAGGTGTTTCTCGTTGGCCTAAAATGTCTTTGCCCGTTTGCAGCAAGACATTTTTGCCTGCCCTCATGAAGGCTTCTTTAGGGTTTTGTTTGTCGATGATGACATTTTGGAGAAATTCTTTGCCTTGCGTCAGTGCCGCATCTTTCAAGGCGTGCAATCCGCGTGTCACCATCGGTTTCAACACCGGGGCCACCGAACGAAAGGCCGATTTTAACATGTCTCCTAAGCCGTGTCCTCGCTGTCGAGCAACCCCTCGGTACACTGGATACATGACTTAAGAGTCGTGAGAGAACCGTTTTCGAAAATGGAGTTTCACCGTGACTTTTCCTTTGGTGAATGGAATATTTTGTCCCAAATCTCCTTTTATAGCAATGTTGACCGTGTCCAAATACGACTTGCTGACCGACAAATAGTGAGGATGGACAAATTCGCGGTGGACGTGGTAAGTGTTTCCACCTTCCTCGTCAGTGTTCGTGGCAGAATCCACTTTGAAAGGAATGACACGCAGTAACGGTACGGAGGTTTGTCCCACCACGTTGTACTCCACCACATCGGAATACACGAACATCAAATTCAGTCCTTGGTTCAGTTCTACCGGGGCACGAAATAACTTGCTAAAAGACTCGTTGTCGTAAACGATGGGTAATTCGTTTTTCTTGATCATGGTCTTTCTCATGTCCATGTCTCCGCCCAACATGTCAAACAATTCAGGACAAAATAAAATGGACAGGATTTTACTTCGTTCAAATTTCATCAAGAAGCGACGAGCTGCTTTGTGGTACTCCATGGTGACATTTTTGTTGACATGCTCCAAAGCTTTCAGAAACACGACATTAAACCTGGAGGTTATGGTGCTGACCAAATGTTGACCACTAAAATAATAGCCTGGGGGAATGAACAAGTGATAGGTGGTGTACTTTTGTGTACGGGTTTTCTTGTCATATTTGACATTGCTATCCATCCACTGTTGCATTTGCTCGTCATGAACTTCCACATCAAAAAAATTTTGATTGGGAAGGACATTGAGGACTTGGGTCGGGTGAATCATTTCTACTAAAGCCACTTCCCAATGGGCTTCGTGATCTAACTGGATGGCCTGAGGTAATTTGGCCGTGTAACAGCACAACGTGTTCTTGGGAAACACCTCCATGGAACTGTCACTGGGTAAGGTTAAGTAAAATTGGTTTTGGTGACTCATAATTCCAGTGTTATGTGGCTGTCCGAGGGGTTACTGGACGTCAGAGGCGTGTCTCCGTCTAAAATGGGGTTCTGGTTGTGATTGAAGTGGTGACTGGCACTGGCACTGGACACAAGGTTCCCGGGGTTCCCGTTCGAGGTGAATTTCAGGGAGGGATTAGGAAGGAGGTAACCGATGCAACTGCTCAATAAAATGGTCCACAATTGTTTGTCTCCTTGTTGCAAACTCAAATTGGCGATGGCTGCCCCGATGACACAATACACCACGAAGATTTGGCAGAAAAAGACGATTTGCGTTTTAGGCACACGTTCTCCACACCACACCCACAAGGGTTGTTTTTGTAAATCTTGCACAGAAGAACTAGGTGAAGGAGGAGTGGTCGACGTAGCTGCGTCTGCTGTGTGAAAGGGCATGATGGTCACTTCTTTTTATAGTCGATGACTTGCGAAGCGTCGATCCAAGAATCAAAACTGGGTGGATATCCTTTCCAACGTACTTTGACTTCTTTGACACGTCGTTTGCCCACTTTACGGGTTCTGCGTTCGAGAATGCTTTCGATGTCGTACACGTCGTCTTCTTTTTTGGTCATACGTTGTAACTCGGGCAAATAAAACGTTCCTTTGAGCACTTCTCCGTTCATGTCTTCCAATTTATAGACGGCAGGATGACGGCCATACACTCGTCCAGTGACGCGAAACAATTCGGTCGTCCAGTTAGGTAAGTAACCTTTGTCGAAAGTGCGTTTGGTTTTGCCAATGCGCACCCAATCTCCTACGGCCAACATTCCACTTTTCTCGGGGACAGCCCTCGTCAGGGACGTACCAAACAGACGCTCAAACACCAACACTTCGTTGTCGGGAGTCACGTCTTGCGGGGCACGTCCGATGCTTCGATGGTAAGATTGGTTGTACGCTTGCACCAGGTGCGGTAAGATGTCGATGTACTTCAGAGTGTGGTGATGCGTAAAATATTTCCACATGCGTTCTTTCAAAGTGCGTTGAAAACGTTCCACGATGCTGGCTTTGGTTTCGGGATTCTCGGTGGTAAAAAAATGAATGTCACGTTTCTTTAATTCTTTTTGGAAAGCTTGGTTCAGAAATTCGGTGCCTTTGTCCGTTTGCTATCGAAGAGGGTGACGACCGCTTTGTTTCAACACCCGTTGCAGGGCTCGCACTAACTCGCTGCTTGATTTGGAAGTCAAGGGCACGACCCAGGCAAATTTGGAAAAGACGTCGATGACACAAAACAAATATTTGTAGCCACGATTGTAGCTGGCCAAATGAGAGACATCGGCTAAATCGGCTTGCCATTGATGATCGATGCCTTCCACTCGGGTGCGACTTCTGGCAAACTTGCGTCGAATGGGTTTGTGCAAAGTGTAGGTAGCTTGTTCTTGTAACCATCGTTGCACTTGAGGTAAACGGAGACTTTTCACTCGCGTTTTGGCAGCACGGTACAATTTTTGAACTCCTGCGTAACCTGCAGGATGGGAGGGATCGTAGTAAATGCTGGCTAAGACTTTTTCCATTTTTTTGTGTTGGTTGGTGTGTTAATAAGACACCCACTCTTGGAGGATGCTACTCTTTTTCTCTTGGGGTACTTTCTTGGATTGCAATGCTTTGCGTGTGCGGCCAGCAATAGGTGTCGAAGAGGAGAAGGATGTCTGAGCGGGGGATATCGGTTCTTGTTTCACTTCTGTCTTCACTTCTGTCTTCACTTTCTTTTTCTCTTGTGAGGAAGAAGGGGTGGCCATCATCTTTTTAATCCATCCAATTCTGGAGGTAGGTGGTGTTGTTAACTTGCGTACTTTTTCTGGTGGAGTTTGAAACCCTTCCTCTTCTTCTTCTCCTTTTTCTGTCTTGGTCACTGGTACTGGTGGTACTGGTACTGGTACTGGTACTGGTGCTGGACTTTTCATCAAGGTCTTAAAATCTTTCAGAGTGGGTAGAGCTGTTTCGTCTAAAGCTTTCTGGTGAAAGAGTTGCAATCGTTGCAAGAGTTGACCGTACTTTTGCGATTTTTCTGTTTCGGACAAATCTTGGCGATCCATCAAGGACTGCAATTCGTGTTGTAACTGGGACATCTCGCTCAAATGGGGATTGGGAGGTAAATGCGGGGTGTGTTGTTCTTGCCACCGATGGTATTCCATCCATCGTTTGTAAGGCACTAAAGCTAGTTTTCGTCCTTCCATGGGGTTGTCAGGGGTCGATTCTGAGATCTTGGGACTTCCGAGGGCCTTTTTATCTTGCTCCCACCAGTCCTCCCAACATGGTTCCCAAGACTCCTTTCAGTATGGGGCCTAACAAGAGAGGTAAAATACCTCCACGTTGCACTAACATCTTCTTTTTTTGACGAATGGGAATTTTCTTTTGAACCATTTGGCGAAGAACGTGACGATGTTTGCCTAAGCATTGTTTCTGGTGTTTGGACAAAGGGATCGTGCCTTTCAAAACGTTCAAACAACATTCGCACACGGTATCGATGACCTCTTTGGAGGCTGTTTGAATGAGTTTTTTTCGTAGGGGTGGAGAAGCTTTGGACAGGACAGATAACATGTCCCCATGTTTGGCTAAACGTGGTGGCAGTCCTTTCCTTTTCTTTCCTTGGGGTTTTCTGGAGGGTGACATCTTTGAGTCTTCAGGAGCACCAAAAAACACTGATACCCGACTTGGTCACAGGCCTTTTTTATACTGGAACGCGTCGCCACTGATTGTCTTGACGTCGTATTAGTTTGAGGACAGGCATGACACGTCGTGCAGGGGTACGTAACGGACTAAATCGAGCCAGTTCTTGCTTGGACAAATCCAGTAAACTTTGTAACATGCCCGATCTTTCTTGAACTTTGATTTTGGGAGAAGGTACTTTGTGAGCAGCAGCCACTGCCACTAAATTGGAAGGTCCTGCCACTGGGGAAGTTCTTTTGGGGGTCATCAACGGAGAAGTTCTTGGTGTGATCAACGTCTCCAAGTACTCTTCAGTTTTGGGTGTCATTAACGGAGAAGTGGACAAACGTGAAGCTGTCGGAGACGCAGTCACCGCCGTGGCAGGTCGTGGTTTGCGAGTGTAAGGTTGCGTCCTGGCCGAAGTGCCTCTCCTGCGACTAGTTTTCTGTGGACTTTTCTTTTTCTGGGGGCTTCTTTTCTTTTTCCGGGGTGGTGGTGGTGTCTGGTCAGAGGAGGGTCCTGCCACTGGAGAAGTTATTCTTCTTGGGGACCTGGTCTTTTTCTTTTTCTTCTTGGGGCTTCGTTGGACTTTTGTCTTGGGGATAACTTTGGGGGTATTAGGATCCCATCTTAAGAGTGAGCGAATGATGACCCCTCCTAGAGTACCGCTCCCTCCAGGTTTCAAAATGATTTGTTTTTTGGTTTGAGTGTCGATGCGGGGATCGGCCAGTTGGACCAAAGCGACTTTGTTTCGATCGAAAAAGCGTTTGGTTTGATGAGGAATCTGAATGATTCCTTGGAGTAATTGACGTGCCGTCACCGTGAACCATCGTAAGACTTCTTTGAGACTAGCTTCTAAGACACGAACTCGTGTTTGTGGATCTTTTTCTCGACTGATGCCATACAAGGCACGAATCAATTTGACGGGAAGATGCGACTGAAGGGACGTCATGTTCACACTGTGTGAGACAGACGAAAAAGGGTCTGAGGTTTTTATAGATTTTTTTATGGGGAGTGAAATGAAGTCGAGGACGGAGACGTGTACAGGACAGGCCCTCCGTCTTGGCACCAGTGGTGAAACAAGTGGGTACGAAATCGCAAATCCTCGGGAGTCGTAGGTTTCAAATCGACGAGTAAATAGGCGTGTGGAGTTTGAGTGGCATCGTCGTACGCCTGAGTCAGCCAAGGCGTTCCTAACTGTTTGGCTAAGACTTGCACTTGCGATTTATCTCGAGGGCTTTTAAACAAGACCACGTAATGCGCATTGAGACTGATGGTGCGATGGGCTTTACTTTGTTGAAACAAATTTTGGGTGATGTAAACGACACTGGCATTACGGTGATGCCCTTTGCGCGTGAACCACAGTTTAATTTCTTCTTCGTCTTCTCCTAACATGTCGTCGAAAATGACCAAATGGGTTAGACGGGAGTCGGAGACGATGCCGTCGTCTTCTTTAGGAATGCCTTCCACAAACACGATGGAATCGCCTTGACTTTCTCGCAAGAGGCTGTACGCCGATTGCCACTCTTTGTAACACCACACGATTCGTTGAGGGGGTCGATCGATCAAATGATGTTTATGTTCGATCAAACGTTTGACGAATTCGGTTTTGCCTGAACCGCTATGTCCAGCAATGAGCATGTTAAAGGGATGGCGAAGATACAAAGCCTCCCAACTGGCACGATCTAAGTGTTCGTCGATGACTTTGACAGTAGAGGAAGAGGGAGCAGAGACAGCAGAGGTAGCCATGGTGTGAGAAATGTCACTTGTGACACGAAAAACAAACAAGACAAGAGTTTATATACTTTTTCAGAACACGTTTATTGAATGTTTCAAACATGAATACGAAAGACAAAAATGCATAAAAGCCAAAGGCTTAAGTACAAGAATAAAAGGCACATGATAACCATGAACGTGGAATAAACACAAGTGTCTGTACAACATGTTTTGGGTAAAGTTCTAACCAGTTCTATAGTAGGGGTAAGGTCACACAAGTGTCCTCCCGAAAGGGTCTTTCAGGCCTGTCCACGACAGTCCTGTCCTGGGTGACGGGTTCTTCTGGCACCGTCACTAACACAGGTTGAAAAGTAACTTTTTTCCTTGAATAACTCTCGTGCATACTGGGCCACCTCTTGTGTCCAAGCCTCAAAACCCTGGTCTCGGTGATGTCCAACATCTGACTCCTAACCAATCTGGTTTCTTCTTCGTCAACGACATGGTAAGTTACTTCAATGAACAATGAACTATCGATCTTGCCTAGGGTTCCTTTTTATATACAGACCAATACCGACGTGACCGTACGGTAAGGTGAAGTGATTGGGAAGTCGCACTCGCTTCTGGTATACAATTTGATAGACTTTTTCCAAGGGTCGACTGACGATGTGGTGAGTGGGTAAACGTACAATTTTGTTCGGTTGATAGGTGGTCACTTTAAAGTTTCCATCCTCTCCCGATTGCAAGGCTTCTTTCAATACCCCAAAGTTGACCACTCGACTGGTACGATGATTCAGAGTCAGTCCTTTCACTTTGCACGTCGTGTGCACTTCTCCTTGTTTGTCCCGGTATTCGTAGCCGTAATTTTTGGGACCACCACTGACGAAACTTAGAATCTTGTCGTCGGGATGCTCGTCTGTCCAGGCTCCTAAACGGTCTCCTTCGATGTCAGGGTGCTGTTGAATCGGGTGATGGATGTAAATGCAACTGTCCGTGTCAAAGTACAGGACGCGTTCTTCTAACAGTTCTAAAGCTTCGTACAATTTTAAGCGAGCATGAGCTGTCACGTAAGCCGCAATGATGACATTTCCAAAAGGGTCGTCTTGTACAAAGTCCAGATCTTCTTCGTAATTGACCAATATCAAATCCTCTCGAACGACGTCCACGTGTTTCATGTATTTGGTTTTGTCGTGAATCATCTGGAAGTAGCGGGAAGGTTCTGTCAAATATTCCGTCTTGGGTAAACACGGTCGTTGTGCCATTTTACCCCACAAGCAATTTAACATCACTTTGGCAAACGATCGCCTGCCTTCGTTTTTTTCGATGTGGTCTAAAGAGATGCCTTCTTGTGCGTAGTATTTCTCTTTGAATTGTATTTGGTCTTCGGGAGTGTGACACCAGGAAGGATAGCCGCTGGCTTCTTGTTTCAGTTTCAAAAAGGCATCCACGTAGTCGGCGAAAATGCCTTTCTGAGTAGGGTCACCCTTGTGGTACTGTTGTGTCTTGGGAGAGTGGCAAATTTCGTACACTTCTAACAGTTGGTATCCCATGTCCAGAGCTTTGAACAATTCCACGCTGACCCAGGTTCCCGTCAAGGCACGTTCTTCCTGGCTGTGATGGCAAGGTTGGTCCTGGTTGCACGTTTCGGCACAAGTACGGCACAAGGGAAACATCAGTTTGCCTTGACAATGGTGAGGTAAGACGGGATGGTATAGGTTCGTGGGAGGCAAAACTTTACACTTGATCAAGCCTTCGTATTGTCGAATGTTTTTCAGGTCGATGTGTTCCGTCAACAATTGCGGGTGCCCTACAGGAAAGCGACAATATTTGCACACGTAGGGATACAGCGAACACACGTCCAAGTATTTGATTTCTTCTCCTTTCTCTTCGTCGGCTTGGTACAGCAAACAGGTGGCATTGGTCCTTCCTCCGTACAAACTATCCCTCGGGGTTCAGCGGGTCCATGAACTGGTAACTTTCCACGAGGCGTTTAAACTCGGGATCGGTTTTCAAACGGTGATCGTACTCGTGTTCCCACATTTCCACCACTTGGTATCCTTGCTGTTCTAACTTTAGGCGTCGCTGACAAGTGTCCTGGTACAAGTCTTCCATGGTTCGTTGCAAAAACTGATTTTTAGTGTCACGGTCAGGGTAACAGACGGGACATCCGTGAAATAAGCAACCGTTAAACTCGTACACGATCTTGGGATTTTCTAAGTCCCAGCCATCTACCGAATACGTTCCGATGGTCTTTTCGCCTCCTCCGTTGCGGTCATGCTGAATCCATTTGTCTTCCTTGTCGCACAAGTAATGTAACCAACGTAGGGCTTTGACCGAGTATTGACGCTTGACATAGTGGGTCGTTTGAGGACTGATGACAGCCACGGTGTTTTCAGGCATGAATCGTTGGCGGTACACTAAGGAACACGCTTTGGCAATGGTGCAAGCTTCTTTCAAAGGATCGACCCCTCCGTGTTCCATGAACAGTTCTCGAAATTTTCCACAGCAACGTCGTAAAATGTCCACGTCGGAACGACAATACTTTAACATTTCTTCCTGAAAGTCGAAGGGATCAGAGGCATGAGCCTGGTACCAAGCGTAGAAAGCTTCTCGTTGTTCGGTACGCATGTTGTCGGGGTCGTAATAGTGAGCCTCAGGTAAATGGGGTAGAACGGCATGTTGATTGGCTTCCGTATTGAAAAAGTGTGGAAAGTACCCTTTAGCCATTTCTGTCATTCCAAACGTTTTAGGCATTCGACTCAAAGGCATGGCCAAGTAACTCATCGAATCTTTAAACTGTACTTGTCCCACTTGCATGAAAATGATTTTGGCTCCGTTCAAAGTGACTTTAGGACGCTCGGTGCCTTGTTCCGCATAGTACCTCAAAAGAAACTGTCCATCGTATCCGGAGAAATTGTGAGCCATCACCGTGGCATGACGATGACAATCTCCGTAACGTTCGATGTCCTCTTGGCTCCACGTCTTGTCGATGGGGTCTAAGACCCATTGGGCAAAATCGGCTAACGTGTTTGGTCCCCGAAAGATTTTTTCACGCCTTCCGGGAATCTTGCTGCAGTGAGGGCAATGACTGAAGATAGGTTCTTGAATGCACTTCTCGCACGCTCGATGAGCCACGCAGAAATTAGGAATGTGAATGCCGGTCTCTTGCATACATTCGAAATCGAAAAAGATGAAATTGCCTTTCTTCTTGTGACCGTCTTCTTTCTCTGGTGGGGGTTGGTATTTTTGCACGTAGCATTGGTGTTCCAAGTCCACGATGCGGTGACAAATGTGACATTTTTTTTTCCTGAACATACGTGTGCCTTGGTACTATTGGTACGTATGCCTTGTCTACACGTAGGGCACAATCTCAAGAGTTGACAAGCACATTTCTGCTGTGAACCTTGCGTCTTCAGATGTTGTTGGTAACAGGTAGGACTGACAAACGTGCGCAAACAAGTCGAACAAGGCACTGGTCCTTCGCTCAGACAGGGTGGAGAGGCCAAACATCCTGGGCATTTCATTCCACAATGCTTGTGTTGCTCTCGATTGTTATAACCATAGTCACATTTCTCACAATAATAACTGTATCGCAGGAATCCAGTGATACTGGTAATGGTATCGAAATGGTCATCGTGATGATAGACATGAATGTATTTTCCGTCCTTAAAATCTTGGCCTCGAAACAACAGAGTTCCACGCATTTCTTGAGGGTGCACTTTCAAGGTGTAGCGTGGAGCTAGGGCATCTTGCATTTTTTGCATCTCAGGAATGCCACAGGGTGTGTCTTTGGACAGTCCGGCTTGTTGTAACAGGAGTTCTGCTTCGTTTCGTTGTTTGGCTCGGTCGCATCGTTGAATAGTTTTCCAGGTTCTTTTCCATTCTACCGTGTCGTTCTTGTTGGCATAGGTTCGCCCCACCACGATGGCACGGGCTAAACACATCTGGTCTTGAGGGTTGTTAATTCGGACGAGACTCTTTTTGGTGTTGCGAAGGTGGTCCACCAATAACATCTTTTTGCATCCAGTTCCTTGAGGAGGAGAGACGTGGGCCATTTTCAGTGTGGATTTACCATCGGTGATGTCAAACTGGTCGTTAGATTGTTGCACCTGTTGTATCTTGTCCATGACTTTGGAAGGGATCAGTTCTGCGGGTCTGCTAAACTCGATCCAAACAGGGGATTTCAAACCGTCGTGATCTATGGATAGTGTCAAGCGATCGTCTTCTTTGGCTTGACATTGTCGCTTGAGTGCGGTGAGCAAAAAATCCCACATCTCGGTGATAAACCCTTCTGCTTTCTCCAAGGGTACGTCGGCCTTGAAATCTTTAAACTTCACCGTGTAGGTGTAAGCCGTGGTTCTAAATTTTCTAGAGGAGCGCTTTTCCGTCTCTCGAATGGAATAGTACTTTTCAGGGTTGACTAAGGGTGGTGAACTTGGTTTAGAGGGTTCGGATTCTGGTTCACTCATGTCCTCTTCAAAATCACTGGCATGAATTTGTGCCAAGATTTCAGCCCTGGTACGAGGCGATAGATCACGTTTCTGCCTCTTACTTTCTTCTTCTTCTTCTTTCTTCTCGAATGAATGGGATCGTTTCATCTTGAGTGCAAAACGTCAAATGACTCAAGTTTAAACACCATAGACTAATTTATAGTCTTGGCAAACCAGCGTATATAAAAAGGGTGTGTCTTGTCCTTTCACTATTCATTTCACTCTCAAGCCGAGCACAACGATGGAAGAGACTAACCAGATGGAACGTTTCGTCAGAGCTTTGCGAGGGGTCATTAGAAAATTCTCTTCAGACCAGCCAACGGACTACTCTCCTTCCTTTCGAGATAAAAGTGAAGATACTTGCTATATCTGTCAGAAGAAAGGGCATTGGTCTTCAGAGTGTCCAGACCGTGAAAAAAGAAAAAAAACAGGGGCTAAAAAAGACAAAAGTCAAGATATATGTTATTATTGTAAAGAAAAAGGACATTGGTCTCCAGATTGCCCAAACAAGAAACAAGAGGAGTCAGAAGAAAAAAAGGATTCTTCAGAAGAAGAGAGGGATTCTTCGAAAGAAGAGAGGGATTCTTCAGAGGAAGAAGAGGAAGAAAGAAGACAATTCTATTTAAAAGAGGCAAAGAAACAGGAGAAGAAAAGAAGAAGGGAAGAAAATGAGGAAAAAACGGTGAAGAAATTCAAAAAACAGAGAGACTAAATAATGAGAAAGAAGAAGTGTACGAACTTTTTAAAGTGTTCTGTGGTGAATTGTGAATTGGATTGTAAAAAATGGATAAAAGAATACATGAATGATATAAGGTAAGTGTCTTTGAGTTTTGATTTTAAAATAAGAAGCTACACTCAAGCACTCATACACAGACAGGTACTATAAGGGTAAAATGGGTGGGGTTTATTTTTGAGTTATTGGCAAATTGAAATTGTATTTCTTTTCGAGAAATGTGGGTGGCCCTGAAAAGGGCCTTTTTCTTTATGGTGTAGGAGTGAGTTTAACCAATCAACTTTAACTGCCTTAAGCCTTTGCCACGGCCAAGGCCTACTTCTGATGATTGGGTTGAAATCACTAAGGGTGGTAGGACAGGCTTAGTCACAGGGTTGGCGTGTTTAGCTCGGGAAGGTCGTACTCTCTTCGGTCGTGATAAAGAAGTCTGATACATTTGTTTCAGACTTCTTAACTCCGCTAAAATGTCCAACAGTACCGTAGCCGTTTGATTTTCACCCTCTTGTTTCTTTGCTGCTACTTCTTCTTGCTGTTGTTGCCGTTGTTTTTTTCTTACCTCTTCTTGTTGCTGTTGCTGTTGCTGTAGGAGAAAAGCTTGTTCCGCTTCCTTTTGTCATTGCATAAATTTCTCCAATTCTTCTTTCTGTCTCTGTCTAAAATTCTCCACTTGCGGTAATGAAGAAGGTAACGAAGGTTCCGGAACAAATTCTTGCGAGGTAAGAAAATCCACAAAATCCCAATGTACCTCTTCTGAAAGTAAGTCCGGGTTCCCTTGGGCAGTCTCCCCTGCTGGTGCACCCCAATGGATCGTTTTCTGAGTTTCCGTCATGTTGAATCACTGTCGCATAGATTGACTGCACACAAGCGCTAACGAATCTATATAGACCACGTGACGTCACAGACTGCTCTCTTCGGATTGGATGCGAGCTGACTGAATTTTGTAACGCGTGTTCGGATTGGTGAATGAATTCAATCCGTTTCAATCCTTCCTGTACCTATAAATAAGCGCAGTTCACTGCATTGATTCACTTGTTCTCGTCGCTTCAAGATGTGGACCGATGTGCAATCTTCTACGCTTGTGTCTTCCATGATGTTTAGGACGGACATGCTCATGTATGTCCGATCCAAGTGGACCGTTGTCCACAGGACAAACACCAGCCTGTGGATACGTAGGATCTACGTCGAAAGACAAGGATGCCTGAAAAGAGTGCTGATTTACGGACCAACAGTGAGACGTAGCCTAAGGACAAGAAGAAGACCAATGCGGTACCATTTATGTTAATGAATACATTAACATAAACCCAAAGGCCCTTTTCAGGGCCAGCCATATTTCTCGAAAAGAGATAGCCTTTCCATTGCCTACCCCTTTTTTAAATTTAAATTTAAATTTAAATTTAAATTTAAAAAAAAAAAAAAATCCCAAAAGCCCAAACTCTATTCCCCATGTTAATTTCCCCTTGTCGCTAGACAGACCCACACTATAGTTCCATGTTAAATTCCCCTTGTCGCTAGAGTGACCCACGATTTATTCCCATGTTAATTTCCCTTGTCGCTAATCTGACCCACGATTTTTCGCCATGTTAAATTTCCATTGTCGCTAATCTGACCCAGGGGTCTCTGTAATGCTAATTCCCATTGTCGCTAATCTCACCCCATTTACTACTTTTGAGAATGGTTCGTCCTTTCAGCAATCGGATGCAAAGGTTATGACGTTTTACATTGTTATCCTGATTAAGTTTTATGTCAATATTACACAGAACCATACGAACGCCATTTCAACAGCTTGAAGACCTTCGATACTGCGACTGACAGGTTGCTGCAAAATGAATACAGATATAGATATTAGTTTTAATACTATTGTATACCAACCAATGCAAATATTTGAAAGAGAGAATGGAAAGACGGAGATGAAAATTTTACCGAATATTATAAATGGTGACAACCATTGCCCGCTCTAAATCTGATTCCGGTTAAAAGGTTTTAATGTGCAGAAAGTAGTTCTATTTCACATGGAGAACATGATATAAGACATCACACGTTCTCATCTGCAGAAGCCTCAGTGTAAGAGATATGTTTGATGTAAGAGCAGTAACACAATAATTGTAACGATTGTGTTGCATTCCTTTTTCATAACTTCTAATCTCCAATCCAAGCTAATTATTCCGTTTTTCCATTGGTATTGGAGGTCTAGAAATGATGAAATGAACATGATCACAGTCCGACTCTATTGTTATAGCAATCTCTTCTACGTCTTCCTCTCCGGAAAGAGATGCTGGAAACGACAATCACGTCTTGTTTCGGTAGTGGACTAGGCGACAATTTCGTTTGCATCATGGTGAACTCATATGAGTTCCTAGAAGAATTAATGCATCAGTTCATCCCCAATCAATTGGGGTTCACTGCTCCATCCAATCTGTCGAATCTTCGGTAGGTGGGAGAGGATGTTTAGACATTTGATAAATCGGTAAACAAAGTTTACCGCCTCCATATCCCGACACTTGTCAACTAAGCATTCTGCCAATATGGACATGAAGAATTCTCTCTATTGTGGGGTGGTTTTCTGGGTCATCCTCTTGTTTAGAGCTGCCACTCACTTGGCATTTGACATGGGCAACTTGTGACAAACATTATAGGCTTTATTGTAATTAAAGAGACATATAGATTTACTATGAGATATTCTTAATGATCAGTTGCAATCGTCAACAACAACATGTAATATTAGCCAACTGAGTTTTGAAATCCTGTACAAATTAGGGTTTCTCATCGTTATCACATTTAAGCGGAACAAACCCTATATTAAACAGATCCGATCGTCACTTTCAAGTTGATTGCAATCGCTTGAGTAAACGGCTGGACAGATATAGATAAATATCGGAATAAATAAATCGTTGGCAATGGTATGAATTGTTGTTAATCAAAACATTTTCATCCAGTGCGAGTGGAAGATCCATGACACAGTATTTTGCTTTTCATTTATATTTGTCATGAAAATCATGGTCCAACATTTAGCAAGTTATCAGAAAATTGCAGAATTTGTAATCCTAACGATACAGTTTTAAGCTACACAGAACGCACTTAAGCAACCAACCCTAGGGACATGACGTCTTTGGATTAGTTTGGTTGTCTCCTAGAGTTAGCATTTTCTCTACTTTGGATAATCAACCATAACATGTTTCCAGTTTATGTTCAATGAGTCTAATAGAATGCTTTAGGAATTGTGTCACTATTTATGTGTCTTTACCCGTGGGGTTCTTCAAACATTTATTTATGCAAACAAGACGTGTTTTCATAGTCCTCATTAATAGGCCGCCTTTTTTTGGAAACGTTCCAAGCAAGAAATTAAAACTAGTGCAGAAAATCCGCAAAACAGGACCCATATTCTCAAATCCTTTGGAGTAAAAATAATTCAAGTTCAAATTGTAAACCCTGACATTTTATAAGATACTTAGGGTCGAAATACGTCAACCAAATTTTGAAGTATAGTAGAAGGACACTAGTTTAAAAAAATACGAAAGTTATGCGGGTCTAGCTTTATTTTAATTAGGAGTATAGACTCTCTAAATTACAAGTCTGTTTTACACGTTGGGTTAATTGTGTGTTAGTTTTACATATTGCTCGGTTGGTGATTATTTTTTTTATTAATAAATAAAAACACCCAAGGTTTGGTTTTCTTGGGTTCAATGCTATTATTTCGGACATGCTAGGCTATAAATGGCGAACAGTATAAACGGCGGAGTACGAACTCGAGAGGAACCAAGAACTCAGGGGAAACTACTGGCTAGCTTTATCGAATACCCGTTTTAGTAAAGTAATAAACTTTCCATTCTATTAGTTAAACTCTATTTTGACAGGGTGGATGAGAATTTACCAACATCTTAGCTTTCGCGTTTCATGAAGCCGGAAACAGGAAACTTATAGAGGATAATATAATCCCGTACATATCTGGTTTAAAGAGTATTTATTTACAGACGTCATCTTGGAAAGTACATCAAATCAAACGTTAGATATGGAGGATTGAGCAGCAAGCATACATTTATTTCAAGCTTTCTTCTCATTAACGATAATATTTACTTATATAATGTGGTTGGTGTGAATAATGGAGGCCTACTATTATAAACCTGATAATGATATATTAAAAGAAAATTATACATACAATATTTATATAATGAACAAATAAGTAGCCTAGATATAACATCTTAAAGTTGAAGATCTTCTCGTTGATTTAAAACGATTGTAAGGGATTACTCACTAATATGGAAGTTATATCTGTAATGTGGGCAGTATTTCTATTTTTCGGTTTGTGAGGGTAATATATTTTGAACAGTATAAAAGAAAAAGCTTTGAGGTTTCCGGTTCACCGCACGAACATACATGATTTTTGCAAAAATCGTCGTTTAATAAACAAAAACCTAGTTTTGTGTGCATGACTTGTGCTATTCTTCCTCCTTGATAGTGCTTGACTGGGATTTGATTCCAATTTAGGTGCGATTTAAATCAATACCACTAACGGTTGTTTCGAATTTCTACAGACATAAGGTTCCGTTCTGTTTATGAAGTATCCGCTGGACATTTGTCGGGATCAAAACCAGCATGTACCTTGGAGTACTGTTATGATGTATTTTTTTAAAAAGTTTTCATTCTACATTTGTAGCACTTTGTTGAAAATCTCTTCCCATTTTGTCTCCTCCACAAATTTAGCATATGAAACAAACAACACTTCAGCTTGCATATGTTCTGGTTCATCTTTTTCATGCTAGGCGAAGTTGTGCCAGATAATATCACGATACTCTTAAAGGTGAAAAAGTTCTGATGATTATCTATCAAGTCTAAATTGTAAATTACATAGTGTGTCTAATCTCTTCCATGTTTTTGTAATTATTTCCAATATATGTATATGCCAAAATAATAATTCATTTATATTTAGGCCTAAGTTTTTCTGAGAATTGATGCTGTTAACAACCGTGTCATTCATTAAAAGTTGTGTGTGTTGTTCCCATTCAGGTTTTCGGCATATAGACATTGATTGAGCTTTATTTGTGGTTAACTAGCCATTGACTAGCCCATAAACTGATTTTAAGTAGGACTTCGTTCAAAACACCAGCAAGCAGGTTATACAGCTTTAAAAGGTATTGTCATGAACGTATTACCTTTTAGCTCTTTTCCCCCCGTGTCCGACGGAGCAGTAAATGAAATCAAATGATATGGCTTAAATTTGGACTGTAAAATTTAATTAAGATCAAGTGTAAATATTAAAGAAATTTAACAACACAATATTTAGTGACCAGTAAATTTCTGCAATAAAAGAGTGATATGTTATAAATCATTTAGGAGATACGCCTTTTGTCAAATTGTCAAAACTTAACGCTCTCGTTGCAAGTCCATTTATTTTTAAATGATCAGAATCGATCCGATCTTGCAATCGCTAAAAATCATGTAATTTATTCTCTCCTAAACGAATATTTGATAATTTGTTGCACTTGAGACATTTCCCACACTCTCTTAGAGAACGGCTTATCAATTCAATTTAAATTGAATACAAAGCTGAAATATTATAGGGTGTTTCAACCATTCCAAAAGGGACACCACATGTAGTGCAAACCTTGTTTGCAAGAGAGAGAGAGAGAGAGAGAGAGAGAGAGAGAGAGAGATTTTAAGATGAATATAAGATCCATCTGTTTAAAAATTTACTGACCAAATAGTCAATTTTGTTAAATTATGTAACATGAAAAATTTAAAAATGCCATTTCCTTTTTGTTCGCCGTCATATGAAGCAAACCTTGATTACCACGTCTATAGCAAACTACTATTTTAATTCGACTTCCACCATATGAATCCTCACATTAATTTTCCTCAGGGGACAGTAAACCCATTTTTCAGGGGATGGGAGAAGAGGCAAAGCTTAAATTAGCGGGAACAGGCTAATACTGCACACTGGATTATTAAGAAAATCGGAAGTGGTATGCTTGTTTTATGAATCCCTACAATTTGCATTCCAAGAACGCTCAAGATTGCCTAAAAAAGAGGCTGTAATATAAACTTTAGTGGCAAACTGCTCTCACATATTCCTGAAAACCACGAGTTTGTTTCGAAGCCTATTCTCCGTTGGATGCCCATCGAATTAGAGTACAAAATAACATTAATAACTGGCTTAACATTTCGCTGAGCCGTAATTTGCGCTTCGATGTGACTATTGTACAGTTTTCCTTCCTAATCGATACCGTAAATTAACGGTCATAGGCTTGGAAAATGCCCAAATAAAAGTACTGCCACAAGTCACGTTAGAGCTAATGAAACAAATCAGTGATACAGATTAAAACTGTCATACTTGGCATCCCCACTCCTATTGTCAACTCTTACCTGAGTAAGTTTATTGCTTTTCTTTATATCATTCTAGATGTATACAGTGCAATTTGTTTCAGATGATGTTTCTTTATGAGGAATATTTGCTTATAAGTACAATTTTGAACCTTTGTTCTTTATTTAACTTTAACTTTTAACTCATGTATAAAAGGATCACTGCCATAAAAGCCCATTTGTTGTGTCCGTTTAGTGCTTTCATAGAAAGGTTCCACGTTATTTATATTTCTTTTAGTGTCATGAGGAAACAGCGGAAGTGCTTTCTTGACTGGGTTTAGACAGCTAGCACTGTTCCGTCGAGGTTGAGATTAAAGCAAAAAATTTCTTAAGACTTTGCCTAACTACTCTAGTGCTTTTGTAGGTCATTTGAAATGAAATAAATAAAAAAGAATAATGCATTAAACAGTAAAGAGTTATACATTTGCAGTTTTTCACTAAAGTTCTTGTTGCTCAACACGTGAGAGTGGACAATGTGTACTTAACATTACCATGAGTTTACGTTTATATTTGTAACAGCTACCAAAGTCTGTGGCAGGATCATGTGTCTATTAGTGACGTTCAGTCATTCATCTAATTTATAAAGCAAATTGAGATGTATGCAGTAATGTCATTGTCACGTAACTGCACCTTATTTCAGTATGTTGCTTTTTGTAACGAATTCGAGGTGGGATTTGTTTTAGAACCGTACCCGAAAAATGCGTAGACGTGAAAATAAAGAATCTCCGAGACATAGATTGGGAATCAGCTATATTATATTATATTATATTATATTATATTATATTATATTATATTATGTTATATTATATTACATTACATTATATTATGTTATATTATATTATATTATATTATATTATATTATATTATATTATATTATATTATATTATATTATGTTATATTATATTACATTACATTATATTATGTTATATTATATTATATTATATTATATTATATTATATTATATTACAATTAAGTTATGTTCCAATTTATTAACATATGAAGTAATTATGACCAAACTTGTATCACCCTTGTGTTAAAAAATTGCTAACTTAAAATCAAATTCGGTTTCTGTTTGTAAAGAGATTCATTTATTTGTAATTTGTTGGACTGATTAAGCCTCATCTACAAAGTAGATAGGTATTTTCCTTCATCGTGCATTGAATGCTAGTACTTCAATACGAAAGCCGAGGCGACCGATTTAATTATTTCAAAGTTCCTGCAAACGAGCTGTAAATCATACGAATCTTGCGTTTATCAAATTGTGGAATCTTTTATTACATTTAACCACTTGTCAATGTGGATCAAACCACACGAAAATATATTATTTACACAAGCATTATAGTCAGTCAGATTGGAGGTTTGACTATTATAATACATTCGTTGTTTGTTGGCATCAGATTGCAACATCTAGATGAAGGCTATCAGAAAAGTGCTGATATTGATATTATTGAACAATGTCATCATTGAAACATAAGGAAATAAATCGTAATAATATATATTTCATCCAGAGTAAATATTATGCTGTCGTACTTGTTTTCATTATTACTTGATGATAGACTCGTATCCTGTCATTGTTTTTCTGCAGTAAACAGACAAGAGACAATCAGCTTGTAGGAGTAGGAAAGACCGCTCCTTCATACTCTTCCACACAGTTTTGGTATCGAGTCAGTAATTTTAGCTTTCACAAGTAGACTTTAAGCTACCAGCTTCACGTTGCAGAGTTATAATATACTTATTTATTTATTGTACATCGAGAAAATAACATATAATACAGGATCATTTCTATTTATGAAGAAGAAAGCTTTAAATTGCTTTATTTCTTCTCAATCTGAAATCATTTTTTATATGAATTGTTGATGTATTTGAAATCAGCCTATTTCATATGCATTGTTGATGTATTTGACATCAACCTGTTTCGTATGGATTGTTGATGTATTTGAAATACACCTATTTCATATGCATTGTTGATGTATTTGAAATCACCCTGTTTCATATAGATTGTTGATGTATTTGAAATCAGTATGTTTCATATGGATTGTTGACGTATTTTAAATCAGTCCGTTTCATATGGATTGTTGATGTATTTGAAATCAGTCTGTGTCATATGGATTGTTGACGTATTTTAAATCAATCTGTTTCATATAGATTGTTGATGTATTTGAAATCAGTGTTTCATATGCATTGTTGACGTATTTGAAATCAGTGTTTCATATGGATTGTTGACGTATTTTAAATCAGTCTGTTTCATATGGATTGTTGATGTATTTGAAATCAGTATGCTTCATTTGCATTGTTGACATATTTGAAATTATTCTGCTTCATATGGAATTTTTCTATTTGAAATCAGCCTATTTCATATGGATTGTTGATGTATTTGAAATCAGTTTATCTCGTATGCATTCTTGGTACATTTGAAATCAACCTGTTTCATATGCATTGTTGATCTATTCGAATTCAGTCTGTTTCATATGAATTGTTGATGTATTTGAATTCCGTCTGTTTCATATAAATCACTGATGTATTTGAAATCAGTATGTTTCATATGCATTGTTGACGTTTATGAAATCAACCTATTTCATATGCATTGCTGGTGTATTTGAATTCAGTCTGTTTCATATGGATTGTTGATGTATTTGAAATAAGTCTATTTCCTATGAATTGTTGATGTATTTGAGTAAATATCCTGTCTGGTAAATGTCTTTATTATTGTCTTGTCAAGGAACCATTAGCCCGCCATTTAATTGAAATACCGGTTTTCTACACTCCAGGCTATTTAACTGAAATACCGGTCTTCTACACTCCAGGATATTTAATTGAAATAACGGTCTTCTTCACTCTTTTGTATTCTTTAAACATGTTGAGCACGAAACTGAAACCAGCGAAATGTATTTTGTCCCAGGCCCTGACCCGCATTTTATTATATGAAAGTTGGATCAAGTTTTTGTATGTATTCAATATTTTATTTAGTAGCGATTTTTATTCTTGTAAAATGATTGTCATGTTTTGGAGCATTTGTTTACGTTTTGTGAAATGACTTATATATGTTAGTTATATATTTCATATAAAAAACACAAAAAAGCGTCAGGAAGTCAGAAATTTGTTATGTATTCTTAAAATAGTAACGGACTAAAAAATGAAGCTTACAGCAGTAATGTTATGATATTCTGTTTTGGAAACCTTTCAAGATGTGTCACATGAAAACAGATCTCTAAATTGATTAGTGACGTATATCGTCAGATACAGATTTAGGATCATATATTGCCAGACTTTACTGATGGACTACAGTCCATAATCAGTATTCTAAGCCCGAAATAGTTTTGTATCTCATTTGACGAAGAGGTCGATTTAGATAGCATGTTATCAATAGTCCTTTTTATCATGTAGAGAAGACATATCCAATCTTTTCAAATTTGTTTTCAAAACGCCATTACTTTCCGAAGAGGTTGTTGGTGTGGCCCTTTTGGAGGTATCAGAGTTTGGTATAATGCAAATATGAATAGTTAAATGTCATTTACTTTATGTTTATTCGTATTTGCGTACGTGCTACACGCATCACTGTGGGTGCAAGGATTTAACTTACAGTCGGGGTTGGGTGTTAAGTCATCTGTACGGCAGGTGCTACAAATATGTATTCATATTATAAACATAGGGCTTAATAAAGACCGTTTTACTATCGCGAATGTCTTTGGAAGTAAATAAAAAGAAACACGTAATTCTTTGATTTAGTAAAGATATGAATTCGCCTAGAAATTAAACTAACTTACCTTTTTTTATGAAAGTGAAAATCAAATGTTTCGCACAATATATAATGACGTTCTTGTGTAAAACCTGCTGCAAACGATATTTCACAAAATACATCTCAATGAACTAGAATCAGAGCGCGAAAAAGGTCAATTATGTATATAATGACTTACTGGAGTGTAACATCGTCAACTTAATATTATTTCGACAAATACTGTTATGTTGATGATCTTACAATCCACAAAAAAACTTTACCTATCAATATTATATTATGTACATTTTGGTAATAGATTGCTGGTAATCAGAACTAATGTTTCCAATGACTAAGGCTGCCAAAAGATTGTTAATATCACACGTTATCGTCTGCCAACCACCGTGAAATTACTAGGGCTTTGCTCAATATGTCAATCACACTAGTCTGGTGTGTTTTATATGCTGTGCTAGGAAAGTACCCCTAGTTAAATGTGTAAAATACATAGTCATAGTTTTGATAATATGAGTACTTAGCTCGAAATAAAGGTAAAAAGCAAAATCAGAATATTTCACCATGCGATATCACAATCTTTCCTTCAGATTACTTTACGACACGCTGGTCGGCGGAGTGTTGAGCATGCGCACTGAACATTTCCAGATGGTGAATGGCTATTCTAACATGTATTGGGGTTGGGGTGCCGAGGACGATGATATGGCACACAGGTAAATTGATGGCGGTCTTTTTAATGTTCTTATCTTTTTCGTTATTTTCTACAAGAGTATTAATATTTGAAAAGAGATCAAATAGGTGCAACCTCCATGCTACTGCCAGCTCAGACATTCAAATGCAATGGTTTAAATATTCATCGATTTATCTACCAAACGGGTTCAAATAATATATAAAAAATTCGAGTCAATACACAGCTACACTTATTTCCGAAAAGTCTCTTTCTTAACTATCGCTGAGTTAGCAAACTGGATTTGTCTCAAGATTCCTGTTATCAATGTTGAAATATGTTTTTAAATGACGTGGAGAAAGTAATGCTTTGACTAGGGAGTGCCCTGATTTTTATCATCAACGACAAACAGGAAAGACACTGAACCAGATTTAATTTAGGATTGGTAGTCTGCTCCCCTGCTAATATGCCTTCGTGCAAAGGAGAGATAGAAGAAACAAGTGCATCCCATCTACTTGCAGAAATAGGACACTTTTAAAAATGATAACTTGTCAATTGCGTCAAAACGGTACTTCTGCCCCAAAACTTAAAAACCTCAGGCATAAAACGTGATTAGAAATGTACTCAGTTTATTGACATTAATTCACCTATCTGTCAGCCCTCGTTTCTACAGATGTGTGCTGATTTAAGTTGTGATATATACATATAATGACTGTAGGCTTAGTGAGGCAAGAACTTATCTGCTGACGAAAAGACATTGGAAAGGTTATGTATAATCTGGAAACCTTTCAGATAACAATGTCTGTCTAGCTTAGGCTTTCATTTATCAGATCTGTCAGACATAACCCATTGGGCAGCTCGTGCGAGAGTTTATGCTACAATCTGAAATATAATTTGGCGTTCTAAATTCGATATGTTTCTAGAGGTCAGCACTTCTTAACACTAGAGATTGATCACTTTACTTATATGTTTACGAATCTTTACATACTCCATGTACTGATCCAAAAACCATTGCTGAAACATTCTTTGCTAAGAATGACACATAAACAACCTCTTTTTGTACTGTATGCAATTTTAAAGTCCACGACCCTTGTTAATATAGGGAATTCAACACATAGACATCATCTTGGCAGAAATATAAATCAGTCGGATTTTGCAAGTATTCCTTGTAATGTAGGTTTTACTTGTTTTTTTTTCTAATACACAAGTCTTTCCTGAAAAATACACATATATACAAGTCGGTATGTGTTACAAATATGGTTCGTTTCCGCTCCAGCCGAAAAATCATTATAAAATGTTAGATATACGATATTTAAAATATCAGTGAATACGATATATACGTGTACCAAATGCAATTATCATTGACAAAAACCAGCTATAATAACTTCCTCAAGGAAATTCATCAACAAATGTATCCTTGGGCAAGGTGTTTGAAATTGACGCATAAGTCGTACTAAATTTAAGAGGAAATAGTCTGAGATTGCTAAACATATATGTCAACTGAGGAAATCCTAGTACCACAGATGTTTGATGATGTTCAGATGTTTGATCATAAAATATCTATGGAGCGAAAAGGTCAACTTTTCAGACAGTTTTTATTAATTAATGACACCGTTTCGTGCATTCAATAGCATTTCTTATTTCTTTCTGTTAATTTTGTATCCGTCAATGACAACTAATGTGCGTAACTTTCTGTTCGTCACTAGTAGTTTTTCATTTGTGAACGTTGATTTTACATTCGCCACTGCTAACATTTCCATGGAACTAGTTTACTATTTATTATTTTTTATTTAAAGTTTTTCTTATTAACTTTTCATACCTCGATACTTAGTTTACAGTCTTGGTTTCTAATTTTAATTTCTGTGTTTGATAACATTTCCTACAAATTCAGGTCCAAAAATGACATTTCGCTATCACACACCAATATACATGCTGGATCAATTTCTCTGATTAATAAGTGAAAACAGAAGTTTAAAACAATATGGCGGAAACTAAGTAAAGATGTAGTCATCTAAGGACAGGATAACATAGGCTGAGCACACATACGTCGCGTATGTAATACTCTGTGAATCCATTCCGAAATTTATTTTTGTTGGGCCTTGCTGATACTATTGATAACTAATTCCTTCCTAAATGGACTTTAAAAATGAATCAAACTTGAACACAATTCTGACAAGTGAAATAATCAAATTTTACGATTTATATATATGCAGTAAAATCCTACTTCAAAGAAACATTGCCGATGTTCACAAACTTGTCAAAAGCCTATACTACATACGACTTAAACATTTTCATTCAAAGCAATGATATCTAATAACTTTGTTCTCCTACACGCACCGATAATCTCTTTGATTTACCAATTGTGTGCAAATTAGCAGTCTTCAAACACATATCGCTAGTACTGATAGTGGAGGTTTTTTATTTTCGAAGATTAATTAAAGTTGTTTTCTCGAAACACGGCTGCGTTAGAGGGTTTGGGAGTACACAAACCTGTTTTAGCATAAAATACAGTGTTACAATTTGATTAAAATCAGATCTCCACTTCAGGTAGGACAGTGGCGACCTGATTTTATTCAGATTACGCTGGGTTATGGCAGATATGTCAACATTTTGAAAATACACTTCCGTATTTCATTAGCTTGATCAAAATTTTCTCTGACAAATTTGATTATTGTTTTGGACAAGCCCGACGAGCATCTCTTTAGAATACAGGACGGGCCCGATATAACATTAGTTGGGCCCCGGACGTCAGGCTATCGGATTTGTTTTAGTACTGTGACAGGTTCATTTATATTCCTGGACCACTGACAAATACACAGTATATTATTCAATATGAACGTATTTATATGGTCGACAACGTCGAGAAGACTACACTACCAATGACTTAACAGACTGATATTTTGCTATCGATAAACACAAAACTTTAGTTAAAGGAAATAGACATAATGATCAGAGAGCCACATATCTTTTTTATTTGTTATTTCTAAAGAAATAACATTCAAATTAATGGGATGACAAAAATACATACAGTGTGGTTCACACATCAAAGAATCGGAATTTGGTCATCTCAAATTATTGACTTGAGTGTATACAACCATTCTTCTCTGAAGGTAATCCATATGAATCAAAATATTCTACACAGTGGTCTTTGGGAAAGTAGATGGCTGCCCGATGCGTTTATGAGAGATAGCTGTGGTACGTCTTGATAACACAATTTCGAATTTCGTTAGGTTTGCGACGAGGAAGGTCATAATTGGCACATATCACTGAAGTACAGAAAACTGTTTACGAACTGTGAATATGGATGTAATGGGTGTCCTAAGTATTTATTTTCACAGGTAGTTATAAAGCAATGATTTCAAATTGATATTTTTTTAATAAAGATCTGCCAAGTAAGTTAAAGAACTGAAAGGCCCGGTACTGCTGCAAGAGAGAGTCGATGCGTTTCAGCTTTAAGGAAGACAGTGTAGATTGGATAGGATATGGTCGTTCAAGTCCTTGCCCCACTGTTTCACGATCTATTCTTCAGTGATGAGTATTGATATTTCTTCCATTTACTCTTCCAGCTTGTCTTCATGACTCATCATCAAACATTGCTAGTATTGCTTTTGACAGGAAGATCGATTTGACAAATATAAGAATGTTCCCTGGACATTAGTCTGATTACTTTAGCTCAGTGACGAGAAAAACAAGAAACTATGCGTTTTTGTTCTTGCTATCATGACATCATTACTGTTTCTGTCTTTTCATATTCTCCACCTCAAGGTGGAATCTGTGACTGCTGTCGTTTTTGTTCTGGAAGAAAACATCGTCCACTCCGCCTTTGTCAATAGGTTCGTGTTCCAATTAGTTTTAAAAGAATATGATGATGTCTATCAGGCAATTGATTTCCAGGAAGTGTTCAATTCACGCTACAAACTGAAGTTTTCCCACTAAGCTGCCACATCACTACCTTGTTGTGGTGTAAATTAATTCACTGTAAACTATTTCTTCCTGCGTATTCGTCGCAAAGTCTCAAGTAAGATCTCCAGCAATTCTTCTGGGCGAAGTTAAGTTAAAAGGTCTACTACACAGTTTCTATTAAGAATACTCTGAAGTTTGGAAACTGGAAATGGTTTTGGTCCATTGTTCTGTTGAAGGCAACTTTCTTAACGATGCCTATAAACAAACCTTCAGGCAGCTGACATTGGAATAAATTATATTTGACCTTGGAAAGGAGTCTACGAACAATAGTGAAGATTTTCACTTCTACTCGTTTAAAAGGATACTTGACTGTAGTTCTGATCAGAGATTCACTGATGTAGTTCCTACATTAGGTAAGACTTCACTCGTCGTATGTACATTATGGCTTCTTCATTCTTAGTTTTAAAATCGTTAATATTTGCCATCCAATGGAACATTTCGATTCAGTCGCAGTAGTACATGCACACTAGTAGACAACTACTTGTTTTGCAGCCACATGTCTATGTGCAAATGATTCATCATTTCTAAATTACAAATTACTTCCTGGTTTGATTTTTCTCTATGGCAATCGCTAAATTCAACATTGTGGAAAACGTCGTCTTATGTGAACTTTTTGTTGCTGAAGGCGTCCAGCTATGAAGTTTCCACACACCGATGCATCCAGAAGTGTGTTTTGGCTTCTTTCCTAAGTAAAGAGTTTCTAAAGGTAATTTCAGTATGAGTAAGTGTCTATTCTGCTGCTTACTAGTCTGTTGCTCAAGCTGCTGAACAACTAATGACAATATTATTGACCGGAGTCACTCTGTCATCGGCGACTGAATTAGTGTTGTTCACTTTAAGAACTTTGACTTTCTGGAACAAATAACTGTTATTCATATCGACGCTACTTTCAGTTTGTCCTTTGACTTTAATTTCGGTAAGAGACTAGGTGGTCAAAGACAAGGTATGAAATTCTTCCCATTTACATTCTTGCATCGTTATCGTCGTCGTCGGCATGATAAACAGATTGAGTTGTTTCTTGGAACATTTGCAAACATCTTGGTATATCATTGGAAGTAAACTAAAACGTCAAAATCTCTGAATATTTTTCTTTCTATTCTCTTTCTCGAGGTACTCATCGGTACACAGGATCTTTTAGTTACAATTCAGTGGACAATCGTTTATGAAAATGTAGTTTTAAGGTGACTTCCTTTGGAGAATATAATTTTTTTCCCAAGGTCTCCTTTATACTAATATAAATACTGGCAAAATATGATTTATGGATAGGAAGATAACGAGGATGCACACATTCTCTATAAACGCGATAAGTGTACCCTCCTTCATTATCACTCTAAGCAACAGTGTGGATAAATTTCCTATTACGCCGTACTCGCCAATACCGGAGTACAAGATATCAAATTAAGCTAATTTCAATAGGGTATCGATATTATTTGCGAATCAGTTAAACTGATGTCTTTCGTAGGGACGATTGCTGTGTTTCCACCCAGAAAAGCAAACAGACTGGGAGAAAAGGTGATGGAAAGCATTTTCCCGTCGAAAATATACAATTTAAGGCGTTGAAAAGGTGCATGCAACTCGATCAGCATACTTTTGTGAGTTTTATTCTGTGATTTGCCAAACGTCAAAACTGACCGTTGATTATATGTCAAATCGCTTCGACGAATATGTCGAACATTAAAGTCGTATCCTGCAGGGATTCTCAGACTAGGTATATGTAGGGAGAGGTGGTGTTTCATAGTAGCCAGGATAATTTTTTTCAAAGGGTTTCTTAGACACGTTCATCGATTGATTTGCGATATTATTCTAGACTTGACGGGGATGAATAATTTTACCAAAACCACTTCCCAATTATCTTGGTGATCCAAATTTATTGTTGAGGTAATTTGGCCGTGAATCACCATCACTTACTGTTGGGAAACGAATCATTAAAATGTCACTAGATAATGTTAAATAAAATAGTTTATTTCTAGTTCGAGGAGTCACTGGATATCAAATGGGAAATGTATTTCCAAATGGTTCCGGAGGATCAATGTCACTTGAAGAATTGTAACTACTGTTGGTATATTTCAAGGAGGTATTGAATAGAAGAGAGCGAATACAGCTGTAGAGTAAAATTGTTTAGTTATCTTTTTCCTTGTTGGAAACTCAGGTGTCTTATATCTGCAGCACCAACACAACACACCACAATTATTGGCAATAAAAAACGATTTGATTTATTAGGAATCCGTTCTCAAGATCACAGTCACTGTGGTTCTTGTTTTAGTAGTTCTCGGTGCAATGTTTAATGGCATATTCATAATCTCTACTTCTTTTTATAGTTATTGACTCGCGAAGCAGCAGTCCTAGAATTAAAAATTGGAGGATATCCTTTACAATTGGTATTAACTTCTTGGTTGCGACGTTTTTCCACTTTATGTTATGTTATCTTTGATCGAGAATGCTTTGGAGATTGTATGTTTTATGGTCTTTCTTCGTCACTTATTGTAACTCGGGCAGGTTAAAAGTTCATCTTAAAACTTCATTCATATCTTCTATTTCTATAGTCCATTTGGGCAAATAACCTTTGCAAAAGTGCCTTTAATTTTAACAATGTTAACCCTACCTACATCTTTAACAATCCTTTCATTTATTTGTCTCTGACGTACGAACGAAAGATCAAATAATATTACTTCTTGAAAAGTCAAATTTGTTAGAGAACATGTTTCTCTTTCAACATGATCACATTATTTTAGGGTTCTTTGAAAACATTGCACGACACTGGCGTTTGTTTCAGGACTTTCAGTGGTGACAAAATGAATGTATCTTTATTCAATTCATTTTTAAAATGTTTGGTTAAGAAATTTGGTGCCTTATCCGTTTTCATCGCATTTGATGTAAACCACTTTGTTCCAGATAATTTTAAACCTCGCACTAACCCATGAATTATTTTAGAGGTAAAAGGAAACACTTAAGCCTTATTAAATGCATTGGTATCACAAAACAGAAATGTGTTATGAGATGAATGTGCTCAATCAGCTAGCCATTGATGATCGATTCCTGCTACTTAAGTTTTATTTTTTTGAAGATTGCGTCAAGTGGGTTTGTGTAAAATGTACGTCGATTGTTCTTGTAGCTATTATCGTTCATCTTGCAAACAGAGACTGTTGCATTAGGTTTTGGCTGCACGATACAGTTTATGGATTCATCCATAGCCAGCTGCATGGGTAGGATTGTCGTAAATGCTGCTTACAA
This sequence comes from Sinohyriopsis cumingii, assembly GCA_028554795.2. Classification (NCBI taxonomy): domain Eukaryota; kingdom Metazoa; phylum Mollusca; class Bivalvia; order Unionida; family Unionidae; genus Sinohyriopsis; species Sinohyriopsis cumingii. The sequence goes on along the minus strand of CM068835.1, from coordinate 21,554,910 downwards.
GTGTATAGTTGTCTTTGCTTCCTAATGGTGTATCAATGCTGTTGCAGTCTAAAAGTGTACCTATATTGTTGCTGCCTAAAGGTTTATCAGTGTTGTTGCTGCCTAAAAGTGTATCCATGTTGTTGCTGCTCAGTAAAGTTCAGTAAGTTAGGTGCGCTTTGTATTCGAGTGTTATTTTCTAATTTCAATGGTTTAGGTGCCTGATGAGCAATATGAGTAAAGGATTGCTGAATATGGCAAAATGATACCTGAATAGGAGTATATAATGCCTGAATATGGGTAAAGTATGCCTGAATAGGAGTAAAAGATGCCTGAATAGAGTAAAAGATGACTGAATAGGGGTAAAAGATTCCTGAATAGGGGTAAAGGATGACTGAATTGGAGTAAAAGATGCCTGAATAGGGGTAAAGGATGCTTGAATAGGAGTAAATGATTCCTGAATAGGAGTACAAGATGCCTGAATAGGAGTAAAGGATGACTGAATATGGGTAAAGGATGACTGAATAGGGGTAAAAGATGCCTGAATAGGAGTAAAGGATGACTGAATAGGGGTAAAAGGATGCCTGAATAGGGGTAAAGGATGACTGAATAGGCTAAAAGATGCCTGAATAGGGGTAAAGAATGCCTGAATAGGGGTAAAGGATGACTGAATAGGGGTAAAATATGCCTGAATAGGAGTAAAGGATGACAGAATAGGGGTAAAGGATGCCTGAATAGGGGTAAAGAATGCCTGAATAGGGGTAAAGGATGACTGAATAGGGGTCAAATATGCCTGAATAGGAGTAAAGGATGACTGAATAGGGGTAAAGGATGCCTGAATAGGGGTAAAGAATGCCTGAATAGGGGTAAAGGATGCCTGAATAGGGGTAAAGGATGACTGAATAAGGGTAAAGGATGCCTGAATAGGGGTAAAGTATGCATGAACAAGAGTAATCTGTTCTTGTTTTACTATTTTCTTATTTCTTTTCTGCTGCGAGGGCGTTGATATTAACGGTTTCATCCAATTAATTGTTGATAAGGGTGCTTTAGCATGTGCAATTTAAAACTTTTCGAACTCTTCTTTCTTATTCTCTTCCATTGCTGTGACTGTTTTTGTCATATCTGTAGCTGATGCTGTTTTTCAGTACTGTTCTCGTGATACCTCTCAGAGTAGTGTAGGTATCTTGTCTAAATGAAGTCCATGAATAGATTCCAGCTAGGGAGTAGAAACCTTCAGCTACTGAATATAGAAAGAAATCTCGATCTTTGAACGAACATATATGCATACATATGCATACAATTATCGCACACCTGTCGAAAAAATCCTACGAGTTGTAATTTTAGCAATTATCACATACTCGCCATTAAATTGCTGACGTAAATTTTTATTTTTTTAAAAGCCGGTTGTTTGGAGTCAGCAATCTGAGAAACTGCCCAAGGCTAACTTAGGACTGGAGAGTTGACGAATCCATGATATGTAAAAATATTATCAGTACATTGTAACTGATTAGTTAAATTATATAAATATGTATTCGTTATTTGTCAAAGTTTGCTTTAAATAGTAAATGTTCATATTATCACGTCTGAGTGAGAAAATGCAAGACTGACCTTGACAATAACTATAAGATGGAAAGAAGAAGGTTAGTGTCTTGCAAATCTAAGCTGCCGCAACCGAATTTGAACTTGTCCCGGGAGTCGGGAAAGTGAATTTTTAAATCCATGAAATTCTATATATATATTTATGAATGAATTATGTTACACGGGTTCTGATTGCTGGAACTTCAAAATCGATTTTCAAGACAAGTCAAGATGCTGATGGCAGGTGAAGAGAGCCATCTGAAATATGTTGTTTGATGCCAAATATGTTGTTTGATGCCAATATCATGCTCTACGCTGTAGTCATATAGATGATGAATGGAGTGCGCAGTAGAAGATATGTAGAAAGAAAAGATTGTCTCAGAAGAGTGTTATAGTATGAACCGATGGTTAAGGGAAGCTTGGGACAAAGAAAGTGGAAGAGATCTGGTATGTGATAATGATATTTGTTTAACAACCACCACTGCCATTTTAAGGACCATACAGAAACACAGATTTCCTACTTAATCATCGCTTATAGCTGTGTCAGGTCTTTGCACATTTTTAACAGCTGAAACTTAAACACTCTCTCCACGTCTTGTCTTGTATGCTTGTGTTTGAGCACTCCTACCCCTTTTCTAGGTTGACAGTATGCTTGTCTAAGTTTAGGCATTTATATATATATTCCACTCGTTAATTAATAAGTGAGCCACTGGTCAGTCAAACCCGCGTATTATTTAGTAGATAACTGGGCTTGGGATCGGTAATGGCGTATTGAGTAGAAAGGTGTATACAGTGTACAATCAAACGGTGTACTGGTTATCAAATGCAGGTATTGGTCAGTATATGACTTGGTGATGGTCAGTCAAACAGCGTGTTTGTAAGTAAATATATGTGTTGTTCAAGTTCCCTTGACCCCAGACTCCCATTCACATGTACGAGGCGTAATTTTAAATCCCCATGACTACAGACTTCTACTCACACATGAAAATTATGCAGTTTTAAGTTCCGTTCATGGATTTTTCACTCCCATACCTTTAACATGAATACTGAAATATTAATTCTCATAGACTCTAGACTGGCATATATGATCACAGGATAGCTTCTCCGCCCCCAATTAATGTTGTCCCGATGAAATTCCATGAATGAAATCAAAATCGCCGTGCTGCCCCTCTCCTGCCTATGTTGAAAGTCACTTTTACTTTTGCTTGTGAACGGAATTTATAATATGACAAAATATGAAAACTGGTAAATCAGCTCCGATCAGAACTTTAAAAACACACGTCAAAAGCTGATGCAATAGAAGGGGTTTCAATCGACAACCAGCGGTCGTAGGCTAACGAGCATATATCATGGGCTGTATAACCAATAATTGTATCTGATTGGCATATATAACGTGTTTTATCAAATAAACATGTATCTGATTAGCATATATAACGAGTTTTATCATCTAAACATGTCTCTGATTGGCATATATAACGAGTTTTATCTTCTAAACATGTCTCTGATTAGCATATATAAGGATTATTTTTATCTAAATTTGTATCTGATTGGCATATATAACGAGTTTTGTCATCTAAACATGTATCTGATTGGCATATATAACGAGTTTTATCATCTAAACATGTCTCTGATTAGCATATATAAGGATTATTTTTATCTAAACTTGTATCTGATTGGCATATATAACGAGTTTTGTCAGCTAAACATGTATCTGATTGGCACATATAACGAGTTTTATCATCTTAACATGTCTCTGATTAGCATATATAACGAGTTTTATCATCTAAACATGTATCTGATTGGCATATATAACGTGTTTTGTCATCTAAACATATATCTGATTGGCATATATAACGAGTTTTATCATCTAAACATGTCTCTAATTAGCATATATAACGAGTTTTATCATCTAAACATGTACCTGATTGGCATATATAACGAGTTTTATAATCTAAACATGTATCTGGCACATATAACGAGTTTTATCATCTAAACATGTCTCTGATTAGTATATATAACGATTATTTTTATCTAAACTTGTATCTGATTGGCGTATATAACGTGTTTTATCATCTAAACATGTATCTGATTGGCATATATAACGAGTTTTATCATCTAAACATGTATCTGATTGGCATATATAACGAGTTTTATCATCTTAACATGTCTCTGATTAGCATATATAACGAGTTTTATCATCTAAACATGTATCTGATTGGCATATATAACGTGTTTTGTCATCTAAACATGTATCTGATTGGCACATATAACGAGTTTTATCATCTAACATGTCTCTGATTAGCATATATAACGAGTTTTATCATCTAAACATGTATCTGATTGGCACATATAACGAGTTTTATCATCTAAACATTTCTCTGATTAGCATATATAACGTGTTTTATCATCTAAACATGTATCTGATTGGCACATATAACGAGTTTTATCATCTAAACATTTCTCTGATTAGTATATATAACGATTATTTTTATCTAAACTTGTATCTGATTGGCATATATAACGTGTTTTATCATCTAAACATGTCTCTGATTAGCATATATAAGGATTATTTTTATCTAAACTAGTATCTGATTGGCTTATATAACGAGTTTTGTCATCTAAACAGGTATCTGATTGGTATATATAACGAGTTTTATGATCTAAACATGTCACTGATTAACATATATAAGGATTATTTTTTTCTAAACTTATATCTGATTGGCATATATAACGTGTTTTATCAAATAAACATGTATCTGATTGGCATATATAACGAGTTTTATCATCTAAACATGTCTCTGATTAGCATATATAAGGATTATTTTTATCTAAACTTGTATCTGATTGGCATATATAACGAGTTTTGTCAGCTAAACATATATCTGATTGGCACATATAACGAGTTTTATCATCTTAACATGTCTCTGATTAGCATATATAACGAGTTTTATCATCTAGACATGTATCTGATTGGCATATATAACGTGTTTTGTCATCTAAACATATATCTGATTGGCATATATAACGAGTTTTATCATCTAAACATGTCTCTAATTAGCATATATAACGAGTTTTATCATCTAAACATGTACCTGATTGGCATATATAACGAGTTTTATAATCTAAACATGTATCTGGCACATATAACGAGTTTTATCATCTAAACATGTCTCTGATTAGTATATATAACGATTATTTTTATCTAAACTTGTATCTGATTGGCGTATATAACGTGTTTTATCATCTAAACATGTATCTGATTGGCATATATAACGAGTTTTATCATCTAAACATGTATCTGATTGGCATATATAACGAGTTTTATCATCTTAACATGTCTCTGATTAGCATATATAACGAGTTTTATCATCTAAACATGTATCTGATTGGCATATATAACGTGTTTTGTCATCTAAACATGTATCTGATTGGCACATATAACGAGTTTTATCATCTAACATGTCTCTGATTAGCATATATAACGAGTTTTATCATCTAAACATGTATCTGATTGGCACATATAACGAGTTTTATCATCTAAACATTTCTCTGATTAGCATATATAACGTGTTTTATCATCTAAACATGTATCTGATTGGCACATATAACGAGTTTTATCATCTAAACATTTCTCTGATTAGTATATATAACGATTATTTTTATCTAAACTTGTATCTGATTGGCATATATAACGTGTTTTATCATCTAAACATGTCTCTGATTAGCATATATAAGGATTATTTTTATCTAAACTAGTATCTGATTGGCTTATATAACGAGTTTTGTCATCTAAACAGGTATCTGATTGGTATATATAACGAGTTTTATGATCTAAACATGTCTCTGATTAACATATATAAGGATTATTTTTTTCTAAACTTATATCTGATTGGCATATATAACGTGTTTTATCAAATAAACATGTATCTGATTGGCATATATAACGAGCTTTATCATCTTAACATGTCTCTGATTAGCATATATAACGAGTTTTATCATCTAAGCATGCATCTGATTGGCATATATAACGTGTTTTGTCATCTAAACATATATCTGACTGGCATATATAACGAGTTTTATCATCTAAACATGTCTTAGCATATATAACGAGTTTTATCATCTAAGAATGTATCGGATTGGCATATATAACGAGTTTTGTCAGCTAAACATGTATCTGATTGGCATATATAACGAGTTTTATCATCTAAACATGTATCTGATTGGCACATATAACGAGTTTTATCATCTAAACATGTCTCTGATTAGTATATATAACGATTATTTTTATCTAAACTTTTATCTGATTGGCATACATAACGTGTTTTATCATCTAAACAGGTCTCTGATTAGCATATATAAGGATTATTCTTATCTAAACTTGTATCTGATTGGCATATATAACGAGTTTTGTCAGCTAAACATGTATCTGATTGGCATATATAACGAGTTTTATCATCTAAACATGTATCTGATTGACACATATAACGAGTTTTATCATCTTAACATGTCTCTGATTAGCATATATAACGAGTTTTATCATCTAAACATGTATCTGATTGGCATATATAACGAGTTTTATCATCTAAACATGTCTCTGATTATCATATATAACGATTATTTTTATCTAAACTTGTATCTGATTGGCATATATAACGAGTTTTATGATCTGAACATGTATCTGATTAGCATTTATAAGGATTATTTTTTATCTAAACTTGTATCTGATTGGCATATATAACGTGTTTTATCATCTAAACATGTATCTGGTTGGAATATATAACGAGTTTTATCATCTAAACATGTATCTGATTGGCACATATAACGAGTTTTATCATCTTAACATGTCTCTGATTAGCATATATAACGAGTTTTGTCATCTAAACATGTAACTGATTGGCATATATAACGTGTTTTATAATCTAAACATGTATCTGATTGGCATATATAACGAGTTTTATCATCTAAACATGTCTCTGATTAGCATATATAACGATTATTTTTATCTAAACTTGTATCTGATTGGCATATATAACGAATTTTATCATCTAAATATGTATCTGATTGGCATATATAACCAGTTGCATAATCTATACTTGTATCTAAGTTACCCGTGTCTCTCAAATTACAGCACACAAATTAATATGCGCTTGTATTCTTTACTCATCTTTATTAATGAATTCAGCAATGACGCTCATTGGTTTCTTAAATACCCAGTATTATACATGGTTGGTCTAGCGTTCAATACAGATCTTTCATCAATAATTGGGTATCACACATCCAGGTTGGATCTATTTAGATGTTTTCTCAGACGTCTCGATATTCCTAGACGCACCGAACGGAAATTTTATAAATCCAAGTAAATGTTGAATTTCAATCGTACTGTAATTCTTAAAGTATTTAGAAACCTTAACAAATAATAAACACAAAATAGACTTCGCGTTTTCTTCAGACTCAGAGCTAAACACGTATAGATTGGATGTTGTCATAATGTGAAAGGTTGGATGAGGCACCAATTTCTAGAGGGGCACCTTTACTGGCGAAGTATACTGCTTGAAGAATGATGCATACTGGAAACTATTATTTTAACTCCTGTGTTAAGAATATTATGCATACTGGATTTTATTTCTTAATAAATGACTAATCATACTCCACGAAATTTGTTTGTCATTTAGTAATGTCTGATATTTCCAGTGTACGAACTATTGGGGCGCGTAATAGCAATGTTTTCTGCGCTGCTTGATCATTACATTATGACTTCATCGATACGAAGCCACGTTATACTAAGAACTTAAAACTGGATATAAAATTAGGATTATCCTATTTCTCTTTCTTGGCAACAACAATCCAGTGAAAGAAAGTAATAAAGTCGATGTACATTGTAAAATAATTTTTGAAAATCATTAGTAATTTACGACCTGTCGTGAATGGGCTGAACAGGATTTCGGTTGCGGAAAATCATTATGATCTCAATGACTGTCATACTGAAAAATTCACTCTTCAACTTTTGTGTTTGAGGAATCTTTATCTTCAACCTGTAGAAATTTGATTCCTCTTTAGATACTCGATAAGTTATTATTTTAAAAGTAAATTGTTACAGGTTGTTACTGTTTTAAAGGCTTTTATATGCAATGATTCTTACATGGAAATTAACATTCAAATTCGAGTAGCTCACGAAAAATCACGCCATCTTATACATTCTGAAATTATTTTGGAGCTCTTAGCTAGGTAAAAATAGTTCTATCTGGTTTACCACAAACACAGTTGCGTAGAGAAACAAATTCTCCTGTCCTAGTACCAAAGAGCACACCATGGGAACTATACAGAAATTAATTTCTAATTGATTTACTTTTCCCGACGCATAAAAAACAACACTTCCATGTTTGTAACTTGAGGTTAACACGGAATGCAATTTAATTTGAAACTAAAACGATTGATGACGTGTATCCGTCGGGACTCTTTCGCATTATTAAATCAGCAGTATTTGCGAATATATCATGAAAGGATGATTAAAACTGTTAACAGTAATAAAGCATGTCTTGAAAAGAAAATGGTAACTTAGAACGATACATTATTTTTTCTGATGAATCTTGTTCTAAGGAAGGCCTTGAATCCCCAAGGGAGGACAATGTTTCTTAACGTCACAACAGAACAGGAAAATTGCATTTGTTTAAGAATATTGATCGCTAATGGTTGAAAATTTTATAACAAATTGGTGGGTGCAGTGGTAGTAAACATTGAGGACTACTATACAAGAAACTCGCAATGGAAAAGAACCACTTTGTCCAATAAACTTTGAAAATACAATAATATCACAGGAAGGTTGAGTTTAAATTGACATGACTGGCATCGCAGATATTTTCCCAATACAGTCTCTGAATGTTTTCTTTGTGACCTCTACAACTCGCCTCTACTGCTACTTCATATCAAAGGAAAAAGATAGATGAGACGCCTCGATATGATTCAGTTTGTACACTTTCTACAAATATGTCTTTAAATGGATATGTTTCCTGACATATTTATTAAACATTGTCAGATTCAATTTATTTTGTGAGAAAGGTTAAATATTAAATACCTTGAGGAAAGCAATGTACTTAACATCTCAGGTGAACAAGAAAACAATTTGTCTCGAACAACATGCGTAGTAAATCTTTCAATATAAAATCTTGAATCCTCACATACATATGTTGTCTCATTTCTGACAGGGTAACATTACAATCCTACAAAATAACATAATGAATCTTTAGACCTGACATTCCAAAGTTTTGCAGTGCAGTTTTGTACAAACTCGTGCAGGGAAAATCTGATTTTTTCCTAATTAAATAATAAAATATCTAACTAATTACATATAATTACCATCAGTATGTACGTATGAGAAACGCGCAACTTGAACCAGGAAAGAAACGAACGTTTTAGAGCCAAGACGTAATATATTCCAGTCATTTTATTTATATACGGTAAGGAGTGACCAGATCTGTAGATCTCTAATCATTTTGTTCACATAAGGCAATGAGTGACCAGACCTATAATCATTTTATTGAAATATTTGAAGGGGTGATCAGAACTCTAATCATTTTATTCATATAAGGCAATGAGCGACCCGATCTCTAATCATCTTATTGATATATGACAAGCAGTGACCAGATCTCTAGTCATTTTATTTATATATGACAAAGAGTGACCAGATATCTAGTCATTTTATTTATATATAACAAGGAGTGACCAGATAACAACTTCACAGCTAGATTTATGTTTGCAAAAATTACCGCTAATGATTTTGTTTCAGTATGTTATCTGATGGTGTAATGAAGCGCTTTCTGACCAGTACAGTTGAAAAGAAGAATAACCTTTCTTCAGTAGAACAATATTTATGTTGCTTTTATGTTCACACTTTGGTCATTAACCATGTATTATAGCTTCATACCTTCAGAACAGTACGAAAAAAAATCACAACATAAATTTTAAGTAATTCTGACTGATAATAGCACATAGACGGCATTGTAGTAATTACAAATATATGTTTTAAAAAATTTCAAGGATAAAATAATCCACTGGAACAAAAGTATATAGCTGAAACAACAAAATAAACAGTTACAGAAACAAAAAAAGAATGTAATCGTGTCTGTATATGGATCCTTTTGCAACGACACCAGCGTTAAAACTAGCGTAGCAACAGAACGTTTTATTATTGAAGGGACAACAATGAACGATGCATGAGCAAAGTATAGTCCTGCAACTGTGTTTAGCTGTCATGGCAACGCTATTTGGATAGCGTAGCAACGGTACTGGAAATTTTGACACTTTTCACTACTGTGGCGTGAAGACATCGGTACATGTTCTCTACTGTACATTGATCTTGTTGCTGTTTCAAAATATCTCTGAAATGTTTCGGAGTTTGTCATTTTTGTGAAGAAAAAAAAAAGAAAACAATTGTTTGTTTCAGTCTATTTATTAAATAGTTATGTATGTAATGCTAGCAGCTGCAATTACAGTATCTGCTGTGTGATTTTTATGTCATATGCCCCAAATAGATGGTGTAATGATCAAAGCATGGACATGAACCTTAATAACCAGAGACACTGTATGCTGTTGTAGGTCACTTTCACCAGGTTTACTTGTTTATTGTGTTGCATCTAGGGATTTAAACTTAGGTAAAAAGACAAAGTAAATCCAACAAGTCTTCAATTTTACAAAATTAAGATATATTTAAATGAATTGTAGCGTCAAACAAAGTGAAAGAATTTAAAAATAACTTACAGTGTTTGAATTCTTAGAATATTGTCATAAAATGAACTATCGATTTCACACTAATCCGAAAACTGTCCAAGGTTATTTCGAATGAAGTTTCTAATTTGTGTATGTGCTAACGTGCTAGAAACTCCGAAGAGTCACAGTTCTAAATCCAAATAATTTATTTCAAGGTAATCCCGTGACAGTAGAATATCACGAATATCATTGAAATTTTTACATAATTCAATAGAATTAAATAAAAATTCAACTCCTTGAATAAATGTACATACTCCAAGGGGTACTGACTGTTAAAATTAAAGATTTTCCAGTTTTCTAAATCCAACGAATAAATATTATAAGTAAATCACTATTTCTTCTCAGCAACTCTTACAGAATTGGCATAGTCTGAAGAATAGTATGCGTGATGCATGTATTCTCATTATATAGTCTCTATATACGAACCAAATCAACATAATCTAATTCATGAAGATTTTCTCGAACAATTAAATTGGACTGTTTTGAAATGACTCAAACAGTCATGTATGACCTTCTCAAACTGTTGAACCATTGAACAATTAGGGCGTGTATGATTGCTCTACATGGCACACGCACTCCTATTTTCACGCGATATTGACCTAAATAATTATTGATTTGACCTTAGCTATCGGCCTTAGTACGTGTTTGACCATCGGTAGAGGTGGATCATATAGAAGCTGGAAGACATTTGACTGTACCCCGAGTGCCGTCAAAAGGCGGAAAGGATTTCTAGTGAAATTCTAAGCTTGGATGAGAACAGAGGCTTCTTGAGGTAACTTATCTTCACCGAAATTTGTCTCACATTTCATAACTAGGTGTTATAAGATTGATACGTTATTGTGTATATTTAATATATTAGAAATGGAATCTTCCATTTATAGCTGAATTATCAACAGATCGTAACGGATCGTATAGAGAATTATTAACATGCAAGATTAACGTATGTAATTTTTTGATTGTGTAATTTACTATGTTGCGCCCGAATACATGACGGAATTTATCAATCAATTGTGTTCGAACTTGTACATGCTTTATTAGTATATTAATATATAGATTGCGAATTATGCAGAGTTAGTCATTGTTTTACATGTGCAGAAATAATTGTATGTGTCCTTTGTAATTCGTAGGTTAGGAAATGCATACGATTGTTGTTGATGATGATAGTTTAATATATCGAGAAGTTAACAATTATGGATGTGCATGTATGTATTAGAAGTCGTTGATACTACTGTTATAACACAAATATTATAGAACAAAGCGTGTATGTAATATTTAGATGTGAGTGCGTGAGTTTACCTGATAATTTATTCGCCATTATTCTGATGAAAGGTCTGTCAGAGTGTGGTTATTCTCCTGAGATTAGAGCAAGGAGACAAGATTATACGTCCCCTTCTAATTCCACAGGAAGCTTTCCGGGTGGGTGTAGAGTCGACATCCAGGATCGGAAAGAAGGAAGAGGTCTATAGTGACATAAGCAGTTTGTGGTGAGGAGAGTGCCGGAAGGGACACGCGGAAGATAGTACCGGAAGTGCCAGGACAGCACGTAGTCAAGAGTACCGGAAGTACATAAAGAGAAATATGAGGCGGATAGAGGAAGAACAGAATCAACACCGAAAGGAAAACAATCTCACTTAAGATGTTAATTTCTTATGATGATAGTAATTAGCAGCTGTGAATATGTCATTGTGTTTGTCCGAAAAAAATTGCGGTTGAGAAATTTGTCGATGAAATTGATGAATAATTTTGATATGTTTTATTAAACTGTTGTATATTTCACCTTGTGTTATTAATGCAACTAGACCGTCATCATTGCTGACGAAGGCGGGGGGCTCGGAGCTATTTAAAAATCTAATTGTCCACCTTCTCCGGTGTTAGAAACAGTACCGTAGGAGGCACGTGCCAGATTGCAAAAGGCTATTCCTCTCACTAGGCTTACCGGTTTTTGTTGTGGAAAAGGGTATTCCTCCAACTGGGCATATCGGTGTTTTAGGGGTGGAAAGGGCTATTCCTCCAGCTAGGCATATCTGGTTTTAGGGGTGGAAAGGTGATTCTTCCCACCAAATATATCGTAATTTTAGGGATGGAAAAGACTCTTCCTCCCAATAAATACATCAAGTTTTAGGCGTGGAAGAAGTTATTCCTATCACAAGGTATATCGGGTGTTAAGGGTGGAAAAGTCTAATCCTCCCACTATTATATTATCTTTTATAGGGAGAATATAATCTTGTGATTGAGAATCTGAGTATGTCATGGTGGTTTTAATATCGCAAATTTTTTTTAAACAGCCCTGGTGACGCGTCCCACCAGTCAAAGTTTAGAGATGAACTGGAACCGCGATCTTAATATTTTCCATATGTGAGACACTGTTGAATAAATTTAGACTAATTACGAACAACGTGACATCCACCCTTGCCACTTGCATTATATCTTCTTGTTTTTCCTTAAAAAAATATTTTAAGCGTAACTTGTTTTCCTTTTCTAGAATTCTGAAGGTTGGTTTGAAAATAACTCGTCCCCCAACCAACATAGCCCGCTACACAATGATCCGTCACATGAAGAGGGAACCCACATCCGTGAGAATGAGGTAGATTCAGCCGCAGACGTTCATTACACGTGATGAGCATTTTCATTTTTTTTAAATCATTTTTTTTGTGGGTGAATTTGCTAATAATATCAATATCGTGGCCATTATTATTGTAATTGCTGTTCCTAAGCGTTTTCAAAAAATCGTTACAGATACTGTGATGCCCTCTCTCTATCTCCAATCAAAAAGTATATTTAGCTGTTGAGTGGCGGCTCGGTCAAGGAGATTCGAAGGAGGAAATTGTTCCAGGCACCAGGTGAAGGTCCGCCTTCGAGAACCTTTTGTGCAGCTAATGTTTTATAGTATGTCACCGTCACCTTAGTGTAACGGAGACAATTCTTCACAAAACATATTTAGGAGCGAGGTGGATGTTGGCAGCTGATATAAAAAGTGTTCTGTATATTAACGTATAGGCGCCACTAACAACATGACCCCCTGGCGCCTCGACATGGTTGACATAGAACATTGTCCCGGGCGCCTCAGACCCTAGCACAGCCAGTGGATGTTGGGTGACTATTCACTTACTTGGCTGCCTACTTCTCTATGTAGCAATTAAGTGCAAAAGAATTATGTGTATTCAAGTTTAATTCAAGTTTAATTCAGCTGATATTGTTAAATATGTTAATAGATCCCGATGCATGTAGTCATAGCAGAAAGATGCATAATACATAAAATGATTCTGGTTAGAATCTATAGGCCAACTGAAGGAGGGGTGCGGTTCATTCTTGTCTTTCCCTATGAGAACCATGTACTTTCATTCATCTATGTGAGAACACCTCCATTATGTCTTCATTTATAAAGATGCTTAAATATTATTACATGCAAGGGATCTCACTACCGATCTAAAAAATTCGTCGTGAGTCTGGCTTTGACAGTCCATGCTTCCTATATTGGCAAGGACCACAATACAACAGTTATAAGGTTGTTAAGCGCTTTAATACTATAAATATTTTGCTCTAATCCACTGATGACAACACATCACGAAATTCTGATTTCACACTTGCAATGTTTTTCTTGGCTCACAATTTATGATTCACCAGGATGCATTTCCAAGCTGACTATTAGTTCTTCGCATTATGCAATACAGAACACTTCCCAAACATCTAATACAAATAAAATAATTATTTCTATCTCAAATTGCTAAACACTTATACCTAAAATAACCAGATCATTCCATATGTTGGTTGCATTACATTCAGCCCACCACCGCGAAAACACTACTCCTCCCGTTCCCGTTCACTCTGCCTTACATTTTTATTTTGATGTGTACGTGGCTCTAGAAAAATGACATCCTGCTTGCCGCGTACAGCATTACAACAGCTATTTTCTCCTGTGGATGTATGTGCCTTCATTTGCTCTGTTTTTGATATACATACGTACGTATGTATGTATGTATGTATGTATGTATGTTTGATTTCATTTAATTGTTTTTTTTTTGCTAGTTTTAATTGTGTTTATTTTTTAACATGCTATTGTAATGTAACTTTGTATACTGGATTTGACATTGTCCAAAACTTCAGTTCAGTTCTATTTGACCTGACTTTTTAATTTCATTGATAAACATCTAATAATAGAAACACTGCATCTAGTTTCTTATCTTGATTCAGAACTAGTGACAGTTTTGGTAAACAACTTTAAAAAGAAAATTAAATTCTTTCTCAGAGTCAGAATCATTAAGTCGAGACCATACCTGGACAACGTGATAATTATCATGTAACTAACTTCTATCCCTTCAGTCGGGCTCCAAAGATATGTTGTGACCAGTTCAAGTTGAGATTTCATTTTCATGAATTTCAAGCGATTCTTTTTCCTGGAAATACATAAGTGCTCCCACAAAATTATAGCACGAAAACATTCACTGGAATTTATACGAAATTCAAAACTGGAATATTATTTTCTGTGATTCAACAAGAAGCTGATGACATAACAGCACTTCACAGGTTACAACAAACGGCATCATCTTCCATTTTGGATTTCATCGGGATTGGAACTCAGTTTCATTCATGACTTTTTATTACTAGGACTTCTATTTTTTTTATTCTTGGCTTATTTTTGGATTTGATTCGTAAAACCGTAAGTTCTTTTTCTCTTTTTTTCACTTGATATTCTAGGAAAATAAATTATTTGTAAAATTGTTGTCTTCACTCTTTTATGTTACTTTTTGTAAGAGCCTAGACTCGTAACTGTATGTATGTATGTATGTATGTATGTATGTATGTATGTATGTATGTATGTATGTATGTATGTATGTATTATTATTATTATTATTATTTAATATTATATTACAAACATTCTGTTTCCCTCTTTGCAATATGCATTTTCCAATTGTATGAAGTTAGTTTTTTCTTTGTTTGGATTACTTATAATTAATACATTAATCTCCAATTTGTCTTTGTAGATTTATAGATTTCATTGTCAGGTAACAATATTGAATTGATAATGACTTTTATCCTTTTTCCTATCTTTTCAGGCAATACCTACTCAAAACAGTTCGAAAACGTTTTCACAGAGACGGTCTTAATAGCGTACGCTATCGGGTAGTTTCTATATGTAATGAACCACTATACACCCATATAGTTGTCGATATCGGCAAACCACCTCCAAATCTTCCAAACATTACTTAGTGTCTTTCTACACTATCTGCTCATACCTATGGACACTTTTACAAGACATCTTATCATCAGGAAGTGACCAAACAAAAGAAGTTCATTGTTTTGAAATACAAAGCCAGATGTAAATTGGGTAATGGAGCCAATTTGTTGACTAACAGTGTTGTTGAATTCCCCCTCAATAATTGTATTCAAATGAAGGATAAATAAACAATGCCATAATTATCTGAATTACATCCCAGTGTGCCAGTACGTTATGGGGGATAATTCTGAATTCCACCCCGGGGGATAATGAATAGTTGCTACTTATCATGCATCGCATACTAAAAAAGACATGTGTTAACATGAATAAGTTCTCTTGTACCTTGATTTTACAAAAAAATGTGATGAAGATACAACATTTTTGTATATATTATAAACTCAGATTCAAATATTTGATGGATGCAAGTAGTAACAATTTGGCAAAGATAAAATTAAACTTACTAACATCTTCAACGCCTACCCAGAGAAAACCATTGATATTGCAAAAAATTGAAACGTACGTGAAGATCATTTGACACTCTAGTAACTGTAGGCTTAGTGTACGCTTAGTGTACGCTCAAGTTTCAAATGCACGTGCCAGTATATTTTTAATGTTTCTTCTTATGTGCTTATTTCAGCTTGATGTTACGCCTATATGGTCTTAAACTAAGCATCAGAAAGAACCAAAACAAAAACGTTTTGTAAAATTTAACAAATAATTTAATTCCCTAAGTTATAAACTGAAAATTTAGGAGGAACTTACAGTATTGTGAATTAAATCTAAAATAATCGTACAAATTATATTACATGTCCAAAGGAATAGAGTATTCCGAATGAATTCCATGTCTTCAATGTGCTGATGTACCAGTAGCAACAATGTGCTGAGGTGCCAACCGTTTTGCAGTATAACAACGGTGTAATCCAGAATTAATTCACAATAATTCCAAAATAGTGTTTTAGTCCAGAAATATGATCACTTTGTAATTCTAATAAATAATTCATATAAATGATTCATCTGAAATTAAATCTAAACACAAATTAATTACTTTTGCGGACTGAACATAACATAAGAACAGCAATAGGAATATGTATAAATAATTGTTCATTTATTCTTCCTAATATAAATCCCTACGACTCTATTACCATTCTATGTCGCAATAATTCATACTTGATCTACATCGCAATACCTTCCCACCTGACACATGTCGCAATACAACTCACCTGACTTATGTCGGAACACTCAAACATACCAATGGAAAATTACCTCAAACTGTAAGAAATTCATTATCAAGGATGAGTTCAGAACTAAAGTCCAATAAATAACCTATTTGTAGTATCATTATCTTAAAACATAAGCTATAATCAAGAACAAAAGGTAGCTACGTAATATGTTGCTGATAAACGATCATTATGATCTACAATCATGGACAAAACATAAACATGCAATATAGATATAATTTACACTGATTAACCTATAATGTACCGGGTAGTTCAAAAGCGACATGATCCCTTACCTGTAATGCTAGATGAAAAGATTCTTTATATTTAGGATAATTGTAAAAATGAAAAATGTAGGGTTGGCCAATCTGATATGTTTTAATGCTTAGTTGGTAACCACTCCTCTCACACATGCGCACACGCAGACACACACATACACACAGTTACAGAGTTTGTAATGAATTCTTACGTCTATACATGATTACTGGATTACAGTCTATTTGATCGCACACAGTATTTCCGATTCATCAAACACTTCCACTATTTCCGTATATCCTTCAAGCATTGCACAATGACTACTATGACGCAAAAGATGTATCTACCACTAACATGGAATCACATTGTTAATTAAACTTAAAGCCAATTCTGTCCTTAATAACAGTTTTGTGTTTTCAGTAAAGCTGAATGCAAAATGTTAGCAATAATTAAAAAGTTATATTGCTTACCAATACTTTCCAGTATGTTTAGACATTGCCTGCAGATAATTTTTCTTGGTTTCATTATCCACTGCTTTGTTGAGTCTGCCTTATACGATCTGCTTTGACGATGTTGGGCTTCATATTGGAGTAATATTCATTGTTTATTTGAAATGTTTCAAGACGGACACAGAATTTAGGGAGAGTTTGTTACATGTTCATGCGTTTATTTGCTTGTAATGGCTTACCATTTTATTGTTTTTCATGTCACTCAAAACTTAAAAACTGTAAGGTCCATGTTCTTGGCTGGCTGTAAATGTGGGCGGATTTTAGGGCCTAACATTACATATTGATGTCCTCAGATATTGTATAGACATGAGACGCATATTGTCTCATAAACCTGACTGCGTGAGTATTATTATCTTCTGTATGTAGTTTTATATTTGTATTCTGTGTAAGAGGGACATAAATGCGATAGCCGCATGTTCGCAATGGGCCTCGAGTTCTTTAGGAACATTCATGACACGAAATGTAAGGCTATAGATATATTACATTGTGAATGAAACGAACATCAAATTGTGCTTGAAGGAACCAATGGTAATTAGCACACAGTGCAAAGAAAGTAAAGCAATTGAAAAAAGCAAACCATAACAAAAACTAATTTTGTCCGCTTCATCCAGAAAACATTATTAGTATAGGAAAAATTCCCCTTACGACTTGGTTGTCATATGTTACACAAACTATACGGTATCTGCATCTCACTTTAAGTTACGAAAGGTGTACTATTTGGATTTTCTTGAAGAAGAAAAAAGACATCTATCATAAAGGAATGACCCATTACATCCGTAAATGTTACCTTTTTCTCTCTACAGGAATTAATGATTTTAAATAATTATTCGAATGACAATCGTAACTATTTGAGTAATCTTGTAATCAGAGGCAAATATTGTATATATTTTTGTAGATGCGATTGTAAAATATGTAGACTGCTTGACTCCATGTCATCAAGCAAACACAGTTTAAATGCTCTAGGATTTCTCAAGAGTTAAAAAGTATTACAATATAGTCATATGCTCCAACTGACTCCTCTTATCCACGAGCGTCGCAATGTTCACATATTCGAGTTTTATTTTTCGAATATGCCCGAAACGTTGCGACTGATTCGAACGTTTTGTTTACTTCTGGAAAACGCCGCTTACAACAGCCAGAAACAGCTCTATCAAGTATGAATTCTTGAAATTGTCACTGGACTTTTGCTTCATGTTTAACGCATGATGTACAATATTTTATTTTGCATTTATTTAAATGCAATTTTTGAATTGTTTCGTTTATAAAAATAACGAACTTCTGTCGTATGAAATTATTAATTTACCGGTGTAAAAATACGTTTCTAGCCGTATACTAGTGATTTGTTCTGCATATTTACTCTAAACAGTGACTTTATATTTATGATAGTACGGTATAATGCCATTGAGCGCATATTTAACCGTGCAAACAATCAAATCAATATAGATTACAGATGCATTCCAAGTTGAGTTACAAACTAAGCCGTGTTTTGACATTTAGTGCCTAAACAAACTTGTTATGCCAAAAACAATTCAGTAACGAAATTTGCTGCATGTCATATTTAGTTTGTTCAGAAAAAAGAATGAACGTATGCTTTGTTTGCTGGCACTCTTGGGATGAAAAATCAACTACAGATGTACTTGAAAACACTTTCATTTGTTTTCTAAAGTGAAATAAAATTTATAACCAATATGTAGCTTTCCAACTTATAAACTAAATATTAGTAAACCCTTTTCTTATGTTTTCTCAATTAGGAATTATGTGCACCAAGTTGACATGGTAACGTAACTATTGTGGTGGCGCTCTACAGTTTCGTATTTTGCATAGTTAGAATTTTAAAGAGAAAGAATTTCCACGGCTTCCCTCACTGGTTATATTGGCTACTTAAAAAGACCTTGTATATCTTAGATATAGTTCAAAGAACCTTTAATTACCTTTATTTTTTGTGCATGATTGATGGGTGTGATATGGCTAATAGAGTATACAGCTTGGCCTTACTCCAGATGTGTATCTTTCAAAAAAACTGCTAGCTCCGCTTGGTCATTTTCACTTCCTGGATCTCAGAGGTAAATTGTAAAAAATAGAGCCGATTACTTTTTTTTACATTTTATATATGTAGTAATTCATCCATGGCACTTTCAGAAGCTGGTATTGTCTAGTTAGGCAAGATTCATTTCCCCTATTTTAATAGGTGCTAAAGATAATGCTCTTTAGACTAATTCAAGCTGATTTTTTAGTATAAGGAAGCAGTCATTTTAGTTACCAGTGTGCCTAGATCATGTACAATTTCGATAAGTATAGTATTCAAAGAAATGTCAGCCACATTACATCAAAGTATGATACAGGTATGCCATCATTATGTCCACTGTGCATGTTTCAAATGCAAACAACTTCACCTTACATACGTCACTCTCTCAACAGTACATACTAACTGGTGAGCGCCCCCTGTATTAATCTTCTTGTCTGCTTTGCAATTACGCGTGTTTACGTTATAGTTGTTGCTTTTGTTTTATAATGTCAGACTTTTCCTCGATTTTAATTATGTCAATCAACTTTCACATCGCACAATGCTATTGGATTTAATAGTGGTTTTTTTTATTAAAAAATCGGTCTTATTTTTATCTGGATTGGCAAAGCTGGTATGATTAATAAATATTATATTTAGTAAATGATGAGAATGGTTCCAGCATCTTCTAATATATTCTGGAATATAGGGATTAGTTATAATCATAACAGTTGTTCTTAACATATAACTTTTTAACGTTTAAATTAGGTCTGTATTAATGTCACATACTTTTATAAAAAAAAATGGCACAAGTACACTTTGTTGGTGACATCGCATGCAGATTAAATGCAATAATGTCACTTATGACTTTGTAATGGCGTTTACAGACGCTGCACATGTTTATTTTTGTATAGAAATACATAATGTTACAAAGGATTCCAGACAATGTGTTGCACGATTCAGTAGAAACTCAGTCACGTGGTTCTTCGCTAAGAAATATGGGTTGTGTTCAGTATTGTGTGTAATGGTAGGGTCAACGCTTCAATGACAACTTCTAGCCTTCCACTGTGTGGGAATGAGACTTCATACGTGTTACATGGAGAGGATAAAGTCATACATGTCAGTAAACAGGATAAATTCCATTCCTGTCAGGTGAATATGAAAACCTCATACTTGTCAGGTGAACAGGATAATACCATACTCGTTAAATGTAATGGATAAATACGATAAATGCATTATTGTTGAACAGACAACACGTAGTCGTCATTCTGTCACAAAAACGGAGATATTCAGCACTCGCATGTGGAAAACATCTCACTACTTCATTTGAAATCTTTACCTAATTTCTGAGTAGCAACATCTTGTTCAAACGTAGGCTAATGATCAAAAGGCTGTGCCTAGTTTAAATTTTGCACTGGATCAAATTATATGCGTTCTGCATCTCGTCATAATGTAACTAGATGTAAGAAATTGCTAATGATGCTGTAGACACGTGTTTATCTTTTTCTTTCTCTTTATCATTGTGGCGATAATGTTAAAATGTTTATGTGCCATTTTAAAAGAGCCAATCTATGAGAAGGAGTTAGCTTTTTAAATTTATGTTCTTTATATATATATATATATATATATATATATATATATATATATATATATATATATATATATATATATATATATATATATATATATAAAACAAATAAAATCACCGATAGAAACGTTGCATTGGACCCCCTGAGAGCTCATTTCGATAATCTGACATGGATTTAGTGAGAGTGAAATTCAGACGTGTTTGTTTATGAAAACTTTGCTGATATGATTACAGCATATTTCCTTCAAGTCTGCTCCCTTTAATGATCAGATTTCTAGTCAATTCCGTTTGCGTCATTGTTGGCAAAAATAATGCCAAACACACATCATGACTTTATGTGTTGAACAAAATAATTAATCGAAAAGTGTTGTTTTTACATTTAGAAATGTATATATCACATCCTGGTTAGGTTTATCTTTAAATATATACTACTGTAATGTATGTCGGTAAAACAGACTATTATCATCAACAATATGTGTATATTTTTGTACATGCATAATTATATGAGTATATATAACCCTGAGTATAATGCATAATGATATAATTCCATATTAAACAGAGTCTAAATTTACAGATACAGAAACAATACCATCGTTTGTTGAATAACGCTAATCATGACTTTAAAAAAGGACCGGTCTGTGATCTTGTTTACTGAGAGTGGTGGTGGATGATCGAAGAGAAGATTGCCAAGAAGGCGTTTAAGAAACAGCCACAAACACACACACACACACACACGCATACACACACACACACACACAGTATATATATATATATATATATATATATATATATATATATATATATATATATATATATATATATATATATATATATATATATATATATATATATATATATATAACACGCACTCAGTGTGACTAATCAGTAGCATAACAACGGTATTGATTCTCTAAGGCTCGTTGTTAAGACATCTATTTTTCAAACGTCGTAGCACTTTGTCTGAAGAACTCAAAATAACAGTACAAATCTTGAGTGAAAATTGATAAATTATGGAGCGTCGAGTAAGCCTAGGACACCCAGTGTGGGAATGACTAAGTATTATTAACTTTCATTTAAAAGAATGAAAAAGAAAGACTGGTTTTAGGAAAAGACGTGTTTGTGGAATGTGATAATAAATGTTTATTTAGTTTGTTTCTACCTGATGAGCGTAGAAATCTCGACAACGTAAAAATGGAAGCAACTAGCATATTTAGATTAGCTTTCATGGGTAGACTTTTTTTAAGTATCGGTAAGGTGATGGTGGTGGTGTACAAACTCTGTAATAAAAGATTGTTTGTATGATGGATGTTGTTTAGTCCACTTCTTTCGCAAAGACAACAAGGCATCGTAAACAGTATTGCAATAGATATATGTTATTCCAGCTAAATTAAAAGAGACAATTTAGATGCTTGGAAACAACAAAATTTAAACAATTTTGTATGAGACTTGGGTTTCCTTTTGATTACAACATGCTGACGTCATCATATGACATATTCGTTTTATTATCAAATTAATAGTATTTATCACCGTATATATATATATATATATATATATATATATATATATATATATATATATATATATATATATATATATATATATATATATATATATATATATATATATATATATATATATATATATACATAACTCACTCTGACTGTTACACCGGTCAGATCATCTTTGAATAGTCCAGGAATTTTGTTATTCATCTCTAGTATGTTAAACACCTTGTCCTTATGATTTTTTTTTTGCATTATACTTGTATTTAGTTTTATGTTTAAATTCAACCAAGGGTCATTTTTCCATTCCACATATGTTTTGTTCTTATCCTTCATGAGCTGAGAGTAGTAAATGGGGATACCCTAGGGACAATGGGACTTTAATGTTAAACTAAGGGGTTTGTACCCTAGGGACCATGGGAATTTAACATATGGGAATTTTAACATGGGTGGGACTATAGAGGGACAAAAAAGTATTGGGACAGTCCAGGGACAATAGGAATGGAACAGGGGAGGTGACGTCACGGTACTGACGATTAGCAACAATGTTTCAAGGAGCTGACCTCAATCGGACCAAAAAGTAGGGGGAAAAAAACTAGATCGCATGGCGGGAACGGTACTAGCGGGACAGAGACAGAGATAACACAGACAATAGACATTATAAAACAACAATATAACACACTATAAAAAAAATTTAGGCAAGAAAGCAACTCTTTTCGAGGCATATGCGTGGCCCTGAAAAGGACCTTTGGATTCTTCTATTTTCTCCAGGTCTTCCACCATTTCCACACTTTTTCAATGATTCATTTCTTCTTCTTCATTTTCGTCTCTGGCATCTAGTCAGGATGGCCCATCGTTCTAAATTTCTCCTGCACATTCATCCCGTTTTCATTTAGTCTCTCAAACTCTTCCTTTTTCTTTCTGTTTTCTCTTTCCTTTCTTTCCTAGACTACCTTTCCTTAATCTTCTTCACTTCTTCTTCCAGCACATTTCTCACTAGTTCTTCTGCTTTCTTTAGCTGATCAAACCCGCCCCCTTACAAAAGACCACTCTGTGTAATTCACTATATCTTGTAAAAAAAAACAACCTGACTTTCATAACATTATTAATTGCCTCCTTCAATGTTCCCACTCTCACATACTGAGGGTGAATGAAGCCTCTTAATCTCTTCACTTTTTCCTCTACCATGTCTTTCACAAGATCGATGGCTACTTTTAGGCTTGTAACTTGTCTTTTACAAAGTCTTTTGCAACTGGTTACCTCCATTCCTTCTCAAGCCTCTCCACTACATAAGCGGCATCCACCATCCAGTACCAACTGTCCTTCAAGCGATTGTCGTCTTCTTCTGTTGTTATTCCGTAGAATGGCGCGAACGACGTACGCTTTGACTTTATTAATGTCAAGCACGGACGTGAAGGAAAACATCCCTTACATTCACTTCTCATAATATCTACTATCTACACACGCAAAGAGGAAAAAACAATATTATATAATATCCACAAACCAAAATATACTATCCACTCATACACGTGAAGGAGAAAAAAATATATATACTATCCACACACGGGAAGGAGCACAACAAACCAGAAATAAACATTCTACACACGCGAAGAAGAAAAACAAACCACATATATACTATCCACACACGCCAAGAAGCAAAAACTAACTACAAATATACTAACCACACACGCGAAGAAGAAAAAACAAACCACAAATATACCATCCACACTGGCGAATAAGGAAAACTAACCACAATTATACCATCCACAGAGAAGGAAAGGAAAAAAACACACACTCTACTCTCCACACAAACGTACGTGAGGTCATACAAACACACACACACACACAACCACATCAATAAAAGAGTGAGTGTTTATAATCACACAACTCCACACCTACACAAATTGGCAACTTGAATAGTCTCTTTTCCAGAGATTTGGTTAGAACCTAAGAAGAGTTGTATTTTAAACTCCAAATGCACCTGGTTAATACCTGCACCTTCCAGGCCGAGCACCACACACCCAGCGCCTACTCCAATCATTCTCCCAATTGATTGCTGTTGTTGGGAGCGCAGATAGTTGATGAGTGGCCTCATCATCCCAATTTTCACTTTAAGGGATAGTGAAGTTTCTCTCCCTCACGACTCTACGTCGTGCCTGCGGATGCTGTGGTCTCCTTACTTGCGTGGGTTGTTGAGGCTCCCACTCTTGTCGCTGTCTCTCCAACTCCTCATCCCAGTTCTCAATCTGGGGGACAGCGACTCTCGCCGGTGGTATCGGTTGTGGCTGACGTGTTGGTGGTGGTGGTGTCCTCACCACAGGCTTTACCTCACAACTTTGCCTCAGCATGAGGTGAGGTAAGATAGTTTTCTCTTTTCCTCCTCTTCTTTCTTTTTTCTCTCCTCCTCCTTCTCTATCCTGGTTCCTCTGCAATCGCCTCCATAGCCAGCTCATCCATTAAATACCTGGCATACTCCAGGTGCATTAGGAGTTCAAGCAATTTCCTCATCCTGGTACACATTCTATACAGTTGTCTCGTTGACAATGGATAACCAGACTGACGAGAGTTCCCTTTATATTTGTCAAGCACGGACGTGAAGGAAAACATACCCTGCTACCAAAACTTACTTGGTCTATATCATTACGCTAAGAAACATGGAACGCACGGACTTGAAAGAAACACTCACTCACGTTTTTACTTACAAACATTAATTAAAAAGTTGACAAGCTACGAAAACGAAGTGCTTATAGACACGTGTAACAATGATAAAGAAATGAAGTGCTTATTGACACACTTCTATTTGTTTTTAACTCACTATCATACCATTGTCAATGGAATTAGTATCTCTTTTCTAGAGTATTGGGTAACCCTGAAAAGAGCTGTTTTTTTGTGGACGAGGAGTGAGGCAATCTTTTATTGTCTAAGATTGCGTTCCCGTCTTGGTGGCAGGCTTTCCCACAGGATAGGGTCTGCTTCTTGGGAAAGAGAAGGAGAACTCTTTCGTGTCTACAAGGCAGTCGACAAAACGTCTGTCTGATTTCTGCTGTTGTTGTCGCTGCTGATGCTCTCTCTGCTCTCTCTCTGTTGTTTCTGAAGTCTGTACTTCTCCGTCCATTCTTCTTTCTCTTTCTTGATTTCCTCTCTGAAGAGTTTTCTATCAGGTCTTCAGTCACTTTCAACATTCTGACATTCTCTATCTCTTCAGGCTTCGGTATCAGGCTTTGTTTGACAGGATGTAAATTCACGTAAGCTTGGTTTAGCTTGGCTAGTCTTGAGCACATCTTCATAGGAGGATGAGTCAACAATGGATGGTCAGACTGGAGACTACCCCGCTTTATATGGTTCAAGCGCAGACGCGATAGAAAACATTCCTACACTGTTTAGAGTCTGAACGCTAAAATAGTTTGATTTGAGGGAGAGGGATAGAGAGACGTCAGAGAGAATAGTTCATGATAAAAATGGCAAACAAACGACAGACTCCTTTTATCAAAACACAATATTTTTATTCAAATAACTAACATCAAACATTCAACAAATTTTTTAATTAACAATTGAATAAACAACAAACTTTTTTTCTTTCTTCAAATAACAATCTATTTTGGACAAGGTTGACAACGTTGTGAACTGAATTTAGACTTCCCCTGTTGGAAGTCATTGGGCCATTGATGTACACTACATTTCCTAGCTAAAGACAAAAGATAACCATAATGGTCACAAAACCATCGATCTACTTTCTCATCGTTTCTAGATGAGTGACAATCAAAATAAGTCACTAAATGTTCTAAAGAATATCCATGACTGCGTTGATGAAGAAAATACACACACTATTGTCCACACACCAATGAATTTCACATTATTGAATCGTGTTGTCTGGGCATTTCTTCTCATAAAGTTGATGATGTCGTCTTCCAAAGGGGGTAATCCATACGAATCAAAATACTCTACACAACCTTCTTTAGGAAAGTAGATGGCTACACAGTGAGTTCCTGGGAGACTTTCGTCTGTGTTGATGACATAAGCTTGATGGTCTTGAGGTTTGCGATGAGGTAGTTGATCTTTAGCACACACGACAGGATTCCAAGAAGCAGTGTACGAACTGTGGTTCAAAAGGTAAAAAAGTTCCCAGGTATCAATTTTTGTGTTGTTTTTTTCTTGTTTTTATTCACAGTTAATAAGTGAACAATTCAATCCTGACTGTGTCTTTGAAAATGTCTGACAAGTAACCCTTTCCTCGTTTCGTCTCTGCACTCTGAGCGAGGACAGCTTCGATGTGATGGATCTGTAGAGTCATCAATGGAGGAAAGGAATGTTCACGCAAGTCTTTATACCACTGATACAACAAGGCATTTTCCGAGATGAGACTCCAAGCTTCGTGCAGATATTCGTCCAATTTTTCTTCTTGACTCAGCATTATATATTTATCGTGTTGAATTTGACTGGGATGATCGTTTTGACATCCATAGCAATCTTTCTTGATCAGTTCTGTAACTGTTTTCTCCCAGGTGTTTGGCAAAACAGGAGACTAAATGTTGTTCTTGTTCTGGCCATCTGGACTTCATCACTATGTCCTTTTCGTCTTTGTCTTGCGGTTCTGCTTCCACTGTATCCTTCCATTCCATTTCCAAAGATTCTGCACTATTCAAAGAGGGATAACAGTCTTCCATAGCATCTAATAATCTAGAACGGCTTCTCTCAAATTGTTGATTTCTATGGTATTGTCGAATTCGGCATAGACGATGACGTTCACTGTCTTCTGGAGATCGGTTACAAACTGAAGTTCCACACAGATCTGCCCAGATGTTATAGGGTGGAAATGTCCCTCGTTGCTGCCTTGGTCTGGAGTGAAACGAAAGCCCACAATGCATCACCTCCTGCATAATCTTCATACGTAATACCGTGATTGGTGTTGGTTCCTAACTCCTGTCCGGTAGCTTCGTACAGGGATAAATATTTTTTCTGGGCAAAGTTAGGTTCGAAAGGTCTGATACACATAGTCAATCTTGGACACGTTGAAGTGCTGAAAGTTGAAAGGAATTTTATTGGCAGCTCCTTTGAAGGCATAATTCTCGACGATGCCAAGGATTGAACGCTTGGGTAACTGTCCTTGGAACAGACGATCTTCGATCATGGATGGCTGACCCTTAGGAATGGTGAAAGTTTTCACTTTCACGCGTCGTATCGGATAATTGGCAGTCGTTGTGCTCAAAGTGTGACTGATTCGTTTCCCACTTTAGGTAACACTTCCACACGTTGTACGTAGAGTCGAGCTTCATGGATAATGGTTTTGTATTTGGTAGCATCATCAGTTATCAAATGGAAAGCGGTACTGCTACGATTCAGTATCAGAAGGACATTCACATAGTTCAGCAAATAATTATCTTGCAACCACATGTCCAAATGTAAACGATGCATCAGTTCTAAACTGCTGTTCGCTGGTGTAATTTTCTTTTTACGGGCCACAAATCCAGCATTTTGACCATTTCTATCGTCTAAAATTTTCGTCTCAGGTTTCTATAGCAAGCAGGCATACAGATGAGTGTTCTTGGTTTCTATTCCGTATGTCAAGAGATTTTCCAGGTACGCTTTGTAAGGGTAAGTATCCATGCTGCTGATGACCAGTTTGTTATTCAAATACAAATCCACTTCGCTGAACAAGGAATGCATGAAACTGTTAACAGGGGCTACGCTATCCTCTTCATCTCGATTAGAATTGTCTAATTAACTATGACTTTCAAATACAAATAACTGATGTTCAGATCGATGTTATCTTCGGGCTGTCCTTTGATTTCAAACTCGATGGGAGCTGAATCCGTCAAAGAGGAGACAGGATGAAATTCGACCCATTGGAATTCTTGCATCGTCATCATGGTGGGTGGCATGACAAACAGATATAGTTCTTCCGACATGGAATAGGCACAAGACTCTGGGTGCATCATTTTTTGTTTCTATGATTTAATAATCAAAAACGTCGAAGAATCGGTCAGTTCTTCTTTTCTTAGTCTTTCTAGCTTTATGAGTATGAAATCCTCTGAAGGGGTGTTTTCTTTGTCGTCTCTTTCTGCCTTGTCCTTGCAGTGGCGTCAGGAAAGTAGGAATGCTTGACTCGGCAGCACCGAGGACATTTATATGCGTTTCTCTTCGGCCCAAAATGTCCTTACCCATTTGCAGCAAGACATCTTTGCCTGCTGTCAAGAATGCTTCTTTAGGGTTTTGTTTGTCGATGATGACATTTTGTAGAAATTCTTTGCCTTACGTCAACGCGGCATCTTTCAAAGCGTGCAATCATCGTGTCATCATCGGTTTCAAAACTGGGGCCACCGAACGAAATGCTGATTTCAATATATCTCCTAAACCATGTCCACGTTGTCGAGCGACGCCCCGGTACACTGGATACATGACTTACGATTCCTTAGAGAATCTTTTATCGAAAATGGAGTTTCACTGTGACTTTTCCTTCGGTGAATGCAATATTTTGTCCCAGATATCCTTTTATAGCAATGTTAACAGTGTCAAAATGCGACTTAATGACGAGCAAATAATGAGGATGTACAAATTCGTGGTGAACGTGAAAGGTGTTTCCACCTCCCTCCTCAGCGTTCGTGGATCATATTCAATCCTTGGTTCAGTTATACCGGGAAATGAAAGTATCTTGCTAATTCCAGGTTGTTGTCAATGGCTGGTATTGTGACCTTTTCGCTAGTCTTATCCGTGACCATGTTGAGGTCCTCACCCAAACTGCCATACAATGCAGGGCAAAATCTAATACCTACCACTTTGTCCTCCTGAAATTTCATCAGTAGGCGATGAGCCACTTTATGGTACTCGATGGTAACAGGTTTGTTTAGTTTGGTCAGATCTTTGTCAAATGCTGCATTGAATCTGTCAGCAATCACGTCCACCAGATGTTGACCGCAAAAATAATGTCCTTTGTTAATTTTAAACTCATAGATGTACAATACAGGAGCAGTGTTTGGTACTGCTCGATTTGCAGTCAATTTATGACATTGTTTAGTGGTAATCATGGTTTGTTGCACTGCTTCGTCCAGAACGTGGACCTCGAAAGTGTTTTGAGTTTCAGTGATATTTTTTATTTGTGTAGGTTAAATGATTTCCACCAAAGCCACTTCTCATTGGGAATCTTGATCTAGTTGCATGGCCTGAGGTAATCTGGCCGTGTAACAGCACAAAGTGTTGTGTGGAAACACCTCCATGGAACTATCACTGAGTAAAGCTAAGTAAAATTGATTGTTGCTGTTGTTCATAATTCCAGATTTCTACTGATGTCCGATCGGTTGCTGAAGTCAGAGGAGCGTCTCCTCCCAAAATGTTGTTGTTGTTGGAGTGGTGACTGACGTTGGACGCAAGACCCCCATTGTTTCCGTTCGAGAAGTATTTCAGGGAAGGATTGGGAATAAGGTAAGCGATGAAACTGATCAGTAAACTAGTCCACAATTGTTTCTCTCCTTGTGCAAACGCAAATTGGCAATGGCTGCACCGATGACACAATACACCATACAGATTTGGCAGAAAAAGAAGTTTTGCGTTTTAGGCACACGTTCTGCACACCTAACCCACAAGGGTTGATTTTGTAGATCTTGCAGAGAAGAACTGGGTGAAGGAGTGGTCACTGCAGTGGTAGCGGTAGCTGAGGTTGTGTGGAAGGGCATGATGGTCGCTTCTTTTAATAGTTGATGACTTGCGAAGCGTCGATCCAAGAATCAAAACCGCGTGGATATCCTTTCCAACGTACTTTGATTTCTCTGACACGGCGTTTTCCCACTTTTCGGGTTCTTCGTTCGAGAATGCTTACGATGTCGTACACGTCGTCTTCTTTCTTGGTGACACGCTGTAACTCGGGCAAGTAAAACGTACCTTTTAACACTTCCCCGTTCATGTCTTCCAATTTATAGACGGTAGGATGACGGCCACGCACTCATCCAGTGACACGAAACAATTTGGTGGTCCAGTTGGGTAAAGTAACCTTTGTCAAAAGTACGTTTGGTTTTGGTAGTGCGCACCAAATCTCTTACTGTCAACACTCCACATTTCTTGGGGACAGCCACTGTCGGGGACGTACCAAACAGGCGCTCGAAAACGGTCACTTAATTTTTGAGAGTCACTATTTGGGGGGCACGTTCGATGCTTCGATGTTAAGAATGGTTGTACGATTGGACCAAGTGCGGTAAAATGTCGATGTACTTAAGAGTGTGGTGATGCGTAAAATATTTCCACATGCGTTCTTTCAAAGTACGTTGAAAAAGTTCCACGATGCTGGCTTTGGTTGTAGGATTCTTGGTGATGAATAAAATGAATGTCACGTTTCTTGAATTCCTTTTGGAAAGAGTGGTTCAGAAATTCGGTGCGTTTGTCGGTTTGCCATTGAAGAGGGTGAAGATCACTTTGTTGCAACACCAGATGGAGTGCTCGCACTAATTCACTGCTCGATTTGGAAGTCAATGGCACGATCCAGGCAAATTTGGAAAAGACGTCGATGACTCAAAACAAATATTGTTAGGCATGATAGTAGGTGGCCAAATAAGAGACATCGGCTAAATCGGCTTGCCATTGATTATCGATGCCCTCCAATTGAGTGCGACTTCTTTAACCTTTTCGTCGAATGAGTTTGTGTAAAGTTTAGGTGGTTTGTTCTTGTAACCATCGTTGCACTTGAGGTAAACGGAGACTTTTCAGACGGTTTTTCAGCAAGATACAATTTCTGAACTCCTCCGTAGCCTGCAGAATGGGACGGATCGTAGTAAATGATGGCTAATACCTTCTTCATTTTTAATAAGTCACCCATTCTTCGCTGATGCTACTTTGGACGAGACGAAAGGGTGGTTTGGAAACGGATTTACGTGTCCGATGTGCGACGGGATTAGAAGTCGAAGGTAGTGGTGGAGGTAGTAATGGAACGGCTTTGGTCTTTGTTTTTTTTTTCACTTCTGGTTTCCCTTCTTTATATTTCACTTCTGTCGAAGGACGAATGGA
Organism: Sinohyriopsis cumingii; assembly: GCA_028554795.2. Classification (NCBI taxonomy): domain Eukaryota; kingdom Metazoa; phylum Mollusca; class Bivalvia; order Unionida; family Unionidae; genus Sinohyriopsis; species Sinohyriopsis cumingii. Next base: position 21,523,314 of record CM068835.1, on the reverse strand, counting down.
CGTCATCTTCTTAACCCAAGCTTTCATTTCTTATCGTTGGGGTGTGGGGAAGTAGTTTACAAGGACGCGGTAATCTTACTAGGAATGGGAGCTGCTGAAGGTGTTTGAAAGACTTCTCGTGCCTCTTCTTCCTCAGGCATTCGTGGGGCTGAGTCTATCTTGACTGCTGCTGTGGTGACGGTGTGGGTGATGGACTTTTCATCAAGGCCTTAAAATCCTTCAGAGTGGATAGAGCTGTGTCGTCTAAAGATTTCTGGTGAAAGAGTTGTAGCCGTTGCAAGAGTTGACTGTACTTTTGTTTCCGACAAATCATTGCGATCCATCAACGACTGGAATTCGTGTTGTAACTGAGACTTCTCGGTCAAATTTGGATTGGGAGGCAAATGTGGGCTTCGTTGTTGTTGCGAACGATGATATTCCATCCATCGTTTGTAATGCACTAAAGCCAGTTTTCGTCCTTCCATTCGATGTCAAGGGTCACGTCTGAGATTTCTGGACTCCAGAGGACCCTTTAATCGTCTTGGTTTTTTTTATCTTGCTCCCACGAGTCCTCCCATCATCGTTACCAATATTCCTTTCAGCACAGGTCCTAACAACAGAGGAAAAATTCCTCCGCGATGTAACAACATTCGCACACGGTATTGATGACATCTTTGGAGGCAGTTTGAATGAGTTTCTTCGCATGGGCGGAGAAGCTTTGGACAGGACGGACAAGTCCCCATGTTTAAAAAAACAAGGAGGCAGTCCTTTCCTTTTGTTTCCTTTGGGTTTAGAAGAGGGATGGCTTCTGAAGGGTGACATCTTTGGTTGTTCAGGAGCACAAAAACACTGATACCCATTCTTTGTCTCTGGACATTTTTATACTGGAAAGCGTCGCCACTGATTGTCTTTACGTCGTATCAATTTGATAACAGAGGCATCACGCGTCGTAGAGGGGTTCGCAACAGACTAAATCGGGACAGTTCTTGCTTGGACAAATCCAGTAAACTCTGTATCATGTCAGATCTCACTTGGACTTTGATTTTGGGAGCAAGTACTTTGTGAGCAGCTGCCACTGCAGCTAAAGAGGAGGAGGGTGTTACCGCTGAAGGTGACGTTTTTGGAGACGCGGGTTTCCATTAGTTCATCAACTGAAGAAGAAGGGGTATCAAATTTGGCTTGGCAGGCATCACCAGCAACAGAGAAATGGAAGAACCTGAGGCTACCGGAGACACGGACACCGTCGTTGCCGGTCCTAGTTTACCAATGCAAGGTTGCGTCCTGGCCGAAGAGTATCTCTTGCAGGTAGAAGCTGTTTTCTGAGGGCTTTTCTTTTTCCGTGGACTTTTTTTTTCTTTTTCTGTGGGCTTTTCTTTTCCTTGGGTTGTGACCTGGTCTTGCAACCACTGCTCGTTTTCTTCCTTGGGCCTCGTTTGGCTTTTTTGGGTGTGTTTTTTTTTCTTGGGGAGAACCTTGGGGGCATTAGGATCCCATTTTAAGAGGGAGAAAATGAAGAAACCTCATAGAGAACCGCTCCCTACATTTTTGAAAATAGTTTGCTTTTTGGTTTGAGTGTCGATGCGGGGATCAGTTGTGTCAATACCACTTTGTTTCTGCAATGAAAGCGTTTGATTTGATGAGGAATCTGAACGATACCTTGCAGTAATTGACGTGCTGTCACCGTAAACCATTGTAATACTTCTTTGAGACTGGCTTCTAAGACACGAGCACGTATTTGTGGATATTTATTTGCGACTGATGCCGTACAAGGAAAGAATCAATTTGACGGGACGATGAGACTGAAGAGACGTCATAATGACGATGTATGAGACAGACCCAATGTGCCCGATGTTTTAATAGATATTTTTTGTTAAGTCGACGGCGGGGACGTGTACAGGACAGGTCATCCGTCTTGACACCAGTGGTGAAACAGATGGATACGAAATCGCAAATAATCGGGGTTAGTGGGTTTCAAATTTAGGAGTAAATAGGCGTGTGGGGTTTGAATGGCATCGTCGTACGCATGCGTTAGCCAAGGTGTTCCATAACTGTGAGGCCAAGACTTGCACTTGCGTTTTATCTTTAAGGCTTTTAAACAAGACCACGTAATGAGCATTGAGACTGATGGTTACTTTGTTGAAACAAATTTTGAGTAATGTAAATGACACTGGCATTACGATGATGCCCTTTGCGCGTAAAGCACAGTTTAATTTCTTATTCGTCTTCTCCTAACATGTCGTCGAAAATGACCAGATGGGATTGACTGGGGTCACACACGATTCCGTCGTCTTCGCTAGGAATGCCTTCCACAAACACGATGGAATCGCCATGACTTTCTCGCAAGAGGCTGTACGCCGATTGTCACTCTTTGTAACACCGCACGATTCGTTGAGGTGGACGATCGATCAAATGATGTTTATGTTCGATCAAACGTTTGACAAATTCGGTTTTGCCTGAACCGCTAGGTTCGGCAATTAAAGGGATAGCGAAGATACAAGGCCTCCCAACTGGTACGATCTAAGTGATCGTCGATGACTTTGAAAGTGGAGGAAGATGGTGTAGAGACAACAGGGCAGCCATAGTGCAATGAATGTCACTTTTGACACGAAGACAGACAGACAAGACGAGTTTTTATACCTTTCCAGGACACGTTTATTGCAAGTTAAAATGGAACAACACGAAAGAAAAAAATACATAAAAGTCAAATGGTTAAGTACAGCAATAAAATACACATCAAAACGATCACAGTGGAAGATAAACAAGTCACTGTACAACATGTTTTTGGTAACCAAGATGTCCTAGGGACAGTGTGTAATGTTCTTACAGTCTCTACATGGGGTACAGTCACACAGGTGTCCTCCCGGAATGGTCTTTCGGGAATGTCCATGACAGTCCTGTCCTGAAGGGGATGGTTGTCCTCGGTAATAAGTGTTGGTTAACTTCCACTGTTTTAATACTCTCATTAACTTCCTTCCACGGAATATGTTGAATCACGAGTGATAAAGGTCGTGGCATAGCAGCCTGTTTTTATACCTCTTTTTGCCACGGAATCTGTTGAATCACGAATGATAAAGGTCGTGGCATGGTAGCCTGTTTTTATAATCCTTTTTGTCGGAGACAATAAGTTTACTTTCTGCACAGAGATGATTTTACTCCAGTGGCGAATCTAAATGGTTTAGTCACTAACTTGCACATCATAAGACGCCGTTCAAAAGTTTCCTCTTCAACTAAGTTTACGTTGTGTAAAAGATTTTGATAACTCTCTAACTCTTCCTCTGGAATTGTTGCAGTAAGTTTACCTTGTAGTAAAACTAACGAGACACAACAATCCAATACTTTGTGCCAATGGGTAGTTGTTCAATGTCTGACCACTTGAACACTTTCATCTAAATCAGTCCTTTTATAGCATTCAGGTACCAGTGGTTTAAACACCCATGACGTAAATGATGCAATTGTTCTTTGCGTTTCACTTCTATTTTGACCAGCTCTCGGTAAATGCGCTCTCTCAATTCCACAGGCAAACCACGAATGTTATCTTATAAAGTATCCATGATCATGTCAGTCAGTATTATTTTATTTAAAATCTTCTCCTAGAGCGAAAGTAATGTACATAGTGAGTAATTTCTGACCACTGCCATTCAGGGTAACAGTCACGAATTTCAATAAAATCTTCTGATATAAACGGTCTAAAGCGGAATAATAGGATGAACACACACTTGATCCAGAGAAATCTGATCCGTTTGTTGAATTCTTTCACTTTCCTCTTGCGAATTTCTCGACACAAAAGTTCTACAGTCACCTGTTGAGATTTTGCTTTGGCAAGTCCTGCCCAACATCCTTGTAGATCTTCTCTTGCAGTTCGTTTGGTAATGCTTGAATAATATTTTTAAATGGGGTTTGGTCCAAAGTTTGACTCCTAGCCAATCTGGTTCCTTAAACGACATGGTATGTCACTTCAATAACTCGGTCCCAATAAAGGAAGGTAATGACAATTCGGAGACCATCGAGCATGTTCCATGTGTGCCGAATCTTTCTGTTCCCACTGGTGAAGTGACACACCGCAACTGAAGCACTGGAATTTATCCCCTTCGCCCAAGCAGAAAATCCGACGCTGGCTAATTCTTCGGGGGTAGGTCCTCTCAGATATTTTTCATTTTCCTTGGAAGGTTTGGAATCGACTTTAAAATTGGCAGTATTAATGCAAACGCACAGGGAACGAATATTCGTCTTTAACAGGTTCGTTTCGGTGTGGGCAGGGTGAAATCGACAGGAGTTTGCTCACTTTTGGATGATATCCGTAGGGTGGTAGACACATGGCCTCAAGTGAAGGTTAACATTGACAATGAAAACCAGTAAAGGGTCCATGATAACGAGTGGCATGGCTTTCGCAACCGTCAGGTTTGACACGCACATCATCACTTTCCATGGTAGGTGTAGTAATAACAGTAGTGATAACAAAGTTCCAATGATGCTTTACTGCACCGCTCTTATCGCAAGACACAGCATCGCACTCAACTTGAGAATCACCGAACTTGAATGATGTCTGTTTAAAAGGATACATCTTTCTCGCTTGGTCTTGGTAGTGACAATGAACTATAGGTCCTGGACGTTGTCCCTTTTTATACTAGTCCTAAGGAAGTCTTGAGCTTGTACATCTTTCCTTTTTTATGACTAGTTTTGGAAGTCTTCCTTTTTTTCTTCCTGGACAACGGTACTACCTTCTCTAAGGTACCGTCATAAAAGTACCGCAGTGTGATAGGTGGAAAGGTCATGGAAAGGTAAGGACAGTGCGGAGACCATTGAGTATGTTCCAGAATAGCTGAATCTTTATAGATACATTGATCCATTCGCAACTTCAGTCCACAACTGAATCACTGTACTTCGTATCCCAATCCAGTCTCAGGTACTAAGTAGACAAACCCTGATCTAACTAAAACATTCGAAGTATGTAATTCTTCCCTATCCGTGGGCCATTTTTGAAACGTTTCCAATCGACGGGCACAATCACAACAGTCAGGCAAGAAGACCGGAAAATGGTATGGTTTGAACTTGGAGTTCTCATTGTGTCTCTCACTCGATTCTTGCTGGGGCGAAGTCATCCTTCTAGTTGGTGGCTATCCTCTTGGAACCATTTTTTTATACCTACATGTCCGTACGGTAAAGTGAAGAGGTTGGGAAGTCGAACTCGCTTCTGGTACATGATTTGATACAGCTTTTCCAAGGGTCGACTGACGATTTGGTGAGTGAGTAAACGTAAAATCTTGTGCGGTTCGTAGGTGGTCACTTTAAAGTTTCCATCCTGTCCGGACTCCAAATCTTATTTCAATACACCAAAGTTCACCAGTGGACTGGTGCGATAATTGAGAGTCAATCCTTTCACTTTACACTCCGTGTGCACTTTTCCTTGCTTGTCCCGGTATTCGTTGCCGTAATTTTATGACCGCCAGTAGCAAAACTTCGTCTATCCAGGCTCCTAAACAGTCTCCTTCGATGTCAGGCTGCAGTTGACCCGGGAGATCGATGTAACTGCCCGTGTCAAAGTACATAACACAATTACCTAACAGTTCTAAAGCTTCGTACAATATTAAGCTAGCATGGGCTGTCACGTAAGCCGCAATGATGAAATTTCCAAATTTATCCGCTTGTACAAAGTCCAGTTCTTCTTCGTAATTGACTAAGATCAAATCCTCACGAACGACGTCCACGTGTTCCATATATTTGGTTTTGTCGTGAATCATCTGGAAGTACCGGGAAAGTTCTGTCAAATACTCTGTCTTGGCTAAACACGGTCGTTGTGACATTTTGCCACACAAGCATTTTAATATCACTTTGGCAAATGATCGCCTGTCTTCGTTTTTCTCGATGTGATCAAAAGTGAGGCATTCTTGCTCCCAGGATTTTTCTTTGAATTTCTGATGATCTTCGGGAGTATGGCAGCAGGAAGGATAGCCGCTGGCTTGTTTCAGTTTCAAAAAGGCATCCAAGTAGTCTGCGAAAATGCTTTTCTGAGTCTCGTTGCCCTTGTGGTACTGTTCTGTCTTGGGAAAGTGGTAAATTGCGTACACTTCTAACAGTTGGTATCCCAGGTCCAGAGCTTTGAACAATTCCACGCTGACCCACGTTCCCGCCAAGGCGCATTTTTCCTGGTTGTGCTGCCAAGGCTGGTCTTGGTTACACGTTTCACCACAAGTACGGCACAAGGGAAACATCAGTTTGCCTTGGCAATGGTGAGGTAACACGGGATGATACAAGTCCGTGGGAGGAAAGACTTTGCACTCGATCAAGCCTTCGTATTATTGAATGTTGTCCGGTTCAACGTGTTCCGTCAGCAGTTACAGGTGCCCTGCAGAAAAGCGACAATATTTGCATACGTAAGGATACGGTGAACACACGTCCAAGTATTTGATTTCTTCTCCTTTCTCCTCGTCGGCTTGGTGACATTTGTCCGTCCTCCGCACAAACTGTCTCGCGGTTTCAGTGGGTCTGTGATTTTGTGATTTGTATTTTTAACGTAGCTTTAAGAATTTTTCGGTTATATTGCTACGATGTCTGCAATGTGGCAGATTATAGTGATGTCTAGCACAGGGGCATCATGCCGCAGACATGTAGCATGATGTCCCACCCAGACATATTATCTTGACACCTGTCCGACCAGCCCTAACACTAACCTTTTAATGCAGAGCGCCAAGCGAGGCAGATGTGAGTTCCATTTTTATAAGTCTTTGGTATGACTCGGCCGGGGATCGAATGCACGACCTCCAGCATCCGAGGTTGACGCTCTAACCACTAGGCCACCGGAGCGGGTCTACCAACTTGTAACTTTCAACGATGCGTTTAAACTCGAGATCGGTTTTCAGACGGTGATCGTTCTCGTGTTCCCACATTTCCACTACTTGATATCCATGCTGTTCTAGCTTCAAGCGCCGCTGACAAGTAGCCTGGTACAAGTCTTCCATGGTCCGATCAATAACACCTTTTTGCGTCCTGTCCCTTGGGGAAGAGACACGTGGGTCTTGAACAGTGTGGCCTTTCCATCAGTGATGTGAGACTGTCGTTGGATTGTTGCACGTGATGAATCTTGTCGGTGACTTTGGAAGGTGGCAATTCTGCTGGGCTGCCAAACTCGATCCAAACGGGGGACTTTAAATTGTCGTGATGAATGGAAAGTCTCAAGCGATCGTCTTCTTTGGCATGATATTGTCGTTTCAGAGTGGTTAACAAAGAATTCCACACCTCGGTGATGAAGCCCTCTGCTTTTTCCAGGGGTACTTTGGACTTGAAATCTTTAATCTTCACTGTGCACGTGTAAACTGTTGTTCTAAATTTTCTATTGGAGCGATTTTCCGTCTCTCGAATGTGTACTTTTCAGGGTTTACTAATGGTGGTGAACTTTGGCTGGGCGTAGACTCTCTGGGTCTGGGTTCCGGCTCACTCATGTCATCTTCAAAATCAGTCATCAATTTGTGCCAAGACTTCATCTACTGTACGAGGCGATAAATCACGTTTCTGCTTCTTATCCTTTCTCCACGACATGATGTGATTGTTTCATCCTGACTGCGAAAAGTCAAACGACTACATTTTAAACGTCATGGGTCACTTTATATCCATGTCAGACCAGCGTATATGTAAAGGTTGTGTGTCTTCCCTTCCAATATTCATTTTACTCTTAAACCGGGTAGAACGATGGAAGAGCTCACTCAGATCGAACTTCTGATCAGAGCTTTGCGAAGTGTCATAAGAAAATCTTCTTCAGACAAACCGACGGACTACTCGCCCTCCTATCGAGATAAATGTCAAGATACTTGCTATATCTGTAAGAAGAAAGGGCATTGGACTACATAGTGTCCAGACCGTCAAAAAAGCAAGGCAGGTGCTAGAAGAGACAAAAGTCAAGATACCTGTTATCATTGTCAAGAAAAAAGACATTGGTCTTCAGAATGCCCTAAGAGACAACAGGTGCAAGTAGAAGAGAAGGGATCCGAACAGGAAGAAGAAGAGGTACCCTCACCATAGGAAGAACCCAGACACGAGCAGAAAGAGAAAAAATGAGAAGAAAAGAAGAAGAGGAGAAAATGAGGGAGAAGAGGAGGAGGAAAAACCTGTGAAAGTAAAGAAATTTGTATTTTAAAAAAACAACAGAGAGAGTGAACAAAGACACATAAGAAGTTTATGATATTTTTTAAGTGTTGTGTTGTGCTGTAAATTGGATTGTAAAATTTGTACCATAATAGACCAGACAGAAAACGTAAGTGTGTCTCTTGGTTTTGATTTTTAGAATAAGAACCTACACTCACGCTCTCATTCACTCACACGTACATCATGGGTTAAAAAACGGCTTTCGAGTTTTAATTGATTTTGGAAATTGAAATAATATCTCTTTTCGAGAGAAATGGTTGGCCCTGAAAAGGACCGTTGGGTATTTGTTTGTTTAAAAAACAAACTCAAGAACAGGACTTACTTATTTTTAACTGCCTTAAGTCTTTGCCACGGCCAAGGCCTACTTTTGATGATGATTTGGTAGAAATCACTTGAGGTGGTATCGTAGACGTAATAACAGGGTTGGGTTGTTTGGCTCGGGAAGGTCTTTTTCTCCTGGGTCGTAATAAAGAAGTCTGATACATTTGTTTCAGACTCCTTAACTCTGCTAAAATGTCTAAAAGTATCGTTACCATTTGGTTTTCACTGTTCTCCTTCTCTCCTAGACCTTGTTAATTTTCTTCTGCTTCTTCCTGTCGTTTCCTTCTTGTCTCTTTTTCTTCTCGCTGTTGCTGTTGAAGGAGAAAAGCTTGTTCTGCTTCTTTCTGCTGTTGTACAAATTTATCCTATTCTTATCTCTGTGTCTGTTTAAAATCCTCGACGTGTGGTAAAGAAGGAGAATGTGGCGAAGGTACTGGTACCGAAACAAATTCTTGAGAAGAAAGAAAATTGACTAAATCCCAATTAAAATCGACCTCTTCTGAAGTAAGCCTGTGTTGACTTTAGTAGCCATTGCTATACCATCGCTTCTCGTCTCCACGGCCTGTGCACCCCAATTCATTGTCTTCTTAGTTTCCGTCATGTTTGAAACCTGTGTCACATGGATTGACTGCGCACAGACGCTAGCGCATCTATATAGGGAATGTGACGTAACAGTCCGCTCTCTTCGGATTGAAAGACTTGCTCCGTGTTGTGACTGAATTTTGTAACACGTGTTTGGATTGGTGAATAAACTCAATCAGTTTCGATCCGCCTTCCCCTATACATAAGTGCAGTTCACTGCATTCCCTTAACATATTCTCGTCACAAGATGTGGACAAATGTCGAATCATAAACTCTCGTATCCTCAATGCTGTTCCGTACGGACTTACCCATGTATGTGAATTCATCATGGACAATTATCAGGATCACGGATACGAGTGTTTGGAAACGAATAAGGCTGTTTGAAGAGGGTTCTTATCTAAGGACCAGAAGTCAGAAGAAGTTTGAGAAAGAGGAGAAGACACATGCATTGCTTTCAATGATGTTAACAAAAACCCATAGGCCCTTTTCAGGGCCACTCGTATGCCTCGAAAAGATTTGCTTTCTTGCCTAAAAATTTATTTTATTGTGTTGTATAGTTGTTTGTATAATGTCTATTGTATGTGTTATCTCTGTCTCTGTCCCGCCAGTCCTGTTCCCGCCAAGCGCTCGAGGTCCCCCCCCCCCCCCGCTGTTTGGTCCGATTGAGGTCAGCTCCTTGCAACATTGTTGCTAATCGTCAGTACCGTGACGTCACCTCCCCTGTTCCATTCCTATTGTCCCTAGACAGTCCCAATACTTTTTTGTCCCTCTATATACCCACCCATGTTAAAATTAACCATGTTAAATTCCCATTGTCCCTAGGGTACAAATCCCCTAGTTTAACATTAAAGTCCCATTGTCCCTAGGGTATCCCCTCTTACTACTGCTGAATGATATGGTCGGTGTTTTCATCAACCAGTCCTGATGCACACATTTCTTCGGTCCCATAATGGCCTTTGCTGTTTCTGTAATGACGTTCTTAAATGGGCACCATTTCTCAGAGCTGATATAAGCCAGTAGTGCTTTGGCCAGGAGATTCTCGTCGAATGTTTCTTTGAATCAGTTTTTATGGTACTCATGTTTCAGTCTTGTTGTGTTATATACGGTGCTCTTCGGACGCTTGCGCTGATTGGGAACGATGCTTAGGTTGAGAATTGATCTGACCAGTCTGTGATCTGTCTAATGCTCAGCACCTCGCATAACGTGCATTATTCTAACGTCATTTGTGTCCTTCTGTCTGACAATGACGTAGTCTATTAGGTGCCACTGTGTGGACACTGAATGCATCCGGGTTGTTTTGTACTTATCTGCTTGCCGGAATACACTTGCTCACGAGAAGCATAACATTGCCGTTCAGCTTTCCCACACCTTTTGAACCAAGAACTCCCTTCCAGTCGCTGTTAGAGTTCAATCTCTGGCGTTGAGTTTGCCCAAGATGTTAAGAAGGAATCACCGACAGTCCCACTCTCTCATGTTTATGATGCCTAGGTCTAGTGGTACGAAAAAAGCGTCATGGAGTGGCACTATGGTGTCGGAATCCTTACATAATTCTATCAAGAGGCCTACACGAACTGCCCAGTCCAGCAAATAGTAGAAGCATCTAACTACATTTCTTCGCTACACAGCTACCATTTCTCCCACATTACCTGAGAGGAAAAAGGACTGCGAAGAAACGTAAAGAAGCAGAACAAAAACAGGGAACGTTTGCTTAAAAAAGCCCTTCTAAGGGCTACCAATATTGCCTCTTATCCAGGGAACCATTTTGGCTTGGTATCCCGTTTTGATAAAACTATTATGTACACTAACTTGATCCTTCAATCCACCGCTTCAAAATTCAAACCTTTTATGACCTAACAGTGACCAAACTTTTTATATGTCGCTCAGATATATTGGTTGTTTAAAAATTTGTAGGGCATACACAACGTATACTTTGTACTAGAATTTTTCCGATTGTTAGGACGTAGGAATTTTTTAAAACTTGTTTTGATTTGACCCAATTGCACAGGTGGCTAAAACATTATTGGCATTTTTTATTGTCCATTAGTACAACTAGACCAAATTTCACTAATTACGGGCTGGCGTTCTTGGGAGTGCACGACATCCATGGCTGGCTTGCCGAGTTCCTTGCCTTCTTGCCTCTATCTGACGGAAATGTGGAACAATTTCCACCCGCCTAAAGCTATGTGTCCCGATGTGACGTCATAGTTGTGACCAATCGCAACGGGCGTTACATACTGCTTTGGTCGACATCTAGTACAGTCAATCGGACTGAAATCAACTCTTTGTTATCATGAGTGTGTTGGGACCATTCCCACTCATGAAAGCCCTTCATTCAGATCGTTAGTGAAATATAGTCCTACGACCTGACGGCTAAATTAGCAGTGCTCTTGAGTACATAAACGCCTGTGAGATGTGGCACTAATTCCTTCCCCCAGGAACATTTAGCATCCGCTGTGCGGGAATAAACCCGTCACACATGCCCTTTTGTGCGCACGCGACGTAAATCCAAGTAATCAATCAATCAGTCAAGACATGGCTATATCTTTCTTAGCACATTGTAAATGACGTTGACCTTTCTGACTGACCATAATGTTTTACCTTGCCATCCATGTCTGAGTCGTATAATTTATTTGCTTTTCCATATCAACGCATCATACTAAATCAATATCTAATTCCTCTCTCAATATTTAAAACGACTTGAAAGCAGTTTTTATATGAGGTAACGTTGTATTGTATCTAATCTATCGAAACTTGGTATACGGAAATATGTCATTGTGCAGAGATTTAATCTGCATGTTGTGCATATGTTTCATTTCCTCAAGATCATTCTGACTCCTTGAGGAAAATGAGGTGTTTACGTAGGCATGACTCAAAAGCATAAAGTATAATTGACGAGTAGAAGGAGTTTACGTCTTCAAGACTCAAAAGCATAAAGTGTCACTGATGAGTAGAAGGTATTTACATAGGCATGAATCCAGAGCATAAAGACTCATTGATGAGTAGGAGGTATTTATGTAGGCATGACTCAAGAGCATAAAGATTCCTTAATGAGTATGAGGTGTTTATGTAGGGATTGCTCAAGAACATTATGACACCTTGATGTGTAAGAGATGTTTGCATAGGCATGACGCAAGAGTACTATGCCTCCTTGATGAGTAGGAGGTGTTTATCTTGGCGTGACTCAATAGCATAAGGACTCCTCTATGAGTACGATGTGTTTATGTAAGCATGACTCAAGAGTACTATGACTCCTTGATGTGCATGAGTTTTTACGTAGGCATGACTGAAGATCATAATGACTCCTGAAAAATAAAACAGTGTTGGTTTATGGGACATTATTTCTAAAATATCCTTTGTCATCTGAACAGAGGACAGAAGATCTGATGTGCATTATAAAATCAAATGCCACTGGCATGTACCTATACTCGTTTTATCTCTTTTGCATTAGAAGAGTGTCAAAACTTCTCATATGTAAACGTGCTAAAATACTAGTTCACTCTTTATACAAATTTTGTCCTCGTGCCAATTTAAATTAAATGAACAAGGACTATTTAAAAAATTAATTTATTTTTTTTAAATTACGAAAAATAGTCTAAGTGTGAATTTAATTAAATTCTGTTATGCAGATGATGCGCAATTATCTAATTTCGATCTTCATCTATTATCTAATATCGATCTTCATCCTCCCAGAGTCTTCAGCAAGTATCGTGGCTAAAAGACTGCTTTTAGAAAACAGTGAGGAGTGTTCATTATTTTATTTTTTAATTGAGTATAATACTTATCTGCATATACTGTACATTTGTCTACCATCATCAGCTCTATTTGTGGAAAAGTACATGACCTTGTACTCTGTTTTTTTTAATAGCCGAACATTCTGTAAAAGATAAGAATTATATATTTTTACATAAAGCCATAGACATCGAAATTACTGGTTTAGTGAGGAAAATGGTGATATTTGTCTTTATATCAGTTGGAATTAGATACAATGATAAACAACTGAATGCAAATTAATCAGACTTTATTTATTTGAAAATCCCAGTATAAGTTTTTAAATGCTCGTGCACAATTTCATCATTTAAGGCAGAAGATGGCCGTTCCTATATGCTACTAAAATATCTGGAATATAACATGTTTGCAGAATGACTGATACGAGGCTTAATCACGTTACATTTGATGCATTCAAATCTATAAGGGGTCTATACTATTAACTGTGTTGCTCCAGATATGTCAAATTATTCCGCTCTCCATTCACATTCCAATATGGAGATTGCAATGTAGTTTTGTACGTGAAATAATAGCGAAGCTCAATGACTGTCCAGGCATTTTTCGTAGTTAGGAGTGTGGAAATAAAGGAATTTGACTTTCCATTCCTTGAAGTCTTTCACATCGTCATCATGGATGCGCTTTATGTAGACATATTATAATGTCCTGAACTCAAATCCAAGTAAATATGTTGCTCATAATTCATTCAATTTACAATCATGGACAAAAGTTAAACACACAATATAGATATACACAACACGAACGAAAGGGTTTGGGTTAGAATTATATCACCGGATCAGCTAGGGTCAGAGACGTGATGTATTCTTGGCAAGGTGCTTTAATGTAATTGCCTCGGCACTGAATAATCTACTTGTGTTGTGCCGTAAAACCCCGGACATAACTAACCAATATGTCTGGTTTCGCCGCTGAAGTAATATTTAGATTTCAAATAAATCTTTATCTGAAATTGGCTGCTTAGTACTAAATATTGGAATTGATGTCAGCAGTCATGAATCATTTCGTCTCTGGGTTCAACTTCATTGTCCCACTCACAAAGAAGTATTACAACAACAACACCAAACGACAGGCGTGAAGACAGGCGTGAGGTTATGTTTATGATGTGCAATAGCCAACGAAGGCATTCTAAGATCATTGATAATGCTGCTTCTGTCGCTGTCTTCTTTACATGCGTTTAGAAACGTACACAGAGCACACACTTATCGACCGAGACAACTTGATCTTGATTAAACTTTCGTTTTCGTCAAGCTGGGTCAGTATGTAAGGCGGAAGTTTGTTAACTGTCGATAACAGCTATTAGTCTAGATATATAAGTCCACGTTGTAACGCTTGAACGTAACAAGTGGATAACTGATTACGCATGCACATAAACAAATTTATTGATTATAGCAAAAGGCGATAAAGAATACCTTGCTCAATCTATGAGTCCGGCAGAGAATACTCACCTCTTTTAAAGTAACAAAATATTATTTTTATTCAATACGACTTGAGAATTGAGTACTGGGGTGTGTGTGTGTGTGTGTGTGATACCCATACACAATTTTTTATGTATTTAAATTCGATCCACGAGATAAGAAAGAAACCCTAACCTCTTCTCATTCACTACCTTTGATCTCCAGTGATTATTGTGACTATAAGTCTATCTCCTAAAAACCGAGACTAGTGACTTTATTTTTGGAAACGTGTTTGAAAGCCTACTGCTACTTGATGTTGAGATCAAAGCACTTCATTGTTCTATGCTGAAAGCCGCAGTTGGCCTTCTTTGTTAGAAAGTTCTTTTTGACAACATACCATCCGATTTCTAGACTGGCAAGTGAATTACATTACGAAGTTGCAAATTTTAGTTCACCCTTTAGAGAAAGTGCACATTAATAATAGCTTTTCGGTAATTTAAACGTGCGTGGAATATTAAAGAGTGTGGTAAATTAAACCTAAAACTGAGTGATGCAGTGCAAACTCGTGGCAGTCTGAAATTAAATATAATCGATTTCCTCACAATATGACATGTTCTATAGCAAAAAGTGCAAATTTTCAGGCGCGCTTGGTCAATATATCACTGCTTTATCATCTGTGTCTCATGACCGGAAATTTTACTTGCTTCCTCTTAGGGGTCGTCCATTAATTATGTCAACAAAATGGGGGGAGGGGGTTTGAAGAAGTTTGACAATTGTTGACATGGGGAGGGGGGAGTTCAAGATAAATTGACGTCAACGATGCTATTTTTTACAATAAATTTAATAAATAATAAATAGGAAATTAGTCGGTGCGTTGGTATGGCACACACGCGCTCGCCCGTCAACAGCCCACCAGTTTAATCCTAAACCGGTTGAGCTCTTGCCAAGGAAGTCATAGTCTTGCATCATCATATTTTGTTTTTATTCAATGTAGATTGTAGACTGTACACAGGCCTTAAAGCACCAGATGCATCTGAGAGCGACTTGCACAGATTTCCATCTCTTTTCTTCAATCAGTCTTTGAAAGTTGATAACATGCTACCTCGATCGGCAAAGGCATTCAAAATTCTTCCATATGATCTATATTGTCCTTCCATTCAGTTGTCGTTGCTTGAACGGATCTGCAAAATCTGTCACCTCTATGTTGCTTCACAAGTCATGTTGAAGAAGCATGTTCAACAGCACCGACAACGCGATCTTGGGCCTAGGCAATTACCACATGCTCCTCAACCGCAAAGAATTCGGTCAATACGAGTGGCTGCCAAAAGACAGAGAGAGCTGATGGCAATTATTGCTCATGGAGAGATGTTAAGCGCAGAATGGTTAGATGAAGATGATGCTGACTTGTCGGTTGTATCGGTTCCACGAGAAATTAATGAATCAGCCACTATGCCCATTATAACAATTGAGGAACATTTGGCTTCCCCATGGGAAGATGACAGAAGCTAGAATATAAACTCTCGATTATTTCATGAATTCAAAGTGTTATAGTCAATTTGAAATCTGTTAAACAAGTAAAAAAATGTATTAAAATTTATTTGTAGATCTTTTAATTTCCATAATTCTATTTTTAGCATAAAAGCCAGCCGTATAAAATATTGTTAGTTTGTGGGGTGGGCAAAATTTTATTGGGGGGGGGTCACTGAAAGTTTGACAGTTGTTGACAAGGGGGGTAAAAAATTGCCTAAAAATTGTTGACATAATTAATGGACGTCCCCTTATGTTTCAAATAAATACTGTTTACACCGATTGATAAATGATGATACTCATTAAGTTGACAAAACAATTAGAGATAGGAAGTTGGCATTTTACACCTGTTAACAATATTTTATACGTGCTAATATTTTTAAGTATGAATTCTCATATAGAGGATTCTGAGAAAGATGTTCCAACAAATTCGAGGGTCACAGCGTTGCAGATAGTTGGCTGTATATCGCGACACTTACAAATCAGCTGGACAATGACGAAGACGCTTTGTTTTCAAGCTGGTTTATTTCATGAAAATCTGCCTGTGAAAGAGACGCTGTTTCCATTTAGGTCAAGCGTTTGCGGGAGATTTTATTATCTTGTAGTGGTACAGACATACAGTTTCCTGATCAAAGAAATGTGATCTGTATTCAGTTCGGGCAGTTAACTTGAGCTGCGAAGGTGACTGTAACTTGAGCTGCGAAGGTGACTGTAACTTGGACTACATAAGTGACTGTAACTTGGACTGTATAAGTGACTGTAACTTGGACTGCATAATTAACTGTAACGTAAGTTTGAGAAGCAGATGCTTCCTTTCAAAATGAAACAAAATTCGAAATTGGAATAAACCTTGAAATATTTTCTTATTCTGGATCTGGTTTTGATCTCACAAGCAGATTGTATGTAGCTGTTGCATAGATTTTGCAAATGATAACGTGAAAACAGTTTAATGTTATTTCGCTTGAGTTTGTATATTATAGTATACAATACGGTCTTCCATAGCATGTATTAACTTACGGCATAAAAGACTCATGTACAATAAATTTAATCGACCATCATGCCTATAATCAATTTGCATATAATAGAACAAGAGAACAATTTTGATAAACAACTTGAAGTCAGTACAAAGTGTTTGCTCGTAAACAGAATCCCCTCAACAACAGAACATTTTATATACAAACTGGTATGGAGAATTGATACGGAAGCAATGGGTGTTAAAAGCCATGCAATCAAATATGCCGTGATAGCTGATTCAGACTTGTCTGCCAGGATTCAAAACCCATTTCGATTTGGACTCTAGTCTACGTTAATGACGTAACCGCCATTTGGAGGAAAGAATTAATACTGCAATACATTAAACACTCAGATTTACTAAAAAGGAAAGCCGCATCAGTTTACGGTGGATGCAAGTTTTATTAGATGCAAGTAGTAACAACCTGAGACATCTTGATCCAGAACCTCAATTCTTTATTTAATTATATTATAACTAACACCCTATAGAACAACCAAGACCAGCTACTACACATACATACATACATACATACATTCAACTTTTTTCAAAAATCCTTAGCCACTGTGAGCGTGCTATTCACCAAATTAATTTCAAAAATAAATATCACTCTGGTAATAAATAACATATGTTTAAAAAACATTAATCCAGTTTTAGACAGTTGTTTCGGCGCTTTCTCAGAAATTCATAAATCAATAATAGTTATTTCACATCAATAATTTTACAAACATCTGTTGGATTTCGTTGCAGTACAAAAATAGAAGGTAAGAGTGTTTTCGTCAAGATTTGGTTTCAGAAAGGCTTCATCTGTGTTCGTGATAATTTAGTAATAAAGATGGTTCCATTTTATGTTTTTGCTAACATCAATCTTAGGTTCTTCCTTTTAATTGGCTTATATTTTCAAAACATACCAACATCTACAAGAACTTATGATTAAACTCCAGTTGGAATTGTACTTGAAGTAACTTTTTATAAATGTTTCACACTAACATCAAAAATAAAACAATGTATTTGAAGGTTTTTAGAGAAATTGTTTAGATCCAGTGAAAAACCAACTCCTTTAAGGAAACGGAATGCACAATTCAGTAACACAGAATTAAAATATTGTCATACTTTTAAATTGCGTCTTACAGTCGATTAAGAATAAATGCAGTCACAATTACAACTCATTTTTTTTTAAAGAAGACTTTTATCTTTGGAATCAAAGAGAGAAATCAAGCTGACGATGTAAGAAATTTACTTATCTTCGTACAGTACATAATGCTGAATAGTTTCTTTTTCCTCTTTTTTTTAAAAAAAAAAGTATCATTACTTATAAGAATTACTTAGTATTGATTTGTTGTGTTACATGTTAAAAAATATCACTTATGAGAATTATACAATATTGATTTTGTTCTGTTACATGCTTAAAATTGTTGCTTATAAGAAATATATAATATTCATTTGGCATGTTATATTCTACTTATAAGAAATATATAATATTGATTTGTTATGTTGTTTTTATGCTACTTATAAGAAATATATAATATTGATTTGTTATGTTGTATGCTACTTATAAGAAATATATAATATTGATTTGTTATGTTATATGCTACTTATAAGAAATATATAATATTGATTTGTTATGTTGTATGCTACTTATAAGAAATATATAATATTGATTTATGTTGTATACTACTTATAACAAATATATAATATTGATTTATTATGTTGTATGCTACTTATAAGAAATATATAATACTGATCTGTAATGTTATATGCTAAAAGTAATAATTTTCACTTAGTTCAGTTTGTAATTTCTATTCTAAGAATTTTTCATTCTCAAGAAAAGACGTTAAAAGCTATTCTCTCTCTTTTCCTCGTTGTACTTTATGTTTGCTGTCAGCTTCTTCGTTCTGATCTGGAGTAGGGTGGTCCAATATTTTCAACACCGCGGGCCACATGGACCAAAAATTTCAAGTTCGCGGGGAAAACACACACACACACACACACACACACACACACATGTATAAATATAATTAAAAATTTACCCGCGGGCCTGGAATTGGACCACACTGCTGTAGAGTATGCAATTGCCAATCAGAGTATTATTCGAATGCAATAGTTGTGTGTTCGTGAAATTATGCGTACAACATAAGAAACAAACGGCTGAAAATACTTAAACTACATGTGCATGAAAACGTTACAGTGACCTACTTTTGCAAGCTTAACTTGTAAACTTACAAATGAATTTCCTTAGTAACGTTTATAAGTGTATATGATTATAGTCAAAGATAATGGAGGTATAACAAACAATTAGGTAAAAAAGTGCATAAGTTACTAAAGTGCGAAACTTAGTTAACAGAGAGTTATTCTTCCTTAGATTTATCCATAAAGTATTTGACACCCGGGGCGGATCCTTACTTTGGCACCCCAACAAATAATTTTAAAATATAAACACACAGAAAAAAAACATATTATGTTTGCAAGCATTTTTTGAAACAGTACAGTGCTGTCAGAAGCAAATTGGAAATAGATTTTACTTTGGCGAAATTTTCGTTGGTTTGAAAACTTGTACTGGTATTTCAACTCTCCGATGGCACCATCCCCCTTCTGGCTGTTACCCTAGGCGGACCGCACCCCCCCCCCCAGACACCCCTTAGTACGCCACTGATCCATATACCAACTTTCACGAATTTTGGCAGAACTATCGGAAAGCTGAAATACAAACGTCACTCGAGTTTAAAATTTGAGGTACAGTGAATTACCTTTTCGTACGGTTGACTTATTTTTGTTCAGATGCATCCACCTATAAATTTTCAGCGTGTAGGAAATGTATGGTCCAAGGTATAGAGCTAAATACGAACGAATGGCTACAAATAATATAATCGCTGAATCTTGAATACTAGGTCACAGTGATATGGTTTGGGTAGGGCTGAGGTACACATTATGCATCCACATAGAAGTTTACAACAGGATAATGTATTTTGGGCGCAAGGAACGAATAGCTGAAAATTCAAATTTAACTCAAACGTGAAATGTGCGTCACATTGATCTAATTGTGGCATGATTGAATTACTCCTGTTGATATGCATGCACATGCCATTTTTTCATGAGTATAGCTAAGATAGGGTCCAAGACATTATAAGTGTAACGAACGACTATGCTAAGGAACGTACGAACAAGATGGCAGTTGTCAAGTATGAAATGTTTACAGATATTGGAATAAATGTGATATGCCAGTATTACCACAGATATTGGAATAAATGGGATATGCCAGTATTATCACATAGAGTTTTTGTCAGATCAAGGAAATGCACATTTATCTTAATACGCATATTTAGCTTTAAAACAAGTTTTGATGATAAAAAAGTGCACCAAACGTTCATCGAAGAGCCGTTTCAATTTCATCAAGTTATATGTAATAGACAAAATGAACAGACACACACACACACACACACACACACACACACACAGAGTTACTAAAATGTGTAAGCAACTAGGACATAAGGTTAGACAGTCATGCATCTGTATTGATGGATCCTCAAGTGATTGAAAATATAGAAGTCTTGGGGAAGGAATTTACTGGGAAATTGAAATGGTGACCGAATAAGATTAGGTCTTAATGCGTTTCTGAACTGGAAACATTATTGATCGCAATTTAATGCAGCAGTTTGAACACGAAAATAATTTGCCGCTCTCTTCAGTCGGAGAACATCACTAAACGAGATTATTTTTCGTTCAATATTGATGAGATAGAAACAGATATGGTGGTATGAAAAAGTAGTTAAAGTAATTAGACACTTAACAAAAGTCTCCTGCTTATTTCCTTGTTCTATATTCTCTTTCCAACACACACACACACACACACAGAGATATATATATATATATATATATATATATATATATATATATATATATATATATATATATATATATATATATATATATATATATATATAGAGAGAGAGAGAGAGAGAGAGAGAGAGAGAATACACACAAGTATTTATAGTCTGGCCCTTGAGGTCAAGAATGATACATGTGGGTATATGTAAAATAGGCTGTCATCTTGGAGGTATGGCAACTGGGAGTCTATGGGAATTGTACGTTATAAAGTCCATAGGTTCAACATGTGAGTGGCACTTAGGGGTAAATTTTTATTGCTATGGGTTTAACGCCGTTTTCAGCGAATGATAGGCTATACACGACGGCCAGTATATTTGACAGAAGAAGAACCAAGGCAAGAAACATCGACCCACGGGAAGATACTGGCAAGCTTTCTCACATGGCTACGTTGGCCGACCCGGATATTCGAACCCACGCGGACAGAGGTAAGGTGTAAGTGATCTATAAGGGCGAGCTCCTTAGATCCCTCGGCCATCTGGATCCCCGTGAGTAAATGAGAAATTAACATTAGTTCATATGTCTATAGTGGTAATAGAAATGCTTTCAAAAGTTACACATATGAATCTCTGGATTAACATTAATGTGGCTCTTGTGATCAATACAAATTAACACTTTGACCCCAAAGGTCCATTTCTGTACTTAGGGGATCAATGAAATATGGACTTAAGTGTAAAAGATAATGTGAAAATATACAATTTTTTAACAGACGCACACCCACAACAACCAGACCAACAACACCTACTCTTACAAGTCCTTTGAATGACCAATACCCAGTCATCAACCATTTACACACCTATTAACCAATGAATGGGTTGGAATATACACACAATATACCTACTAACCAATACCCCGTCTGGCTCAGTAACACTCACACCTACTAACCAATATGCCATTTGACTGATCATCACCCACATTCAAAGTTCGGGGTGTTCACATGTATACACAGAGACATCAGTGTAAAGGACAGGGATGTTCCCACACATACGCACAAACTACTTGCAAACCATTACTCACATGGTTAGGATTGCTCGCACACAATCATAATATCACACTCAGAACAGAAAAGTGAAGAAATGGTTTTAAGACTTAGTTGTGAAACAAAACATAGACGAAGATATATGAACACATATAAAAATGTAGACTGTTGGCAATCATTTGAGTAGTATCTCTGTTTCTGAGAGAAATGCGTGGTTCTGAAATATGCTGTTGGGAAGGCGAACCAAAGACGGTTAAGACTGCTAACACCGCTTTATTGTTCTTCATCTCCACACTGCAGGCTCATATATTAATACCTGCTTGAAACACCCTTGCCATTAAATGTGCACTCTTCTCATCTATATAGCAGTGTCTTTGATCTTAGTGATGGTCCATGATGACTTAGCATATTTAGGGGAGACCAGATGAAACACCATGCTTTAGATGATAGTCTTAACAATGTGTGATATGTCACACTTACAACAGAGTTACAATCGTTGATAAATCGAACATATTTGTTATCAACGGTAGAATCACAAGGTACGGACAGCTTTGCAACGTCTTCAGCTGTTTCACGAGAAAACGTTAGTCGAGACGGCTAAACCTGCTCTGCTGATCTAAAAGATTTCGAGAATGTCATGAAAACTGAACAAAAACAAAATGCAGTAGCAGGTATTGACGTCAAGTTGCTTACTTATTCCTTAATCCTTATTCCAGAATGAATAAGGAATACGTAACCAGTCACCGACTGAATAAGGAATAAGTAACTAGTTACCGATTGAATAAGGAATAAGTAACTGATAACTTATTCCCGATTCAACTATTTCTACATACATTTGGGTACCTACTCCTTATTCACATCCAGTTGGGTATTCATTCTTTATTCACAGTTCCATAAGTAATTGGTTATAACTTACTTATTGAAGATTAAAAGCCCTTCAGGGCATACATTGGTGTTATTCTAACCCAGTTAGAGAAATCAGAGTGTACTTTGGTGCCAGCCTTATAAAGCTGACTAGAGACAAATCACGGACTATGTGGAGCAAGAGGTTAGGATATTGGTGGGTATACATAATTAGTAATTTGAGATAGGATTAATTAGTTGTGTTAGATATTTTGCATGGCGCGAAATATTAGTATTTGTATTCGAAAAGCTTACTAATGACTCAAGTAAACGTGAAACCACAGAAAAACATACAAGTGTGAAATTGGAGATTTCTTTTATGTGGTCATAATGTGCTTAGAGAAGAATTATTTCAAGTATCTACGGGTGTAGGAAGCCCTCAGTTGACATCGAATGTTGTCTTTAAGTACTTGGAACTGAGTAAACAAGCACACGGGTAGGTGTATGAAACACGCTCAGTGTGAGTCAAATCCAGTAATAGTTAGTGCGAATTAAACCCGTACCTAAACGATTTTGACTGCAACTTCTGATGGACAGTTTCTATTCAGGAATGTGTTCCAACAAAAGCCAGAGTCATTAAAAGAATTCGTTTAACCGATTTCCAGAAATTGGGGCTACATAAAGGGGTGGTACAACGTATGCGGCAAGAAGATAATATCTTACTTATACAGGTGGGCCAATACGCCTCCTCGTTAATTTCACACTTGTATGTTTTTTGTGGTTTCCCTTTTACTTGCGTCATTAGTAAGCTTTTCGAACCGAAATACTAATACTTAACGCCATGCATCACAAGACACGACCCAAATGCCTTATACAACTAATTAATCCTATATCAAATTACTAAACACGTATTCCTATGAATATCCTAATCCATCCCTACATATAGTCCTTGAACTGTCTATATTCAGCTTTATATAGCACTCGCATTTCTCCAATCAGGTTAGGATTACACCAATGCATGCCCTAAAGAGCTTTCATCTGCATTAACTAAGTGGGTACTAATTACATACTGAATTGGGAATAATGAATATATAAAAACTCGACGTGAATAAGGAATAGGTATTCAAATGTATGTGAAAATATTTGAATCGGGAATAAGTAACTGGTTACTTATTCCGTATTGAATCGGGAATAAAGAATAAGTAACCAACTTAATTTCATTGTAGCAGGTCCAAAGATGATGAAATACACAGGCACGGGATGGACGAGAAAGAAAAAGGAGAAGGCTTCCAAGAGTTTCAAAGTACACCTGCTACAACACCCAAGTTGACATCTACATCAGAACTTGGCTGGATCAAAAAGTTAATGTAAACACCGTCGGAAGCGGAAGAAAAAACAAAAGAAGCGAGGAAAAAAGTCCTTTACTCCTATGGCTCGTCGAACACGTGACGCACTGAGATCCATAGGAACACCCACACGAAGACAAGGACAACGGAGATTGGTTAACTTACTGAGTGGCAATATGATAAACTTTAGCTCGCATCTGTTACGATCCTGCTGAAACAGCTGGCTATGGAAACTTGTAACTGGCAGCCAAAACCAAATTTAACAAATGTACGGGAATGGTTACAACAACCATCGGCGTATACGTTACACAAACATATTCGACGAAAATGATCCAGATGTCCAACTACAGTGTCAGGAATCGCTCATCAATAACAAACCTCATTAGAATATATCTTTCGTTTAAGCTTTGTACAATCGAGGTAGCAAATATGTGTTTGGTGGCATTGGTTTGTTCATTTGACCTCTAAAACAAGTTCTTAGTGCGAGTTAAAAAATCGTTTTAAAATAAAGTGCTTGACACTCTCTGCGATGACAAGCAGGCAAATGCACTGACATTTTTTTTTTACCACGCTGTTAAATAATATTGACACTAAAGCTGGTGTCGGACAGGGACGTCATTTCAACTTTTTTCGGAGGGGGGGAACTTGATGGGAGGGCAAAACTTGACGGGCTTGTTAATTTTCGTATATAGGCTACAGCAATTTTACAGCACATGCAAATTGGGGGTGGGGGGGCAAATGTCCCCCCCCCCATGACGTCCATGGTGTTGAAACGTTTTAAAAGAACCTTGAAAGAACGAAAAGGAAAATATTTCACATCGAGATACTTGAACAGACATCGACGTGTTATCACGTCAAGTCAAAGTTACAGTTAAAGATACCATAGCAGCATCGGTTGAACTTAAAATGATCTGACACCTCAGAACGAAGTAAGCCTGTTTGATCGACTGTTTGGAACCTCGAAGACAAGAACAAAGAAAGTAGTGTTAAACACCGGAGATTGGACCCGCAATAATAAAAGAAAATCTACTTTTGGCAAGGGATATTTACCCAGCTGTGCGACATAATTGTTTCGTGCGAGTACGTGACCCCCCCCCCCCCCCCCCGCACCCTGGTCAATGTATTGGAAGTTGGAAGTTATGAACGGAGAAGTGCTAAAAGGAACGTTTTACAAGCATAGCTACATTGTGAACAAGAAAGACGACGAAGTGTACAATATCGAAAAGTATACTTAGGAATGCATCCCTACCAAGAAGTCAAAATCTGCTGGAAACGGTATCCACCCAGTTTCGATTCTTGAATTTTCAAAGTGTTCGACCACAAAAAAAAAAAAAAAAAACAAGAAAGAGTCTCAAACGTGTTGAACAATGCATCATGTTCCCCGAGTTCGTCCCCGTAAGAAGTAACAAACACAACAAGCACAGTCTAAAACTCAAATCGTCTTTATTCAGTCAGATCTTTTGGGTGTATTATGTCTAAGTTTGCAAAACGGAGAGAAACTACTGAAAACTAATGTACTCGGGAGTTTTGTTGGGTCTCTTTGCTAATCCCTCGTTGAATTATACTGATAGTAAGAACGATAACAAAGCAAGTCACAAATCTTTCACTTTCTTTTGACGCTAAGTGAATCCTCTGAGACAAGAACCAGAGAGCTATGAATAACAATCTTATTTAACATTACCCAGTGACAGCTTCCTGCACGTGTTTTGCAACAATAAAGTCTGACGTTTCACGGCCAAATTACGTCATTTCAAATAGTTGGATCATTAAGCTCATTGGAAGTGACTTTGGTAGAAATCATTCATCCCACTCAAGTGTGGAATATTGTCGAGGATCAGAAATACTTAACGAACAAGGTCAAGAACACTCCGAAAAAATTATCCAGGCTTTAACGTAGAAACTTTTTAAACCCAGCGCCATCTACTTATCAATCAAACCTCTGTGCCTTGAGAATTTGTGCAGGTTATTCGTTCAATTATTTTTAACGATCAGCAAAGCACTGGGTAAAACTCACCGAGTGTGCCGAGTGTATAAGATCCGCCTTCTAATCGTCTCACATTGGATTGTTTCCAACCGCAAAACGCCGTCCAAAACCTTTCTCTTCTAGTTTGTTTGATATTCTGAGTGAAAACAAAGCTCTCGCTCCTACTAAACACATCACTAATAACAGCCGATTATGAAAGGGTTTTCGATATCCTAACAATTTGAACGAAGGACTGAATTTGATAGTTGTGTACTCTGATAATGTCGAGCAAAAAGATTAATATCAATTGGAGAAAATAGAAAATAAAGTGTCCTGTGAAAATATGATTTTCTTTAGAATTTACTTGCATCAAATCTAAAATTATTTTTTGATTAGCATACTATCAAGATAGCGCAACTCCCTTAAAAGAGATAATCAACTTCCGGACGATTAACATCACCATTTTAAACTTGTGCCGTATGTAGGACATAAATATGTATGTATGTATGTATGTATGTATGAGTGTAAGTATGTATGCGCAAAATTATACAGGTAGAAGAGTAAGGGGGGTATAAAATACCTTAGAAATGGAAATCTTTAAGGAAAACACACAATATTAGAACACATGAGCGAGAAAACTAGCTGGAAATGAAATTATAAAAGGAACTACGATTGAAAATAACATGCAAAGAAAAATGCAAACATTTTGGAAGCATTGGCATTATTAATATTTGACACGTTTTAAATCAATTATCGTGTTCTCTCTCTCTCTCTCTCTCTCTCTCTCTCTCAGAACATCAGTAATCTAAAGTTGTGAATAATGTAGATGATAGTCTAAAATGAAATGAATCTATTGAATTAATATAATGCACAAGCATAATGTCAGGTATCATGTTCAGGTTCATTTGGTATTGTTATGATATGATTAGTATCATAACTTTCCATAGACTGTTATGATATGCATTTTATCATAACAAGGGTGTCACCAATAATCGTGAAGATACGACTACATCTTTGGGGAATGAGGTACGGAATTGCTGTAAGGAAAAGACAGAGCTGTTCTGACTGGAGCAACGAATTCTGTATTGATATAAATATATATTTAACGCTAAATTCTAAAGATACATTTTTGTAAAGCCTTTATATTTAAAATACAAGAAATACATATAAACTTACACTTTCCCATCGTGCTTACCAACTTCATTGTATATATTGATTGGTAACTTTTAGAATGTAATATAGATAGTTAAATTTCAATTAACTTTATGATATCCAACGAATATAAAATTCAATAGTTGCGAATAATGCAACGATCATTTTGAAGAAATGTATCGTGCTAAAATAGGATACTAATTTGGAATAGGTTACTAAACATTACTCAATATTACTTAAAGAATCTTTTATTTGCAAATTACATCTAAACATGAAGTTGGTAGCGAATTCTTCTTTTCCAATAATACATACCACAAATACAATTAAACATTCCATTATATTATAATATAAAATATAAGAACTCACAAAAATGTTGGAAAATATGAACTTTACCGTTAAAGTCTCAAATATTAAAAAGTACACATTCTTTAAAGAAGTCTGCGAACGCAGACGATTATTACCTGTAAGGAAAAGACAGAGCTGTTCTGACTGGAGCAACGAATTAATTCTTCGTAAGCCTGATTCGCTATTTATACAGTTTTTCGTTTGCTCAATGTTAGTGAGAACATGCCCTTTGAACTTTTCCATGGCGATCGTGTGTACCATCTGCGCAACGCATCCAATATTGATATATTAATAATTTGCATGTACTGCAGCTTTCCTCCAAATATAAATTGATGACATTTAGATACGAGCGAAATGTATTTTGTGCTGATAAATGTTGACATTTAGTTACGAGCGAAATGTATTGTATATTTTCTGCTGACAATTTGTTGATATTTAGTTACGAGCGAAATGTATTGTATTATTGTATGGGTTTCTCTGCACCTGCTTGTAAAGTGCGCTCTTTATAAGATAGCATACAGCTATATTTCACAGATATATAAATTTTATCTCCATATATTTTAGTGGAAAATTATTTTCAATATAAATTAATGGAAAATTACTTTTAATACAATTTAGAATAAATTTCAATCGTAATACTTTTACTTAAAGTTCTGCCCTAATAGTATTATGTATATTGATTCTAATCCTTCTGCCACCAGAAACGTGGCTTTTTGCCATGTTAGGTCATCCTTAAAGTAAACGTTTTCCGCTCCTTTACGCGGAAGGATGTGAAGTAATGTCATAAACCTGACAGAAAAGCCAATGTGAGTCTAATGTGTCTGTTATTTGTTCAAACATAATATTGTGTTCATCTTTTAGGGCTTGGCAGTAAGGAAGTATTTGCCTGGCTCTACAACCAGTTTTTTTTACAAAGTTTACAGTTATACACATCCTGCGACGAAATTGAACACACTGTTCAAATAAGCAATATTTGCAAAAGACCAAGTTTTATTAGGCAATCATTTTCTGAGCTTCCAGACAGCAAGTGGTTCAAGATCAGTACCGACATGTAAAGTTCCGGTCTTGATTCCAGTTTAGATCTTCGCAATCTCTCTTCGAATCAGTGAACTGTTGTTTCAGTAATCCTTTTCCAGATAAGATTTGGCGCAAAGTACAGTTTGTCCACGTATAAGTAGAAAACTTCTCCAAGCTGGTATTTCAAACGAATACGGCATAGAACTTGAACGAAACCAATGCTCTTACACCTATGTATTAGGAAATCAAGAATTCTTCTATTGAACACAATTTTCCATGCTAATGAACCACTAGCTCTGCTGATTTTATTGAGAGAAAAAAAAAACTAATTTAATTTTATCAACATATCCCTCGACTGACCACAATCTAAGATTGCTTATTGTAGTCTTTTTAGTTTAGCCCTGATCTAGACCTATAATTCTTCTTGCAGCATTTCTTTGACAGACTTACAGGTCATATATCTGTGAATGAGTCAAGTCTGACCACAATTCTCATCTATACATCATAGCAGGCAAAACTATTTTTGCCCAGATTTTGTACCATGAACTGGATATATATATATATATATACGTGTTGGTGTTGTTTATTTTATAATTTATCAAGAAAACCTTGACAACACCATGGCATCAACTTATGATCCACGAATTAGCAATAGAAAGACTTATTTAAAAACTACAATGGAGAGATTAGCGGAAAAACAGATGAAAAATGGATTACACGCACGCTTTCTTGAAAATTGTCTGGAAGACAATCTTGTGCCAAAGGGATTGCGTTTGAAATTAAAAGTTCATATTGGAAATGATACAGCATCAAAGAAGTTCCAAGAATCAATTGACTCCCTTTTGGAAAAGGTCTCTTTAGAAATATGTGAGAGACTAAAAGAAGAACATCAGAGAAGAGTAATCAAAATAGGCAAGGAACTAGAAGAACATAGGGATGAACTAAAAACATTGATAAAAGGAAATACGGGCATTTTTGACGAAGAACTTTTTAAAAAAACGGAATCCAAAAAAGACGAACTTTTATCAAATCAACTTAAAAAGTTACAGAATTTACAGAGAGAGAAAAACAATTTTCATGGACAAAGAGAAACATCGGCATCAAAAATAACGAGAGGAAAATCTAAAAGAGATAATCAACAACCTAATCAACAACCAAATAAATCAGCAGATGAAATTGACTTCACCAATGTAAAGAAGAAACGTGTAGTAACTAAAAATCACACACGGAATAACCAACAACCAAGACATGAAAAGAAAATGAATCAAGCATCACTAAGAGCAAAAATTACCTATCAACCAAATCACATTGAAAAAAATGATACATCCATTCGAAACAATTGCAAAAATGATCAAGCAAAAAACGTAACAGCCCCAGGCACACAAACGGCGACCTATGCAGATGCAGTAAAAAATGGGGCGAAGAAAACTACACAAGAATCCAACAGAACGGTTATAGCAACAATACAAAGTCTAATGGAAACCCTCAAGGATCTGTTGAAAACTACACAAACAGAAGAAAGAATAGGAGATTCATTAGAATACAAAACAAGAACAGATGGAGGAAAGAAAAGAAAAGAATAAAGGAAATCGAAAGAGGAAAAGAAACTGTGTTAAACCTTTCTAAACGAATTCTAACTAATAGTGATTACATTCTTCTAGGTAAGGGATTATCATATTGTCCTAGAACCAAAGTGCATGATAATATTAATTTAGCAGAAGCATTTTTTAAATACACAAGATCGTTAAAATTAAAAGAATTTTTCTCACAATCATGTACATCTTCACAGTATGAAAATAGTTTCCATCTACAAAATAAGCCCTTTTACAATAAAAAAGAATCAACATTTACACCTTCTAGTGGACGTGATATTTATCTCGATTTTTATATTGAAGCAACTAAACAAGAAATTTTAAATAGCAGTCCTAAAAGAAAACTTTTTACAAACATATCTAAAGAAGAATTAAATTCTTTACGTAGCTTATCGCAAGATGAAAGCATTATTATTAAAAAAGCGGATAAGTCTAGCACCATAGTAATTATGAATAAGGAGGATTATATTAAAGAAGTGGAAAGACAATTAAATGATGAAGAATATTACACAAAACTTTCCTATATTTCTTCTGAAGAAACGAAAGAAAAAATAAGCCAATGTATTAATTTAATCTCTGTACACAACTGTTCTATATATGATGAACTAGATATCTTCCCAAATAAAATACGCACACCTCAGTTTTATATTTTACCAAAAATACATAAAGCTGTTGATAAGTCACTACCTTTAGGATATCCAGGTAGACCCATTATTTCTACATACAACTCAGTTACAAATAATATATCGCAATATATTGATCACATTTTACAACCACTAATGAAATCACTACCTTCATACGTCAAAGATACTTTTGATTTCATTACCAAATTGAAATCTTTACCGAAACTAACGGAAAATTCATTCCTTGTTACACTTGATGTGGTTTCACTCTACACGAATATACCACACAATGATGGTGTCGAAGCGTGTAAATATTATCTTGAAGATAACGAATTTACGTATAAACTATCCAAAGAACATATTTGTGATTTGATAAAACTTGTGCTCGAAAATAACTTTTTTCAATTTGGTAATACAAACTATCTCCAAAAAATGGGAACAGCAATGGGTAGTCCTATGGCACCTGCTTATGCATCTTTATTTATGGGAAAATTAGAAAATGATTTTCTAAATAAATGCCTCTTAAAACCGGATGTATGGTTAAGGTTTTTAGACGATATTTTTATGATTTGGAGTTATTCATTAGAAGACCTTTATTACTTTATAGACAGTTTAAACAAATTACATCCAACAATAAAATTTACATTCAATGTCTCTAAAACTAAAGTTTCATTCTTGGACGTTGATGTCATGAAAAATGAAAATAATGAAATTACTACCATGGTTCATGTTAAAAACACGAATATTCATCAGTATGTTGAATATTCTTCATGCCATCCTAAATCATGTAAAAATGGGATACCATATAGTCAAGCAAAAAGATACAGAAGAATTATTTCGGATGATGCTGTTTTTAAATCATCCTTGACAGAGCTAGGTCAGCATTTTTTAAATAGAAATTACCCTATTGACATCATTAATACTGCTTTCCAAAAGGTATCTTCTCTTACACAGCTTGAATCTTTACAATATAAAATCAAAAATAGAAATGAAGATATCATTCCTTTTGTTATTGAATATAATCCAAGTTTGCCTAATATAGGTAAGATTATCAATAAATATTGGGATTTATTAAACTTATCATGTAAAGCAAGTGTTAAATCGCTACACGAAAGCAAACCCACACTTGCTTATAAAAGGACTAAAAATCTGAAAGATTTCCTAACTAATTCCAAATTAGAAAAACCATCATATAAAATAGGATCATCAACTAAATGTAATAGACCTAGATGTTCACACTGTTCATTTATTAATGAAAATACTTCTTTCAATAGTAATAATACGAAAGAAACTTTTAATATGCGTTGTGACATTAATTGTGCAACATCAAATGTTATTTATTTGATAACGTGCAAAAAATGTGGCATCCAATATGTTGGACAAACCAGTCAACAAATATCTAAACGTATGAACCAACATAGATCAGATATAAAAAATTATATCGATCAACCATTTTCATCTCATGTTGCCGCACATTTTAACAAAAATTCCCATACATTGCAAGATTTCTCCTTCCAACCTATTGTTAAAGCTGATTCTGAAATGGAACGTCTACTAAAGGAAACCTATTGGATTCACCGTCTTAACACGGTATATCCAAAAGGTCTAAATTCTAAAACACTATATGACATTTAGTAATTTTTTATTAATTTTTATTTTTTTATTTTTTTATTTTTTTTTATTTTTTCTGAATTATGTCCCCTGTTTACAATTAGATATGAATATTTCATATTATTTTACTTTGCAGAAAATCTTAATTGGTAAAAGTATAATCTAATAACATAAAAATAAGTTTACTAATTCTTTAAAAAATGAAATTGAATTTTTAATTAATTATCAATATAATATGATTAATTATTTATAAAATACTTGATTAATTATTTATAAAATACTTGATAGTAACCGTAATGCACACCATATTTTTATCATATTTTTATTAAATAAATTGAGTTCTGATAACCACTTTAACAGCTATAATGATTATACTAGTATATATGTTGATTACATTTATCTTTGTAATTTTTTTTTTTTTTTTTTTGTAATTTATTTTCTTTTCTTCTAATAAGCGTGTATTATACATAATACTAATATTACTAAAACTGTTTATCTCTATTTGTTAATAAATCGTATATATATATATATACCATCATTTCTAATGCCAATTTCAACAAGGGAATAGAATAATGATCTTCCTTTATCACCAGCACTTTTCACTGTAGCAGTGATTAGACAGGTCAGAGGAGAGAATAACCCTAGCATATTGTCCTGACGAAACTGTATGAATCTGCTTATCTCCCAGCATGAACGTGTTTTCATGCGTGTATGTATGTATGTATGTATGTATGTAGGCATGGAACTACGCAAGGCATATGAATGAAGTGTTAGAAGAAAATACAGGACATGGAGTTAATTGAGTCAAACGTACATATGTATGTTTCTGTAATTGTCGTGTTAGAGAGCGAAATGACATGACAAGAAAATACAAAAGAACAAAAACAATCGAGAATTAAATGCTAACAAATCAGAGATCGAGGAAAAGGTAAGGAATAGCATTTCCGTTTCTGGGACATCCGGGTGGCCATAAAAATGGTAATTAGTGGATTAACTAATAGAGTTAACATTGATTACACCTCTTGTATTGGTCGCGAGCTTCTCCTCACCATCGGTCCATATTCTAACACTCACTCACTGCGTCATTGGAAACATGGAGGAAAATACAGTTAAAGCCTCTTCTGAGGGGATCGTGATACGGGTTTGGAAAACGAGAGTATTGTTTTCCGACTTGTACGAAATGGCAGTAAATTTCTGGCCATTTTAAAAATTGATCGGTGCATAATAAATAACTTTTCCTGTACTACAGACACCGTTCATTGTGGTTAACTCGTAAACATAACTAGAAGATACCTAAGGCTCATCTGCAACCTATTCCTGCAATTGACGAGCCTTTTAGCAGAAGAATGGTAGATTGTGTTGGTCCCTTACCTAAAACAATGTCAGGTAACCAATACTTGTTGACCATAATATGTGCGTAACAAGATCCCCAAAGGCAATTCCTTTGAAGAATATTAAAACTAAAACTATAGTAAACGCTTTAATAAAGCTTTTTTTTTACTCATTTTGGTCTTCGCAAATCTGTCCAATGTGATCAAGGGTCAAATTTTATGTGTGGAATTTTCCAGCAAGTTTTGTAAGAATTAGGCATCCAACAGTTCAAATCTTCTGCATATCACCCTGAGAGCCAAAGGGCTTTAGAAATATGTCATCAAACTTTGAAAAATATTATTCGGTCATATGTTTCTATACAGGTAAAGATTGGGATGAATGCATTTATTCACTTTTGTTTGCTGTTAGAGAATCAGTTCATGAATCTTTAGAATTAATTCCCTTTGAACTAGTTTTTGGACATAATGTGCGTGGACCACTGAATTTGTTAAAAGATAAGCTTCTTTCTAATGAAGATACTTAAATCAATCTTCTTCTGTGAAACAACACCCATACAGGTTGAATCCTCTCAAACAGGAATACTTGAAAAGAGAAATTCAGTATTTGCTGGAGAATGATTTAATGGAATAGAGTAAAAGTGATTGGAGTTCACTATATATACTTGTTCCGAAACCGGATAAAACTTTACGCATGTGCACTGATTATAGAAAAGTGAACAGTGTGACTAAAACAGAAAAATTCCCATTACGAAGATTCCATGATTGCATTGATAAAATTGGAAATGTAAAGTAT
Organism: Sinohyriopsis cumingii; assembly: GCA_028554795.2. Taxonomy (NCBI): domain Eukaryota; kingdom Metazoa; phylum Mollusca; class Bivalvia; order Unionida; family Unionidae; genus Sinohyriopsis; species Sinohyriopsis cumingii. The sequence goes on along the minus strand of CM068835.1, from coordinate 21,489,109 downwards.
GTCACCAAAAAAATTGACCTTCTGAAAGGATTTTGGCAAATTCCTCTGACGGAATGAGCAAAGGAAATTTCGGCATTCGTGACTCCAGATGAACTTTATCAACATAAAGTTTCATCGTTTGGGATGAAAGGTTCGCCAAGTACTTTTCAACGTTAATGAACATGATTACATCTGGTCTAGATAAGTGTGATGCTTACATTGATGATGTCATCATCTACAACGGCACCTGAAAAGAACATTTAGCGACAATTCAGAATTCTTTGACAAGTTGTAAGTTTGACAACTAATTTATCCAAAAGTGAGTTTTGTCGTGCTTGTGTAACATTTCTAGGACATATCGCGGCGGGGGGGGGGGGGGGGGCGAGAAATTGGACAAGTTAAACCTATAGATGCTAAGGTGAAGGCTATTTCTAAATTCCCTGTGCCTATCAGTAAAAAGTAACCGTTGCGATTTTTGGGTAAGGATGGATACTATCGAAAGTTTTGTTCCAATTTTTCCATAATTGTTGAACCCCTGACAAATTTATTGAGCAAGAAAATCAAGTTTCATTGGACTGAAAAATGTCAGGAGGCTTTCGATAAGTTAAAGGCCATACTTAAGAGTGCACCAGTTCTTACAGCTCCAAATTTCAATCATTTAAACTATCTGGTGATGCAAGTGATGTTGGGGTTGGAGCAGTATTGTATCGAGGATGATAAAAATGGTGTTGATCATCCAGTGTGCTATTTTTCTAAGAAATTAAATAAGCACCAGATAAATTATTCTACAATCGAGAAAGAATGTTTGGCTTTTACGTTAGCATTACAACACTTTGAAGTTTACATCAGCTCCTTCTCCGATTATTGTGCTAAGTGATCACAACCCCTTTACTTTCATCGGAAAGATGAAGAACAAAAATCAGAGATTGTTAAAGTAGAGTTTGTTGTTACAAGAATATAATACTGATATCAGACACGTCAAGGGAAAAGACACCTTAATAGCAGATGCACTTTCCCATGTATAGAAATATATTGTTTCATGTGCATACTTTGTATCATTCATAAGATTTCTTGTGTTCTTTTTATATCAACCACATGTATAATTGACCCATTGTAAAAAGAAAGCTTTATTATAAAAATCTTCCTTTTTCTTTTATGGGGGTGGGAAGTGTTATGTATATTTAATTTAATTGTTTGTTTATTAGATATATAAAAAATATTCCATTACATGCTATTGTAATGTAACATTGTTTACTGGATTTGATATTGTCCAGAATTGAAACATCGTAACTAGTTGCTGACCTTAAAAATCAGTGACAGTTTTGGTAAACAACATTTTTAAAAACAAACTGCATTATCTTTCTCAGAGTACTAATCAGTAAGTTGAGCCATGGTCATACATGGACTACGAGTCGTTAAGCATGTGTCAATTGGTAAACAAACTTCTTTCTTTTTTTCCCAGAAGGATGAACTTTTGACCCCCATCTGGGAATCTGTTTTGCATCTTAATTAGGTGTATAACTGATGTTCTGATAAAAGTTCTGTCAGTTGTTTTTTAACACTGAAACTTAAGTTGTATAATGTTGTGACCAGTTTAGGCTGAATTTTATTTTTCTTCAAATTATTGAATTAAAGTGATTCTTTTCCTTGGAAATACCAAAGTGCTCTGATAATTCTTGGATGAAAACATTTACTAGAATTAATATGGAATTCAAAAAGTGGAATATTTTCTGTGATTCAACAAGAGACTGTTGACACATCAGTGCAATGCTGGCTATTACAGACGTAATTGCCTTCCATCTTGAATTTCATTGGGATTTGAACTGAGATTCACTTAGAATTTTTCATTCATAGGACTTGTGTTTTTTAACTCTTGAATTATTTTTGGATTTAATTTGTAAAACATTAAGTTCATTTTTCTCAGTTTTTCACTTTGTATTCTAGGGAAATAAATTATTTGTTAAATTTTACAAAGCTTGTTGTCTTCACTCTTTTCTGCTACTTATTTTAAGAGCATAGACTCATAACAATATATATATAAAATGTGTTTGTGTTAATTTACTCCAAACATTTCTTCTGTTGAAGTAAATGGTACTTTATTACAGTACTGTTCATGTGAATGTTCTTTATTACTTAAGCAGTGGGTGTAGGTGAATGCATATTTTATTATTTAAACAGTGTTTATAGGTAAATGTGTACTTTTGTACTTAAGCATTGTGTTGAAGTGCATGTGTACCTATTACCATCTGTACTTGCATATAAACCCATTTGCATATAAGCTGACCCACCCAACCCAACTGAATAGGTAAAACGCTAAAAAGTGAATGACCTACACTTAAGCTGACCCATAAATCCAGCCATATTTAAAATCTTGTTATTACTAGTCCATCTGAATGGATGGTCATATTCACATGGGGTTCAGTACAGGAAGTCCTGGGGTTCAGATTAGGCATGTGATCTTGTCCTCAGCGATCTACAATAACAATTTATACTGGTAGTCAGCAAGAAAACTTAAAACTTTTCAAGCTTAGACCTTGTCCTGCAAATAACTTGACCTCCCATCTTCCAGGCTTTTATTTGTTCCTAATTTATCCAGCCTATACTTGAGTATGTATGGTACTTCAGTAGCATGGGTACTGAATGTGTACTTCATTACTAAAGCAGTGTAAATAAATGCCTATTTTATCACTTAGTGTGTATAAGTGAATGCATTCTTTATTCCTTATGTAGTGTGTGTAAATGAATGCATACTTATTACTTTAGCAGGATATGAATGTGACTGTGTACTTTATTACGTAGGCAATAGGTATAAGTGAATGTGAATGTGTACTTTATTACTTAGGCAATAGGTATAAGTGAATGTGAATGTGTACTTTATTATGTAGGCAATAGGTATAAGTGAATGTGAATGTGTACTTTATTGCTTAGGCAATAGGTATAAGTGAATGTGAATGTGTACTTTATTATGTAGGCAATAGGTATAAGTGAATGTGAATGTGTACTTTATTACTTAGGCAATAGGTATAAGTGAATGTGAATGTGTACTTTATTACTTAGGCAATAGGTATAAGTGAATGTGAATGTGTACTTTATTACTTAGGCAATAGGTATAAGTGAATGTGAATGTGTACTTTATTACTTAGGCAATAGGTATAAGTGAATGTGAATGTGTACTTTATTATGTAGGCAATAGGTATAAGTGAATGTGAATGTGTACTTTATTACTTGGGCAATAGGTATAAGTGAATGTGAATGTGTACTTTATTGCTTAGGCAATAGGTATAAGTGAATGTGAATGTGTACTTTATTACGTAGGCAATAGGTATAAGTGAATGTGAATGTGTACTTTATTACTTAGGCAATAGGTATAAGTGAATGTGTACTTTATTACTTAGGCAATAGGTATAAGTGAATGTGAATGTGTACTTTATTACTTAGGCAATAGGTATAAGTGAATGTGAATGTGTACTTTATTACGTAGGCAATAGGTATAAGTGAATGTGAATGTGTACTTTATTATGTAGGCAATAAATATAAGTATAAGGGCAAACTTTATGAAACAGTTTAAGTGAGTGCACACCTCATTACTTGGTGTGTTGAAGTGAATGCATACTTTATTACTTAGTGTGTTAAAGTGAATGCATACTTTATTACTTAGGCAGTGTGTTAAAGTGAATGCATACTTGATTATTTATGCAGTGTGTGTAAGTGAATGTATGCTTTATTACTTAGTGTGTTAAAGTGAATGCATACTTTATTACTTAGGCAGTGTGTTAAAGTAAATGCATATTTTATTACTTAGGCAGTGTGTTAAAGTGAATTCATACTTTATTACTTATGTAGTGCGTGTCAGTGAATGTGTACTAAAGCAGTGTAAGCTAATGTCTATTTTATCACTTAGTAAGTGTACGATAATGCATATTTTGCATAATTTATTACTTAAGCAGTGTGTGTAAGTGAATATATTCTTTATTACTTAAGCTGTGTGTGTAAGTGAATGCATTCTTTATTACTTAAGCAGTGTGTGTAATTAAATGCATTCTTTATTAGTTAAGCAGTGTGTGTAAATGAATGCTTACTTTATTACTTAACCAGTGTGTGTAAGTGAATGCATTCTTTATTACTTAAGCAGTGTGTGTAAATGAATGCAGTGTTTCTTTCTTAAGCAGTGTGTTAGTGTATACATTCTTTATTACTGAAACAGTGTGTGTAAGTGAATGCAGTCTTTATTTCTTAAGCAGTGTGTGTAAGTGAATGCACCTGATCACTTAAGCTGTGTGTGTAAGTGAACATGTACTTTTACTTAAGCAGTGTGTGTAAGTGAATGCATTCTTTATTACTTAAGCAGCATGTGTAAATCAATGCAATGTTTCTTTCTTAAGAAGTGTGTAAGTGTATACATTCTTTATTACTGAAACAGTGTGTGTAAGTTAATGCATTCTTTATTTCTTAAGCAGTGTGTGTAAGTGAATGCATTCTTTATTACTTAAGCAGCGTGTGTAAATCAATGCAATGTTTCTTTCTTAAGAAGTGTGTAGGTGTATACATTCTTTATTACTGAAGCAGTGTGTGTAAATGAATGCATACTTTATTTCCTAAGCAATGTGTGTAAGTGAATGCATTCTTTATTACTTAAACAGTGTGTGTAAACAGTATGTAAGTGAATGCACTATATCACTTAAGCAGTGTGTGAAAGTGAATGCATAGCTTATTACTTAATCAGTGTGTAAATTATTGCATTCTTTATTACTTAAGCAATGTGTGTAAGCAGTGTGTAAGTGAATGCACTTTATCACTTAAGCAGTGTGTGTAAGTGAATGCATATTTTATTACTTAATCAGTGTGTGTAAATAAATGCAGTGTTTCTTTCTTAAGTAGTGTGTGTTAGTATATGCAGTCTTTATTACTTAATCAGTGTGTGAAAATGAATGCATTCTTTATTACTTAAGCAGGGAATGTATACTTATTACTTGAGCAGCATGTGTAAGTGTATGTGTACTTGATTACTTAGGCAAAATCTTTTAGGCAACTAAAGAAAATGGATATATTAAATATTCACATTTCAAGCAAAGTTCGAAAGAAAATTGTCCAAAATCAATGATAGGAAATAACTTAGCCTTAAAGTTTTAAAATTTGTAGATTTGTATAACAAAATAATATGAATATAATATGGCTAAACTGCAGTAGCTGAAACTGAATTTTTAATATTTATAAGACACTAAATGTACCCCCAAAAACATATTTTTACATTCCATAGCATTCTGTGTCTCATTTCTGGTCATCAATTGTATTGTGAGGCCCATACATATCATTGTGTAAATACCCATACTATGAACCATGGCTAATGAAACTGGACAGTCTAGTAGGCAGTTTACACTTTTCAAGAAAGACGCATATCATTGTGTAAATACCCATGCTATGAACCATCGCTAAGGAAATTTGCATATCATTGTGTAAATTCCCATACATTGAAAGGTTTTCTGAACTATGGTTAAGGAAATTGGACAGTCTAATAGGCAGTTTACACTTTTCAAGAAAGATACATTCGGATTATATTATTTTGTAACTTGGCCCTTTTGTGCACCTTTAATATCATTTTCCATAAACAAATATACTGAACGGCTCCCTAAGGATATAACAATAATAATAATAATAATAATGAGGACTTTGTATAACGCCTAATCTTTAGAAGCTCTAAGCGCTTTACAACATTAGACAACACCTATAAGATAAAAAACATATAATGATATGTTTACAAAAACAAACACCATGAAATTAGAAAACATTAAAAAACATGCTGAGAATATTTAAGGTAGGAAACATCATTCAGTCTTTAAGCTTGTTCTTGCAGTCAAAATAAGTGAGTTTTGAGAGCACTCTTGAATGTGATCACTGTGTCTTTGTGTCTAAGTTCAGTGGGCAATTCATTCCACGTTGCTGGGTCCTGGTATGCAAAAGAACGCTGTCCATATGACTTTGTTTTCATAGTGGGAATAATGAGTATACGCTTGTCAGAAGTGGAGCGTAAGTATCTTGCTGGTGTGTACACATGGGTGAGATCGGATAGGTATGTTGGACTAGAGTCCGACAGTGAAACGTAACACAGAGAACAAATTTTGTGTTTGATTCTGGATCAAATGGATAGCCAGTGTAGGGTACAGAGCTGTGGGGAGGTGTGCTCTGATCGTGGTACTCTAAGTATGATCCGAGCAACTGTGTTTTGAACTTTTTGAAGTTTCTGGAGCAGATATTGAGATGAACCAGACATAATTGAGTTACAATAGTCCAGTCTTGAAAGTACTAATGAACACACAAGTGTTTTAGTGGCATCAACTGAAAGATATTTGCGAACTGAGCTGATGCGTCTCAGCTCAAGATATGCAGCCTTGTATATGTTCATGACATGTTGGTGCAATGTGAAGTACTGTCCAGAGTAACACCTAGGTTTCGTACTGATTATGTGAATTTAGTGTTGGTGTTGCTGATATTTATTGTTTGAGGTAAAGGATGTTAATGAGAAAGTCTTTGTGTTGTGATCAGAATGGCCTCAATTTTATCATCATTCATCTGCAGCTTGTTACATGTCATCCATGATTTCACATCAGAGATGCACTTCTCTACACCTTGGATGGTAGCATCAACTTCAGTTGGGTGGCTAGATCTGTATATTTGGGTATCATCAGCGTACAATTGGTGAGACACTGGATAATGATCTATGACACTTGAGAGCGACTGAGTGTACATAATGAAGAGAACATGTCCAAGAACAGACCCCTGTGGAACACCACAACATAGACCAACTGGGCTGGAGTGTATTCCATTTGCAGATACAATTTGTGTCCTGTTGACCAAGTAGGACTTGAACCACAGTAAGGATGTATCATGAATGCCAAATAGATGCTGGAGACAGTGAAGTAATATATCATGGTCTATTGTGTCAAATGCTGCAGACAAATCAAGGAGGGTGAGGACTGTAATCATTCCACTATCCAACGCAGAGAGAATGTCATTAACTACTTTTAGAAGAGTAGTTTCAGCACTGTGGCAAGGGCGATATGCAGATTGTACATTGCTAAAAAGACTGTTTGAATTTAGATGAAATACAAGCTGGGATAGAACAACCTTTTCTAAGATTTTTGAAATGAATGGGAGATTAGAAACTGGGCGGTAGTTCTTTAAATCATTGTGATCTAGTGCTGGTTTCTTCAGCAAAGGCTTTACAATGGCAGTTTTGAAAAATGATGGGAATTCCCCGGATGAGAGAGAGGTATTAATAACATCAGTTAGTGGAGGCAATACTGGATCTAAGCACTCAAGCAGAAGTGATGTTGGAATTGGATCAAGTTCACATGACGTTGGTGCACTCTTCATCAGGATTGTACGTACAAAATCCATAGAGACAGGTTCAAATGCTGCTAATGGTTGCCGCTCAAATTCTGTATCCCAACTGTAGGGTGACGACGAGTCAGTTGAAATTGTGGTGTCAAGCTTATCTTTAATGGTTTGTACTTTGTCACGGAAGAAATTTGCAAACATGTCCAGAAGGTCGACTGGTGAGAAGGTAGTTGGAAGTGGTGTAGATTTGTTCCTTGACATTAGCTTCTTAGTAATCTCGAAGGGCTCTTTGCAGCTGGAACTTTCCATGATCTTAGTAGTGTAGTGGGCTGATTTCGCTGCATGGACTATATTTGTGACATTCTTCTTAGCGGCTTCATAGATTTGCTTATGAATAGTGAGTCTGGTGGAAAGCCAAAGCCTCTCAGCTCTACGGCGGTCTCTTTTAGCAGTGCGAAGCTTGTCCCTAACACTACTATACCATGGAGAACACTTTTGAATTGATACTCTGCACTTAGTAGCTGGGGCATGTTTCTCAAGCAATGAACGCAGGCAGTTATCGAGTTGTTCTGTGGTAGGAGGTAAGCAAGTTGTTAGGTTAGCTTGAATGCTGTGCATTAGTTTGGTGTCGTGCATTAGTTTGGTATATGTACCAATAAAAAGGAATTGGAGAGTCAATTGAAAATTGTTCCTTATTATCTTCTTGCAGGTATAGAATTCTGAAGAATTGCCGGGAGAGACTTCTCTCAAAAAGGCCAACTTTTGCTCACTTAGCTACAACTTGCAAAATCTTCATCTCATTGGCAAGATGAAATGACTTTGTATGAACCCGTACTGTACAGATATGTTATTTATTGACAATAATTAAATTTGATTGTAAATCTTCAAATATTTTCTTATTAATAATGTTTTTATCTGGCAGCGTTATTCAACTAACCTGAAATCCAGTGATACAATTTATACAAATCCAATGTTAAAACTTTTATGGAGTGAAAGCTCAAAGCAATGCCAGTTTCTTGATGATAGCGGCCCTTGGGTGGCTAAGTGGTCTACGGCACTCGCCTTTTCAAATAACTCACACATCTCACCTCTGTCTGTGTGAGTTTCAAGTCTTGGCTCAACCATCTTGGGTATGTGAAAAGGCTTGTGCTGAAAAATGTTGTTAAACTTCACAAAGTCACACATCAATCCTTGATGTTAAACCCCACCAAAGTCACACATCAATCCTTGATGTTAAACCCCACCAAATCAGACATAAATCCTTGATGCTAAACCACACAAAATCACACATCAATCATTGATGTTAAACCACACCAAATCAGACATCAATCCTTGATGCTAAACGACACGAAATTACACATCAATCGTTGATGTTAAATCACACAAAATCACAAATCAGTCCTTGATCCATCAACATGTGATAGCCATTTAATCCAATGGTGTTGATAACTTAGATGGAAAAAAATTCAAAACACTAAAAGATGGAGAAATACATTCCAACAATCTAAAGTTAATGGATACAAAGCAAATATATAATACATTTAAATATTTTACACCAATAAAACACCATGAAATACATTGTGATTACTGTGAAACTCATTGACTTCTTACTCTCAACTAAATTTTAGCAACAAGATATATAAGATTTGTCACAAAGTAGCAAGACATTTAAATCTCATCTTTCGCAATGTTTCAACACCTGTCACAAAGCGGCAAGACAATTAAATCTCCTGCCATGATTCAACACCTGTCACAAAGTGGCAAGACATTTAAATCTCATGCCGTGTTTAAACATCTGTCAAAATGCAGCAAGACAGTTAAATCTCTTGCCACGTTTCAACACCTGTCACAAAGTGGCAAGACATTTAAATCTCTTGCCATGATTTAACACTTGTCACAAAGCGGCAAGATAATTAAATCTCTTTCCATGTTTCAACATCTGTCACAAAGTGGCAAGACATTTAAATCTCTTGCCATGTTTCAACATCTGTCACAAAGAGGCAAGACAATTAAATCTCTTGCCATGTTTCAACATCTGTCACAAAGCAACAAGACAATTAAATCTCTTGCCATGTTTCAACATATGTCACAAAGCGGCAAGACAATTAAATCTCTTGCCATGTTTTAATATCTGTCACAAAGAGGCAAGACAATGAAATCTCTTGGCTTGTTTCAACAGCTGCCACAAAGCAGCAAGACAATTAAATCTCTTGGCTTGTTTCAACATCTGGCAACAATGAAACCTAAAATAAAATATATATCTGCATGCTGTACATTGTTTTTTTGTCTTTTGGCATTGTAATGTAACTGTAAAAAAGCTCATCTGTAACTAATGTTTTTATGTTACTTATGACATTGTAATGTAACTGTAAAAAAGTTCATATGTAACTAATGCTTTTATGTAACCTATGATATTGTAATGTAACTGTAAAAAAGGCTCATCTGTAACTAATGTTTTTATGTTACTTATAGCATTGTAATGTAACTGTAAAAAAGCTCATATGTAACTAAATGCTTTTATGTAACCTATGACATTATAATGTAACTGTAAAAAGGCTCATCTGTAACTAGTGTTTTTATGTTACTTATGACATTGTAATGTAACTGTAAAAAGCTCATCTGTAACTAATGTTTTTATGTTACTTATAGCATTGTAATGTAACTAGAAAAGCTCATATGAAACTAATGCTTTTATGTAACCTATGACATTGTAATGTAACTGTAAAAAAGGCTCATCTGTAACTAATGTTTTTATGTTCCTTATGACATTGTAATGTAACTGTAAAAAGCTCATCTGTAACTAACATTTTTATGTAACCTATAGCATTGTAATGTAACTGAAGATGGAGTTTTGTGATGTAATCAAGCATAATTTGATGTGTTCTTTACATGGACCATCTCATTTGATGTGCTAAATAACTGTTTTCCCACTAGATGCACAAGTTTAGTATAAAAATAAAGCCGCCATTATAAATCAAACAATCAAGGTGTGCTGAATTATTTAAAGAGAACATTTCAATGATATTCCAAAAACATTTCTCAAGCAAATGATGGATAATAATATAATAATACATAATACAGTTTGAACCCATGACCTCCCACATCCGAGACAGATGCTCTAACCACTAGGCCATTACTAGCGGTAATAATAATACATAATACAGCAACTAATATGAAGGATAATAATATAATAATACTTGTGTTGTGATGTGATGTGATTTGTGATGTGTGATGTGATTTGGATTTTTAACGTAGCTTTAACAATATTTCAGTCATATCGCTATGATGTCTGCAATGTGGCAGTTTATAGTGATGTCTAGCACTGGGGCATCATGCCGCAGACATGTAGCATGATGTCCCACCCAGTCACATTATCCTGACACCAGGCCAACCAGTCCTAGCACTAACCTCTTAATGCTGAGCAGCAAGTGAGGCAGCTGTTAGTACCATTTTTGTAAGTCTTTGGTATGACTTGGCCGGGGATCGAACCCACGACCTCCTGCATCCGAAGTGGATGCTCTAACCACTAGGTTGATGTGATTTGGATTTTTAACATAGCTGAGTCTCATTGCCCTTGTGGTACTGTTCTGTCTTGGGAAAGTGGTAAATTTCGTACACTTCTAACAGTTGGTATCCCAGGTATCCTGTGTCCAGAGCTTTGAACAATTCCATGCTGACCCATGTTCCTGTCAAGGCATGTTCTTCCTGGTTGTGCTGCCAAGGCTGGTCTTGGTTACACGTTTCAGCACAAGTAGCTTTAACAATTTTTCAGTCATATTGCTACGATGTCTGCAGTGTGGCAGTTTATAGTGATGTCTAGCACTGGGGCATCATGCCGCAGACATGTAGCATGATGTCCCACCCAGTCACATCATCCTGACACCAGGCCGACCAGTCCTAACACTAACCTCTTAATGCTGAGCACCAAGCGAGGCAGGGTGTTAGTACAATTTTTGTAAGTCTTTGGTATGATTCGACCAGGGATCGAACCCACAACCTCCCATATCCGAGGCGGATGCTCTAACCACTAGGCCACCGGAGCGGTCTAATAATACATAATACAGTAACTAATATGATGGATAATAGTAAAATAATACATAATACAGTAACTAATATTATGGATAATAATATAAAAATACATAATACAGTAACTAATATGATGGATAATAATATAAAAATACATAATACAGTACCTAATAGCATGGATAATAATATAATAATAATACATAATACAGTACCTAATAGCATGGATAATAATATAATAATAATACATAATACAGTACCTAATAGCATGGATAATAATATAATAATACATAATCCTATGGAGGTGGAATTGTTGTCTTCAGAATGAACTCCATAATTCACTGTCTTAACTACAAGTTTCAATTTTTAATATACATTGTGTGAACTTGTTCATTAACCTCACTCACAATGGAATAAAGGTCAGTCCATTTTGTCTTCCTCTACCATCCTCCTTTTAGTTGAAAAACCTGCAATCTGAATCTCTCTTTTTGGAGCTGTTTCCTAACCTCCTGGAGTATGGAAATTCAATAGGTGTTAACTTTATTATTCTTGGAGATTTCAATTTTCACTTTGGTTATCCTGGATATCCATACATAAAATGTTCTAGATTCTATAGTCTATACACATTTTTAACATCAAACAGTCATTTAGCCAACCCACCCATACACATTGCCACATTTTAGACTGCACTCTTTAAAGACTTGATGGTAATATTCATTGGTGACCCACAAACTTGCATCAGATCACGTTTGTGTCATATACCATCTCAAAGTATTAGTCCCTAACCTTCCATCTTGGTTTGCTACTAAGAGAAACCTCCATATGATAAATAGAATTGAACTAAGCAAGACATCCAAGCAAACCTAACAAATTCATTATCTCCTCCATTAGTACAACTTGACAAGTGCTTGCATTTATTGCTTGATAAACATACCCAAGCAACCATGCAATGAGTATCAATTCAAAAGTGTTCTCCATGGTATAGTAGTGTTAGGGAGAAGAGAAAGCCATAAGATCGGTGTGAGTTCAAGCTGCCAAGAGCTCCTTGAGATTATAAACATACTAATGTCAAGGAATAAAAGGATATCACTTCCAATGACCTTCTTTTCATCAACCTTCTTGACCTGTTTGCAAATTTCTTCTGCTCCAAAGTTCACTCTATTAGAGACAAGACAATTTCAACTGACTCAATGTCATGATGCAGTTGTGATACAGGATACACATGCCAATTTAACAGCATTTGAACCTGTCTCTACTGATTTGACGCATACAGTTGTGATGAAGAGCACTACAAAGTCATGTGAAGCTGATCCAATTCCAACACTATTGCTTCTTAAGTGCATTGATTCAATACTGCTTTCACTAACCACTTCCCTCTCAACCACGGAATTCCCATCATTTTTCAAAACTGCCATTGTTAAACACCTGTTGAAGAAACTATCACTTGACCCAAATGATCTAAAGAACTACCAACCTGTTTTTCTAACCTCTCAATGATTTAAAAGTTCTATACCAACTTGTATCTTGAATTCAACTAGCCTTTTTAGCAATATCCAGTCCACATATTTCCCTCACCATAGCGCTAAAACTGTCCTTGTGATAACAGTTCATTACCTTCTCTCTGCTTTGAACATTGGTAAGATTACAGTCCTCATCCCTGTTGTCTTGTCTGTGGCAATTGACACAATAGACCATGATACATTACTTCACCATCTCCTGCATGTATTGGTATTCACAAAACAGCCTAAATATGGTTCAAGTCCTAAATAGTCAACAGGACACCAATTGTGTCCATAAATGGAAAACACTCCATTCCAGTTAATCTATGTTTTGATGTTCCAAAAGGCTTTGTTCTCCACTCAGTTCTCTTCATTCTATACACTCAGCCACTCTCAAGCCACATAGATTAACATTTAGTGTTTCACCAGTTGTATGCTGATGACATCCAAATATTCAAATCTAGCTGTCCAAATGAAGCTGAAGCTACCATCCAAGGCACAGTTAGGTGCATTTCCAATGTGAAGTCAGGGATGACATGTAACAAGGTGCAGATCAACATGAATGAAGCAGCAGAGAGGGCGAACAGACTCTAATTGACTCACTCTCTATTTCAATAAATACGCCTTCCTGGAAATCGCAAAAAAAAAGTTCGAATTGAACATCCTTGGAAAATCATAGCGAAAAAGGATTTACAATTGAGTGCTGAGTAGGAGACTTTGCCCTCTCTGCTGCTATTAATTAAAAATTTTGTCAAGACTGATTCGATATTGTGACCATGAGTCATGTAAGTTTATTGTTATGAAACCATGTGGGGATAACTGAGCCTGACTAAATAAATTTTTGAACTTAATTATATCCATATCACTGCTACACCAAGTCTGATGAATATTTCGCAGAGTATGTGTATCAACTCCGTTAAAAACAGCAAGAATATTACAGTTATCCCTGATCACTTTTGGTATTTGTGTATTTCGTTGAGTAACATAAATCACGTCTATGTTTTTATGTCTGCCTCTAGAAAATATTCATGCTGGATTTGATTGCTTATCCAGCATTACATCATCGTATACAACTAAATTATTAATAAATCCGTCAATATCATCTACAGACGGTGCTTCATTAATGTCAGTGGTAAATTCAATAACATCATCACCACGCTCATCCAGCAACTTTGCTTTTTCATTAAAGTCTTTCAATACATCTTAACATTGCTGATCATCTACAGACAGAGCAACTAAATACAACTCATCCCATCTGAGCCACCTCATTATCAAATTAAGCAGCAGTTGCGTCTTACCAGATCCAGATGGACCTATGATAATCATTCAGACAGAACTTGGTAGCATGATGCTTGACCGGTTCTCGTTTTCTTGTCGCTGAAAAATCAATTACATCCATATAATTATAATATGGATTTATATTGTGTGAAATGCAGGTTGCGTAACCCCCACAGGTGAACTAACAACTATCACAACAAAAATAACAGGTTGACAGTTACAGGTAAGTGTGAACGATGTGGTACAAAGAAATTTAAATTTATTCCTGCTGACAAGTCAGTGCCAGACAATATTTAAAAAAAGAGGAGGTGATACTGCAGCCTAGATAGCCAAACTACCAGGAACTCCATGGGCTAAGTACCCAGGAGAAAAACACCTCCCAGGATATAATTACTGTGGCCCTGGAACCCGACTTGATATCAGACTTGATAACTAAGACCAACCAAAACCAGGTGAGTATCCAATAAATGCTATTGATAAAGCGTGTCACGCTCATGATGTAGTTATAAAAGTAAAGATCTACAACATAGGCATATCGCAGATGTGAAATTAATTCATGCGCTAAATTCCATAAAAAATAAATCTTTCAAAGAATCATTAGCTAATTGGTTGGTGAGATCTGCAATGAAAGGTAAGCTTGTGTTGGGAAATGGAGTTTCCCAAGCTGGTAATTAATCAACCAATTATTATCTTAATGGAGTCGATTTATTATTCCCCAAGAGGATACAGGAGGGGTAGAGCAGCGATTAGTAAACTCGCTTTGGCAGCAGGTGTTGAACGTTCTACTGCTGAAAAATGGTTAGCCCGACAGTTAACGTCTACGTATTTTTTCGTCACAGTGTCTTCGTCGGATGTTGGATCTCTTAAAACCACTATTTTATTTCCATTCATGCTGAGTTCATCTGTCATTGTGTCACTGGTATTCTTCAGACAATCGGCTACTCTTCTTGCAATTTCATCTCTGATAGTTGTAAACGATATACTTGAGTCTCTGATTCTACAGCCGTCAGTAAACACAGGGATGTTATCCTTGACCGCACCAAGCACTCATCGAACTATATCTTTCCATTTGATATTGCTCGTTTTCAAAACACCATATCTGTCCTGAAAAACAACAACCTCATCCCGGTCAACCCCAGCTAGGTTCATGAGACCATTAACATTGTCTTTTGTCATGTAATTTGACAGATCTATGTCAGATTTTTTTTTTACTCTCAGTAATACCACCGCGTGATCTTCTGTAAATATCTACCATTATTCTTTTCTTTCTGATCTAAATCAATGATTAGAAATCGCAGATTTCCAGCGCTGACTTGTATAATTGTGCACAACTTTGTGAGGTGGTAATGATGATCTTGACATAGACCCGAGTACAGCAATTGCTTCACGGCTGCATATTGGCAGATTGGTTAATTTTTGTTGGTAGTGTTGAGTACCAAACCGCTACTTGTAGCGGTGTAACATACTTGATAAATTCCTGCAGTGGAGCTAACCCATATGAATCAAAATAAATAATTCCATGAGTTCCAGGTCCAGTGTTGTTATCGAGATTAATAATACCGGTTCAGCGCTGTTTAGTCATTGTGGTAATTGATCTTGCATAAAAACACCTCTAAATTTTTTTTATTTTTAGTTGCTTAGCAGCATCAAGTAAATCAAAATTTGACATAGACGTAAAACCGCTGGTTTTTAACGCAGTGTTCCTGAAGTCTCAGACCTTTTCGTTGATAAGTTCCTGGAATTCTTAAGCTCTTTCCCATTGCTTTTTTTAATGCCATTCCAGCAGCGGTTCCAACAGCACCTAACGCGGCCGCCTTTGCAACAGCTGGGGCAGCAGCAGCTATCAGTACTGGTACTGCTGCAAGAAGTGGAAATATACCGCCTGTCTTAGCAGTATCTTTGATGGCGCCAGCGGAAAGTTCAAGTCATATTCGAGTCTTGGATTATTTGGCTTTATCAAAATGTTTGCGCCGACGTTCTGTCAATGACAGTTTATTTTCACCGCCTGTGATTTGATTGTGGTTTAGCGTTATTGTGGTCCCACATTTTTTTTTCTGATGCAGACTGTAGCTTCTTGATCTGACCAGGTGTCAGACTAACACTAACATGATGGTAAGACAGTTTATAAAATACTCATGAAACTAAATAACGTGGATTAAAGATTTTCCACTGGGGCATCAACAACTCTCATTCGACCACTACCACCTTCAAGTAACATGGCTTTGTCACTGAGTATGACCATGATTGCTCTGTAATTAACACCACCACCTGTATTCACACTGGCTCTGAAGTGTATATCAATGACAGATTGTTTGGATAAATCAAGATGCTCCAGCGAAAAGTAATAAATCGGATACAGATTTAAAAAATCTAACTGTGATATTTGTGAACCAGTATCTACGTTTTGATCACGTCCCATAAACGTCATTAACCGATGGTATACACATGCTATATAATTGTTTTCAAAATTCAGTAGTATGTTTTCTGTTCGTTCATGTTGTCCATTTATCCGTAAAGAAACCTCGATAACACCCAGTTTGTCAAATATCATATGGGAGTGAATTTGTGACTTCAATCAATCATAATTCTAAAAAGCAACAAATATATGTCGTGGTGCAGAAACACTTTGCTGCGATGCTATGTGCCATGTAAATTGACCGTTAATATCAGTTTGCATACTATCTGTGGCTGTTGTCAACCACGACAACAGAGACTTACCACCTGTGTCCATAAAAGATAATAGTCGCTGTTCTTCTGTGATTGTTGGAGTCATTACTGGCATCCACAATGAAAGTTTTGTCAGTATTACTTTACCAGCATCACCACCAGGTCTCCAGATAGTGTCATTATCGTCTCCCTTTCTCACAAGAGCAACTGTGTGTTTAGCTCCAAAAATAACTTTTCTAACATTTCTGCAAAATCCAAAAATATGTGATAGAGGAATTGCACATGAGAAATTTCTACGACCTCCCTCCAACATTGCTCAGCGTGTTGCAAATCCTAGGTTGAAATCTTCATTAGCACAATGAACCACCAGCCACACATCAGCGTTATTGGCATTGTTTCTTGGTCGTCTTTTTTCATACTGATCGCTTTCAGGGTTGTTAGAATTGTTTTTTACAAACATCATTGTGGGACCTGCTGATCTTGTGTAATCATCAGAGTATCTCGCCAATCCTATTATTGTTGTAGCAACATCGTCTTTCTGAATTATCTCGATATTGTTTCCATCAATCATATAGGTGGCACTATTAAACAAAGCCATAATGCCATTGTTGACAAAACCGATTTTATCCCTGGCTGCATATGCAGTATCATCGTTTTTTATAATTTCACCTTCTACCTCAATAAAAGCCTCAGCGGGTAAAAAGTATCTACTTGTATCATGGACTTGCAGTTAAATTCTTCCCTGTTTATTTGGTAGTTGTGCGTCATAAGAATAAAATTGATAATCACGTACAGACTCATCTTTAAGGACTGGTGCTTCCATGTCAAATGCTGTGTCGGATATGCGCTTAAATATTTTTATTATAATAATTTTCATCTAACAAGAGGATTACCCCTTCGGGAAACTCCGCTTCCTGATATTAAACTTGAAATATTATTCCCTGCTTCACTGAGTCCTTGATCTGCTAGCTATGTCAGTTTCTGATTTGCAGCTTGATTTATTATTTTACTGACATTTGCAGGCATAATTTCAGTGCTTGATAATTTCACTGATTGTGGTCAGACCACTTGCTGTCTGCATATTAATTGTGCTAGTTTTTCTTTGATTGCCAAGAATGCTTTACCAGCAACATTGATGACTGCACCAGGAGCTTTTTCACGAACAACATCAATGGCCTTCATTGATAATTGTTTTGCAACAGGTGCTACTTTTGGAGCTAAGCTTCTGAATAATCCCTGAACAACATCACCAAGTCCATCTCCATAAATCGCTGTGTAGGTTGGTAATCGTGAGTTTATTGCTCTGACCATTACAGGTCCAGGCTGACTCTTGTGTATGATCATCTTATTTTACTTGCCATTTATCTAATCAATGTAACAACTAGTCACTGTAATCATCAACGAGTTCATCAATAAGTTCTTGGTAAATGCTAATATCCATGATACCACCTGTAAATAACTACTGACAAATATCAGCTGCTTCATTAATTATTTCTGGAGAATTATTTCCAGCACATTTTCCTCCTATGAGAATTTCTATTCGTCCTATGTCAGAAAGGATATTGTTAGGACAAGCAACAAGACCACTTCCAGTAAAACCACTTCTGGTTGATCCTTCTTCCTCACTTGTTGTTTCCCCACTTTTCTTAAATAGTCTTAACGGTGATCTTTCTACTTTTGCTTTCTTAAGTAGCTCTTTTGCTGCGGTGAAGAAGATTGTTGTTGTTCTATCTGTTGCTGCGGTGGAGGAGGTTGTGGTTGTTTATTAAGCTCTCTATCAAGTCTTCTTATTTCTTCAACAAGTGCATCGAATTTAAAATTATCATGTCTGTCTTGTTTTTTGTTGTAATATACACGATATACCCATTTAATAAAATTGTCATCATTTATGGTTTTATAACCGGGTTTTAACATTTTAAATTTATCATACACACCAATTAGTATTTTTGCAGGCAAATCATGTTCTTTCATATTTTTAATATCCTCAATAACCTCTTCATTACATTTTTTTTAATCAATTCAATGTTTTCTTTTATTGGTTTAGGTTTAGGTGCAAGTTTTTTTTTCACGTCTGCGACTTCAGTACGAATTTTGCCAATACCATCAAGCATTTCTTCATCGACAGGTGGAGGCTGAGCTGCAGCTATTTCAGTTGGAAGTGCTCATAAAATCTTTTTTGTTTTCTTAGTTCTCGCTGCTATTTTTTCAGTTTGCTTAGCGGTTTGTTTTACTGGTGCAAGCAGACCTTCAGTAGCCACTATGACTTTTTCAGTAACTGTTGTGATAGGCTTAAATAATTGTTCTGTGCCTGTAGTGAATTCAACTTGTGCTTCTTGCCATTCTTGTAGGTTTTTTCTGAAAGAATCTCTCACGGGGAGAAATTTCTTAATTGCTTCTAATCGCTCTTGAGCTAACCAGGCAGTGTAAGATTCTGGATGAACCATTATTTGATATAACAATTTTTAATTAATAGCAGCAGAGAGGGCGAAGTCTCCTGGACTACTGTAATTCACTTCTATCTGGGTCATCTCAGCATCTACTACAGAAACTTTAAAAAGTTCAAAACATTTCTACTTGGATTATCCTTTGAGTATGAAGAACTGGGCACACCTCCCCCTGCTCTGTAACCTTCACTGGCTAGCCATTCGATCCAGAATCAAACACAAATTTTTTTCACTATACTACATTTCATTGACTGGTTCCAGTACAATATTCCTATCAGACCTTGTCAACTATCTCCAGTCCAATATACCTATCTGACCTTAATTATTTGTACAGTACTCCATCTAGAAACATATGTTCCTCTTCTGACACTTGCATTCTCACTGCTCCCACTGTTAATTGAAGTCATACAGATGTTCTTTTGGTTACCAAGGCCCAGCCACATGAAACGAATTGCCTATTTATCTTAGACACAAGGACACTATCTTCATTTAAGAGTGCTCTTCAATCTCACCTATTTCAACTACAAGAACAGAATTAATGATTTAATAATGTTTACTTCCTTACTTATTGTCAGCATGTTTTTGTTTTGGTAATTTCATGGTTTTTGTTTTTTTTAATGTTGTCATATATGTTTTTATGAGTTATCTAATATTGTAAAGTGCTTTGGGCTTCTAAAGATTAGATACTACTATGTCCACATTATTATTATTAATAGTAGTAGTAGTAGTAATAGTAATACCTTATGGCCAAGCACCCTTAATATTTATACTACCTATACTTTAGTACCCCATAGCCGTGTATCTATAATTCATATACCAAGCATGATTGTACCCTAGGTTGAACACCTTTAATTCATATACCAGTTATGCTAGTACCCTATGGCCAAACATCCAAAATATTGATATTACTTATACAAGTACCCTATGGCCAAACATCCTCACTGTTAATAATACTTATACAAGTACCCTATGGCCAAACATCCTAAATATTGATATCACTTCATACCCTATGGCCAAACATCCTAAATATTAATATTACTTATACAAGTACCCTATGGCCAAACATCCTCACTATTCATATTACTTATACAAGTATCCTATTACCAAACATCCTCAATATTGATATCACTTAATACCCTATGGCCAAACATCCTAAATATTAATATTACTTATACAAGTACCCTATGGCCAAACATCCTCACTGTTAATATTACTTATACAAGGCCCCTACGGCCAAACATCCTAAATATTAATATTACTTATACAAGTACCCTATGGTCAAACATCCACACTATTCATATTACTTATACAAGTACCCTATGGCCAAACATCCTCACTATTAATATTACCTATACAAGTTCCCTATGGCCAAACATCCTCACTATTGATATTACTTATACAAGTACCCTATGGCCAAACATCCTCACTATTCATATTACTTATACAAGTACCCTATGGCCAAACATCCTCACTATTAATATTACTTATACAAGTACCCTATGGCCAAACATCCTCACTATTCATATTACTTATACAAGTACCCTATGGCCAAACATCCTAAATATTAATATTACTTATAAAAGTACCCTATGGCCAAACATCCTCACTGTTAATATTACTTTTACAAGTACCCTATGGCCAAACATCCTAAATACTGATATTACTTAATACCCTACAGCCAAACATCCTAAATATTAATATTACTTATACAAGTACCCTATGGCCAAACATCCCCAATATTCATATTACTTATACAAGTACCCTATGGCCAAACATCCTCAATATTGATATTACTTATACAAGTACCCTATGGCCAAACATCCTCAGTATTGATATTACTTATACAAGTACCTTATGGCCAAACATCCTCACTATTCATATTACTTATACAAGTACCCTATGGCCAAAACATCCTCAATATTGATATTACTTATACAAGTACCCTATGGCCAAACATCCTCAATATTGATATTACTTATACAAGTACCCTATGGCCAAACATCCTCACTATTCATATTATTTATACAAGTACCCTATGGCCAAACATCCTCACTATTAACATTACTTATACAAGTACCCTATGGCCAAACATCCTCACTATTCATATTACTTATACAAGTACCCTATGGCCAAAACATCCTCACTAATAATATTACTTATACAAGTACCCTATGGCCAAACATCCTCACTTATTCATATTACTTATACAAGTACCCTATGGCCAAACATCCTCACTATTAATATTACTTATACAAGTATCCTATAGCCAAACATCCTCACTATTCATATTACTTATACAAGTACCCTATGGCCAAAACATCCTCACTAATAATATTACTTATACAAGTACCCTATAGCCAAACACCCTCACTATTGACATTACTTATACAAGTACCCTATGACCAAACATCCTCACTGTTAATATTACCTATACAAGTACCCCATGGCCAAACATCCTCACTGTTTATATTATTTATACAGGTACCCTATGGCCAAACATCTTCAATATTGACATTACTTATACAAGTACCCTATGACCAAACATCCTCACTGTTAATATTACCTATACAAGTACCCCAGGCCAAACATCCTCACTGTTTATATTATTTATACAGGTACCCTATGGCCAAACATCTTCAATATTGATATTACTTATACAAGTACCCTATGACCAAACATCCTCACTATTCATATTACTTATACAAGTACCCTATGGCCAAACATCCTCAATATTGATATTACTTATACAAGTACCCTATGGCCAAACATCCTCAATATTGATATTACTTATACAAGTACTCTATGGCCAAACATCCTCAATATTGATATTACTTATACAAGTACCCTATGGCCAAACATCCTCAATATTGATATTACTTATACAAGTACCCTATGGCCAAACATCCTCACTATTCATATTACTTATACAAGTACCCTATGGCCAAACATCCTCACTATTAACATTACTTATACAAGTACCCTATGGCCAAACATTCTCACTATTAATATTACTTATACAAGTACCCTATGGCCAAAACATCCTCACTAATAATATTACTTATACAAGTACCCTATGGCCAAACATCCTCACTTATTCATATTACTTATACAAGTACCCTATGGCCAAACATCCCCACTATTAATATTACTTATACAAGTACCCTATAGCTAAACATCCTCAATATTGACATTACTTATACAAGTACCCTATGGCCAAACATCCTCACTGTTAATATTACCTATACAAGTACCCCATGGCCAAACATCCTCACTATTTATATTATTTACACAGGTACCCTATGGCAAAACATCCTAAATATTGATATTACTTATACACATACCCTATGGCCAAAAATCCTAAATATTAATATTACTTATACAAGTACCCTATAGCCAAACATCCTCACTGTTGATATTATTTATACAAGTTCCCTATGGTCAAATATCCTCACTATTCATATTACTTATACAAAGACCCTATGGCCAAACATTCTCACTGTTAATATTATACAAGTTCCCTATGGCCAAACATCCTCAATATTGATATTACTTATACAAGTACCCTATGGCCAAACATCCTCACTATTAACATTACTTATACAAGTACCCTATGGCCAAACATCCTCACTATTCATATTACTTATACAAGTGCCCTATGGCCAAAACATCCTCACTAACAATATTACTTATACAAGTACCCTATGGCCAAACATTCTCACTTATTCATATTACTTATACAAGTACCCTATGGCCAAACATCCTCACTATTGACATTACTTATACAAGTACCCTATGGCCAAACATCCTCACTGTTAATATTACCTATACAAGTACCCTATAGCCAAACATCCTCACTATTAATATTACTTATACAAGTACCCTATGGCCAAACATTCTCACTTATTCATATTACTTATACAAGTACCCTATGGCCAAACATCCACACTATTAACATTACTTATACAAGTACCCTATGGCCAAAACATCCTCACTAATAATATTACTTATACAAGTACCCTATGGCCAAACATTCTCACTTATTCATATTACTTATACAAGTACCCTATGGCCAAACATCCTCACTATTGACATTACTTATACAAGTACCCTATGGCCAAACATCCTCACTGTTAACATTACCTATACAAGTACCCCATGGCCAAACATCCTCACTGTTTATATTATTTATACAGGTACCCTATGGCAAAACATCCTAAATATTGATATTACTTATACACATACCCTATGGCCAAACATCCTAAATATTAATATTACTTATACAAGTACCCTATAGCCAAACATCCTCACTATTAATATTATTTATACAAGTTCCCTATGGCCAAATATCCTCACTATTCATATTACTTATACAAGTACCCTATGGCCAAACATTCTCACTATTAATATTATACAAGTTCCCTATAGCCAAACATCCTCACTATTGATATTACTTATACAAGTACCCTATGGCCAAACATCCTCACTGTTAATATTGCTTATACAAGTACCCTATGGCCAAACATCCTCCCTATTACTATTACCTATACAAGTACCCTATGGCCAAACATCCTCACTATTAATATTACCTATACAAGTACCCTATGGCCAAACATCCTCACTATTAATATTATACAAGTTCCCTATAGCCAAACATCCTCACTATTAATATTACCTATACAAGTACCCTATGGCCAAACATCCTCACTATTAATATTATACAAGTTCCCTATAGCCAAACATCCTCACTATTCATATTATACAAGTACCCTATGACCAAACATCCTCACTATTAATATTATCTATACAAGTACCATATGGCCAAACATCCTCACTATTAATATTACCTATTACTATTACCTATACAAGTACCCTATGGCCAAACATCCTCACTATTAATATTACTTATACAAGTACCCTATGGCCAAACATCCTCACTATTGATATTACTTATACAAGTACCCTATGGTCCGATACCCTCAATATTGATATTACTTATACAAGTAACCTATGACCAAACATCCTCACTATTAATATTACTTATACAAGTACCCTATGGTGAAAGACCCTTAATACTTACACTACTGATGGTAATACACTATAGTTAAGTACTCTGAATTCATGTACTACTTTGGCAGTACCCTGTATTCAAGCATCTGCAATTTATATACCACTTATGCCACTCTTAGTTTCCATGACTACATAACAAAATAAGAAATGCAGAAAACTCCAAGTGTCAAAAGGCACTTCTACGCAATTTGATTGACATATATACCTATATGCAATCTGATTGACATGTATACCTATATGCAATTTGATTGACATGTGTGCCTCTTTGCAATTTGATTGACATGCATACCTATAAACAGTTTTACTGACATGTGTACCTATATGCAGTTTGATTGACATGTGTACCTATATGCAGTTTTGCTGACATGTGTACTTATATGCAGTTTGACTGACATGTGTACTTATATGCAGTTTGATTTACATGTGTACTTATATGCAGTTTGATTGACATGTGTACCTATATGCAGTTTTGCTGACATGTGTACCTATATGCAGTTTGACCGACATGTGTACTTATATGCAGTTTGATTTACATGTGTACTTATATGCAGTTTGATTGACATGTGTACCTATATGCAGTTTGACTGACATGTGTACTTATATGCAGTTTGATTGACATGTGTATCTATATGCAGTTTGATTGACATGTGTACCTATATGCAGTTTCATTGACATGTGTACCTATCTGCAGACTGATTGCTTTGTGTAAGTCTATGCAATCTGATTGACATGCATACCTATATGCAACCTGATTTACATATGTACCTGTATGCAATTTGATTGATATGTACACCTATATGCAGTTTGACTGACATGTGTACTCTATGCAATTTGATAGACATGTATACCTATATGCAGTTTGATTAATATGTGTACCAAGTTCAGTTGAAATACCTTGGATAGCTTGAATTTTTCAGAAATGAAAATGATTAGACAGACATTGATTACAGGTGAGCCTTCATGGGAAAGATAACAAAAATGATGTTGACTCTTATGATGACCATTTAGATAATTATGTATAATAGTTGCTAAACATAGAACTGGTGTTGAAGACTCTTTTGGAAAATAAAAGTTATTAAATTCTAACTTAAATTAATTTCAATCCTATTTTTAACGTCTAATGAAATCAACCTAGCAAATAATGAAGAAATATTGGAAAGTTGTCAAAATTTATTTTCAAAACAAATGTTAAATGTGGTTAATGAATATACATACAATTGTGACAACAGAATATAATTTAACAACATCCTGAAATAAATATTTAAAAAATGGACATAGTTTTCACAAAAAAAGTCTTCGAAAACAATAAATGAAAGAAATTTTGTATTGTTTACATTAGGGAAACTATTCAGGAATAGAAAAGTTTGAAAAAGCATGGTTGTTGAGAGTCAACCTGCTTTTAAAATATGGTTGCGCAGCAGAGGTTTCTGGTTGCCATTAAGTTACTAAATGCACTCAAAGATAACTGTGATACAAATCATTCACTGTGTATATATATATATATATATATATATATATATATATATATATATATATATATATATATATATATATATTCCTGATAAATAATGTCACATATATATATATGAGACATAAAATATCAGGAACATAAAATCAATAAAATAATTTTGCATTCCTTATCCCGTTGCACTGTTCTAAAAGTTATAAAGTGCATGAGTTTGCCTTCTATTAACCTACCTATTAGGAAATTGGCAAAATAATAAAGTATAGATACCCTGGATTCATCAATTTCAAGCTGACATGTTAGAAAATAAAAGTCACAATGTAATGTCTGAGGAACAGCAGCCAATATTACCAAAAATCCCAAAATCAAGGAAGTTACATCACTTGTAAAACCTTAAATCACCAAGCCTGCCATGATCATGGAAGTTACATCACTTGTAAAACCATTAATCATTAAGCCTGCCATGATATTGGAAACTGCACCACTTGCAAAGCCCTTTATCATAAAGCCTGCCAAAATCATGAAGTTAAATCACTTGTAAAGCCAATTAGATGTAGACTGTATCAAGGAATCTTATTCATTTCAAACAGTGATGAGAATTGTCTTGACTGATCTAGAACTTCATGGTTGTATGTGATATCAATCAACAGTCTACAGCAAGTACTGGTACTCAAGTTTACAACTGTCTGTTGGATTATGGACAATACAGTATTAATAATATAAAAAGATCATGTTTTATGGCACACATAAAAATTAATGAAAATGTAAGTTTTAATTTGGTGCTTTTAAAACATGTTTCGAGTATAGTCTGGTATACATCTTCATAAACAGAAATTGAGAAGGCAAGGACAGGTCGAAGAGAAAGTCTTAGTTACTTCTGATAATCAGGTTTTTTTCTTCAGAATCAATTCTCCACCTTTATGATTTACTATTTATAATAACCATTTGTCATTCTACCTACTAAAATTGATGGTAAGGTGTATCATTTAAGACGAAATCTTTGCATTGCTTAAGAATACATCTGTGAAATTTCCAAACTGACAAAAGATAAACATTCATGAGTCTTGTTTCTTAAAAGATTGGTAGTCCTTAATGTTATTATTTGAAAATAAATAAATAGCTGATGAGTGTGGATAGTTGTTTACTCCTAGTAATACAAACCACCCAACACTCAACTCTGGATTATGTGCAGATAAACTGGGAAGTTGTATGTACCCAGAGGACAAATTTAACCATGAAATGCTTGTGGCTGAAAAATAACAAAATATTATTATAATTTTTAAATACTATCATTTAAAAAAAAATATTTTGGTTGCCAGAGTGCAATTTCACACTCTAAAAAATGGTTGCCCTGTATGAATTTTTAGTTGTTCCATGCTACAAGGTAATTCATTTTTCTACACCATATAAACCAGTTTCTTCTGTATTAATGACAATGTGTTTAATTAAAATCAACCAGTAAATTTAAGAAACAAATGTGGACATGTTTTCAAGAATGTATTAGAAACATTTGGGAAAAAAAGATTTTCTTTTAAAACACTTGGATATGAATACACTGCATGACAAAATATACAGATTTAAAAATTCATAAAGCTTGCCAGATAACTTAAATGTCTTTATTTTGAAATGATTATCTTAAAGTATCTTCTCAAAATTTGTTTCTTGTGATTCTTTGGCCAGATACATTTCTAACACAATATTTACAGCTTGCAGACCATGAAAATACTCCCTAGATAACTCATGCTGAACAGGGTGCAAAAATACTGACTGCACCATAAGCAAGGGTGCACATTACTGAGGTATCTCAGAAAAATCAAGGGGATGCCACTCCACTGGACATCACTAAAACTATGGAGGGGTAAGAGATGAATAGTCATTTTGTAATTGCACTGGGAATAATTTTCAATAAAAAGCTTTTTCTAATTAAGTTGTCTGTTCTTTGTTTAAATTACCTTTATATCCAAGTTAACCAGCCTCTAAAAGGTTGTTAACAACATTACTCTAACAGGTTTCAACAACCATCATGTGTACACAAAAACATTGTGCATTACATCATTGCTTTTACTGTTACTGATTTAGAGCAAAACAGAATTCCTATTTTTTAAAAATAGGGATATTTATTTCTTGAAACAGCCTTCAATGTTGAAACTCAGTTTTTTGGGGGGAGTGTTCTATTAGTAAAATATTGATGCATGATTTAACTTCAAGTAACAGTGAAACATCTTTTCATCTTTTCATCCTCAAGTAAATATCTCTTAGTGCCAATTCAGGAATTACATTACAAAATTTTGGAACCTGCTTTTCCATAATGAACTGAAACAAAGCTTTAATTCACAAAATATTTATTTTTTGTCATATTTGTGATTGAGTAGGCTAATTTAAGGTAGTTTAATTATATTATTAGCATAATATTCATAACAGTGTTTGATTAATCAAATGAAATGAGTTGACCTGACACATGACTGACAGCTAGTTCTTATGCAGGTAGGATATGCACTCCTGTTAACTTTTTTATTGTTCCACCCCTGTATAATTAATGTGATAATACCAAGCAGGTCTGCTTTTAGCAATATAATACATACTTCCACAAGTCAGAGATCAAAACACAGTTTTCCCTTAATTAGGTTCTCATAGAAACATTCATGGACATAGCTGTGATGGCAGAATGACATTTTTCACAGTTGGATACAAAAGCACACACTGCATTTATGATCATTATGCTGAAACAAATTAAAATATAGAACTATAACATGAATATCACTTAACAAAACTTATTTAATTGACTTTTATTTGTTAATGTGTTGCCACCACTAGGCATTAACGAAATTTTCATTTACCAGAATTTTGTTAAATATTGTTATTTACAGTGTAATGAAAATGTTGTTTGGAAAGAAAATGTAACAAAACATATTATTTCTTATTAAAAGTTGACAATTTCACAACTAACCATACTTTTTATGATAAAATATATCAAGGTTTCATTTAACAATTTTGACCAGTATTTTCTTCATGCTCAACAAATAGGGGCCAAGTTTTGATTATTTAAAAGTTTAAAAAATATGTGATTCATAACTGACACCATGTTATAAGTGGGTTTACAAGCTATGCAGGCACAAGTTATTAAGGGAGTATTGTAATCACATTTCATACATACTTGTAAAAAATTTAAGTTACAGAAACTTGCTGGTTTTATTACTTTAATAAAAGAATTTTAAATGTCATGCAATGAAAAATAAATAATAATATAGCTACTGAGGTACCAAAATTTGTCATATCACAGTATGAATGAAAGCTAATTAAAATATAGTTTTATGGTGCTGAATATTACTGATATCGATCATGTACAAAATAAAGGAAATTATGATAATGTTAATAAACCCCAAACAATTGGAGTTAGTGAAAAACTTGGAATGACTGTTTAATCCAAATAGTAACAGTCTGTTCTTTGTAATTATTCCCCCAAAATGAATAAATGCACTTGAAGACACTTCAAAAAAAAGTTCACAAAATATAAAATCATGCTCTTGGCGTGCTGACATCTTTAATCATGGGTAGTGTTACAGGCCACTGATCAGGGTTACATTTCTTTGCCTCTAGCTCCTCTTCAGTGGGTTGTAAGGGAACATGGATTGGCATCTGTTCTCCTGTCACATTGAGCAATTTAAGTTCCAGGGGACCCAGCTGAAGGTAATCCTGAAAAACATTTGGACTAAATTAGATGAAACCATTTTATAAAGATCAGTAAAATTAATATACAAATCAGATTGTAGGTATCATGGTATCACTATACTAACTGAACCAATCAGCTTGTAGGTATCACTACAGTAAATGGTTCAATCAACTTGTAGGTATCACTAAACTAAATGAATCAATCAGCATGTAGGTATATGGCATCGGTATATTAACTGAACCAAACATCATGTAGGTATTACTACACTAATTCAACCAATCATCATGTAGGTATTACTACACTAATTCAACCAATCATCATGTAGGTATTACTACACTAATTCAACCAATCAGCATGTAGGTATTACTACACTAATTCAACCAATCAGCATGTAGGTATTACTACACTAATTCAACCAATCAGCATGTAGGTATTACTACACTAATTCAACCAATCATCATGTAGGTATTACTACACTAATTCAACCAATCAGCATGTAGGTATTACTACACTAATTCAACCAATCAGCATGTAGGTATTACTACACTAATTCAACCAATCAGCTTTTAGGTATCATTTCAGTAACTGAACCAAGCTTTTAGGTATCACTGCACTAACTGATCCACTCAGCTTGTAAGTATTACTACAGTAATTGATCCAATCAGCTTGTAGGTGCCACTGCACAAATTGAGCCAATCAGCGTGCAAGTATCACTACAGTAATTGAACCAGTCAGCTTGTAGGTATCACTAGACTAATTGAACAATCAGCTTGTAAGTATCACACAGGAATTGATCCAATCAGGTTGTAGATATTACTAGACTAATTAAACAATCAGTAAGTAGCACTAAACTAACTGAACCAATCGACTTGTAGGTATCACTACAGCAACTGAACCAATCAGCTTGTAGCTATCACTACAGAAATTGACCTGATTAGCTTGTAGGTATCACTGCAAAATATGAACCAATCAGTTTGCAGGTATCACTACAGTAATCAAACCAAACAGCTTGTAGGTATCACTAGACTAGTTGAACCAATCAGATTGTAGGAATCACTACATTAATTGAACCAATCAGCTGCTACTGCATCCTATTGTAATCCCTAAGGAAATAACTGTTTTCCCTTAATTATCCTTAACACAAGCTGACCATTGAAGATTTATCTTTTAGTAAAATGAAAATAACATCATTGCCTAAACTAACAAAAAGAAGTTTATTGAAATCAGCAACTTTGCTTTGGTTTATGATAACAAATCTAACTGGATTGATTAGGATTGTTCAGAAAGGTCACAACCACTAAAAACAGTTCAATGATTAAAATAAAACATAGTTAATACTAAGCCATTCAAATGTTATCTAGAGTCCTGTGGGCCATCAGGGGTACTTTATACAAGTTATGAATACTTGTGCAAATGATTCATTATTTTAATTCAGTGTTTATTCAGTGCATACGTACCGACCAGTCTTCCTCTTCAAAATACATATTGTCCAACAAATCTGTATCCACACTCTCATCAGCTGCAAGTAATAATAAACATAAATTTATCACACTGTTTCACTGGAACGACATGTTATAGGGTCTTCTCATTTTCTTTATGTTTGTCTGAAATAACAGCATGTTGTCAAACATATGAGCATAAGCATGAGGTTCAAGGCATTTTAATTTAAATCTATTCATGTATCAGTCAACTTTTCTAGCAGCTTATTAACCAGCATATTCTGTCATGAGATTAATTAGTTTTTATCTTTATGCTGCTGAAATTTGTTGGCAACAGTTAACATTTTGCTCATACATGCTCACATAATAAACAATGAATGAGATTATTCAATCTGTGTCACAAAATACTCAGTGTCTTTCAACTTAATTCTCTTGTAATTTGTAAACAATTTTAAACATAATTTTTCAAAACAAGTAACAAAAACTCCTTGAACAATTGAATTTTTCTGAAGGATAAAGCAGTATAACAGTAACAACCCATTCCTGTATTAAACATTCCATGAAAATTTTGAAACATTAAATTTTGGTACAATTTCTTTTTGTCTCTGGGCTTTTATCTTTTTTCTTTTCTAAGTATGTAAATACTCATTCAGTATGATACAAAAGAAAATTCCAAGCACCAATTGGACCATATGTGTTACTTGTCATGTGATTCATGAAATTCTATATTTTGAAAACATAATGAACACATTTACCTTTACAAAGTTCACTCAAAATGTTACACTATGCATTCACTCATTCATACTCAAAACAAACACGATGACAAGCAGCTAAGGATATTAGAGTTAACTCCCTTTTGGATTTGCTATATAAGGACTCTATTTCTTTGATGCTAGGTCAATGTCTTATCAAAAGACAACACCCACTTAAATAATTATTTTTTAAAATGCATATTTCATATCCAGTTTTAAATCAATATCCATATCTTGGTCAATGATTTTATAAGCAAGCACTGTGACTTATCAAAGCAGAAATAATGTAACCAATACAATGGAGCTGTCTAATATAAGTAGGAATTCTCAGCTTTGTAAGCATATACAAATTAAATGATGGTAGTAGTTTAGTCCAATACTCAAGGTGGAGTGTTAATTATCTGGGTAAAACAGTAAGTTTCAAAACTACTTATTTGTTTTTAATGGTAGAGTTTTAATGTAGTCTATGTTAAAATAGCAAATATGATCATTTCTAAATCTTCCTTTTGTAAGGTTTTATGAATTAACACCTCAGATCCATCAAACCAGTCAGTAGTAGAACTGGGTGGTCTGTAAAATGAACATAAGTACATTGGCCTGGATGGGAAGAGGGATATTTCAACCCAGATGCTCACCATCCCATTAGTCTCCAGCTCATTCATCACATGTTATAACTAATAGAACTATCAACATACAGAAAAATACACCCCAACCCCCATCCCCATAGGAACCCTGTCTTTTCTTTTAAAGATGAACCCTTCTATGTGGAGAGGAAAATCATCAGTATCATCAGAAAGAAAGGTCTCACATAGACTCAGGGTGTGATGTGATTTTTATTTTTAACGTAGCTTTAACAATTTTTCAGTCATATCGCTACGATGTCTGCAATGTGGCAGTTTATAGTGATGTCTAGCACTGGGGCATCATGCCGCAGACATGTAGCATGATGTCCCACCCAGTCACATTATCCTGACACCAGGCCGACCAGTCCTAACACTAACCTCTAAATGCTGAACGCCAAGCGAGGCAGCTGTTAGTACCATTTTTTAAGTCTCTGGTATGACTCGGCCAGGGATTGAACCCACGACCTCCCGCATCCGAGGTGGACGCTCTAACCTAGACTCAGGGTACCAACCATCCAAGTCCATGCTAACGCCTTTCTATCTCATTTAATAAAGAGAGAATACATTGCATGTTAACTTGCAAACCTATTTTAAGCACAACCAACAACTCTGAGATTGATTTTCATAGGCAGCACTGTTTATGAATGTATTACTGTAAGACTTAATGAAATGTTCTTCATTAATTATTTATACATGAACACATGAAGATCATAAAATAGTAAACACATCTGTTGTATCTGGACATTATGAAGTAGAGTTGGACATTGTTCGATGCAGTTAGGTGTGGAACAGAGAGTTGGACATTGTTCAATGCAGTTAGGTGTGGAACACAGAGTTGGACATTCTTCAATGCAATCAGGTGTGGAACACAGAGTTGGACAATGTTCGATACAATTAGGTGTGGAACACAGAGTTGGACATTGTTCAATGCAGTTAGGTGTGGAACACAGAGTTGGACAATGTTCGATGCAATTAGGTGTGAAACAAAGAGTTGGACATTGTTCAATGCAATTAGGTGTGGAACACAGAGTTGGACATTGTTTGATGCAATTAGGTGTGGAACACAGAGTTTGGACATTGTTCGATGCAAGTAGGTGTGGAACACAGAGTTTGGACAATGTTCGATGCAATTAGGTGTGGAACACAGAGTTGGACATTGTTTGATGCAATTAGGTGTGGAACACAGAGTTTGGACAATGTTCGATGCAATTAGGTGTGGAACACAGAGTTGGACATTGTTCGATGCAAGTAGGTGTGGAACACAGAGTTTGGACATTGTGCGATGCAATTAGGTGTGGAACACAGAATTTGGACATTGTTCGATGCAATTAGGTGTGGAACACATCTTTATTTTAATGCTGTAGTAAAGTACAAGTCTTGCCTATAAAGCTGATAGAAAAGCCACAGACTGGACAGAAGAAGAAAAGACATAGATTGGACAGAAGAAGAAAAGACACAGATTGGACAGAAGAAAAAGATGGACTCTGGGACATATGGATGAATGCACAGGTAGCTAACTTGTCAATATCTATCAGAATGAAAATTAAAAATATGTAGAATAGTTTTTTTTATACAGTTAGTTCTCATTATTTCAAGTTATATTATAACGGAATATTCAGGTTCCAACAGAACTGATAGGAATAACTGTGTTCAAAACTCTGACAAATTTTTCCCTATATCAAACAAGTATATATATATATATATATATATATATATATATATATATATATATATATATATATATATATGTATATTGTTCTTAATATTATCATTGCCATTTTGGGGGACTTTACATTTCACAGAATCTGAATAGTATGTCAACATTTTATTTTTAGAAAAATGAGTTTTCAATGTAGGAAAATAAGCATAAAAATTAAACAATAATTATGATAATATTGTACAGAAAGTATTGATTTATTTTTCTGTCTACAATACCAATATTAATATTACATATTAATATCTAATTCCAATATTATTTATTACATATTAATATCTATTACCAATATTACATATTAATATCTAATACCAATGCTACATATTACATATTAATATCTATTACCAATTCTACATATTACATATTAATATCTATTACCAATATTACATATTAATATATAATACCAATACTACATATTACATATTAATATCTAATACCAATTCTACATATTACATATTAATATCTATTACTAATATTACATATTAATATATAATACCAATACTACATATTACATATTAATATCTATTACCAATATTACATATTAATATCTAATACTAATACTACATATTACATATTAATATCTATTACCAATTCTACATATTACATATTAATATCTATTACCAATATTACATATTAATATATAATACCAATACTACATATTACATATTAATATCTATTACCAATATTACATATTAATATCTATTACCAATATTACATATTAATATATAATACCAATACTACATATTACATATTAATATCTATTACCAATATTACATATTAATATATAATACCAATACTACATATTACATATTAATATCTATTACCAATATTACATATTAATATCTAATACTACATATTAAATATTAATATATAATACCAATACTACATATTACATATTAATATCTATTACCAATATTACATATTAATATATAATACCAATACTACATATTACATATTAATATCTATTACCAATATTACATATTAATATCTATTACCAATATTACATATTAATATATAATACCAATACTACATATTACATATTAATATCTATTACCAATATTACATATTAATATATAATACCAATACTACATATTACATATTAATATCTATTACCAATATTACATATTAATATCTAATACTAATACCACATATTAAATATTAATATATAATACCAATACTACATATTACATATTAATATCTATTACCAATATTACATATTAAAATATATTACCAATACTACATATTACATATTAATATATAATACCAATACTACATATTACATAATAATATCTAATTCCAATATTATTTATTACATATTAATATCTATCACCAATATTACATATTAATATCTAATACCAATACTACATATTACATATTAATATCTAATACCAATACTACATATTACATATTAATATCTAATACCAATACTATGTATTACATATTAATATCTAATACCAATACTACATATTACATATTAATATCTAATACCAATACTACATATTACATATTAATATCTATTACCAATATTACATATTAATATCTAATACCAACACTACATAT
Organism: Sinohyriopsis cumingii; assembly: GCA_028554795.2. NCBI lineage: Eukaryota > Metazoa > Mollusca > Bivalvia > Unionida > Unionidae > Sinohyriopsis > Sinohyriopsis cumingii. Next base: position 21,453,594 of record CM068835.1, on the reverse strand, counting down.
TACATATTAATATCTAATACCAATACTACATATTACATATTAATATCTATTACCAATATTACATATTAATATCTAATACCAATACTACATATTACATATTAATATATAATACCAACATTACATATTACATATTAATATCTAATACCAATATTACATATTATTTAATACCAATACTACATATTACATATTAATATATAATACCAATATTACAGCTATGCTAGGGATCTCTGACTTACCACTGCTTTCATCTTCACTCTGTACAGAGGCTGTAACTAGAGAAAACACCTTGTCTTCAATGGCTCTTTGGGTTGCGCTCTTAGGTCGAGCTGAATTGAGAGTAAATCCATATTAAGGAATAACAGCTATATGCTGGACATTTCAGGATGAATTTTTGGGTAGTTTTACTCTCATAAATTGAGTTTTACCTGTGATGCATCATCAAAGCTGGTAAAATAGATAATCTGTAAAACCATCATTAATGTCATCAAATCTCAAAACAAGAAAATTATCCCCATTCTATAATACATCCCTAAATAGCAAAATATGTAATTCTTCATGGCACCACATCTTTTACTACAATAAAATTTGTTTGTTCTATCCATTGGAAATCAAATTACATTCACAGTTGTGTTATAAATAATGTCTTTTCTCCCTAGGTGGCATTCTCATTGGGACAGCCATGCTTTAAACCTCTTTTGGTTTAACCCCGGTAGTGCTATGTTATTCAGAAGCCATATACTAGATATAAACTGCTCTGGAATTTATCTATTGTTAGACAAACAAATTCTTTGTTCATATTGACAAACCATCTTAACCCTGGTAGTGTTGTGTTGTTTTGGGATGACCTTTAAACCAGTGCTGATTTGTTTCTAACTGCCCTTTCTGTGTATGCTGAATTGTTTTAGAACAATACAGACTTTTTGGGCCAAATCCATTTAACAACTACAAAACTAGTATTTATAATCAGATTGCTGTTAAATTGTATAAAGTGATGCATATATGCATGCAGATTGCAAACACTAAAAATGTCGTGAAATTGATGTGTGTTCATGGTTACCATAGCAACCAAATAGAGAAAATGGATGGAAAAGTAATTTTTGACCCAAAAAATCGAATATAGTGTATACTTTTCCGTCAAATATAATTATTCTGAATGTGTACATGCACAGTTAGTTTGTTTCTACGTATTACATATCCTCAATTCATTACTTTTAGGCCTATGCTAGACAATTAAAACTTTACTTTCAAACATTTCAGTATGGTACAATATTTAGATGGTGCAATATTTATGCAGTTATTGTTCACAAATTTTCTCCATATAAAACATACTTCTATTCACTTATATAGTTCACTGATAAGGAACAAATACTAACCATACTGAAAATGATAAATAATTATAAATTTACTTTGGTTGCCATAGCAACCAAAATGTAATGTTAGTGTTTGAAAGGTTTAAAAGACTATTTAAAATAATATTATTGGCAGAATCTTTTATCCAACTAAATATATCATTCATTGTTCAAAGAACTCAATGTTATCAAGTTGTTTTAATTATGAAGGTTGTTGTTGTTCTAGGGTTTAATGCCATTTTTCAGCACAAGATAGGCCATACATGGCAGCCAGTATAACTGGTGAAGGAAGAACCCTGGAAAACCCAGAGAAGAACCACCGACCCACGAGAAGCTACTGGCAGGCTTTCCCATGTACCCATGCTAGCCGAGCCTTAATTATGAAGGTAAAATAATAATTATCATAATGTAGAACAATTATATTTGTCATGTTTTAGGGTGAAGAGAATACTGTTTATGCAATGAAGTCCAACTAACATAAAACTAGTTATCTCATTTGAAAATTGCTGAAAGGCAGATGTCTTACAGATTTTTTATGTAAACATCTCTTTAAGCAATTACTGTTGGTTGCAAGAATAAATTTGATGAGTACAAGTAACACTGTCATGTGACAAATGTAATAACTGACACAAAATCCATCTGTAGGTTTGTTATCAACTACCGTGGACTCTATTATTTCATCACATCATGCAAATGAAACAAATATAAATTTTCTTTCAAAATCAAAAACACTGTTAAAAAAGTTAGGATTTCACACATAGAATTAACAACTTATAGGGTTATTTCTAGACTCAGACTACATAAGCTTTTCTTTTTGCCAGCATCATTACTAAACCTTATGTACATCATCGCTTTCCTTTACTATCTATTAACATGCAGACTGAATTTGATTTCTTTAATAGCTTATAATATTCAGCTAATTTTTGTTTTGGGGGGGAATCCCTCTTTGATCTTTTCAGACCAATTGAGTTTGGTCCACCTTCCTAACTGTAGCTGTACCCATAGGCCTAGTGTATTTGTTCAAGGTGAATGCTATTCATTACAGTTTTAAGTTTTGTTTGTTTTCTTTAATTAAGTATTTTTTGGGGTAGCTTGTATGGGTCATGCCAGTGGGCTCTCTCATATTGTATATGTTTGTTTTCTCATATTGTATTTTTTTTCTATTGCACATTTTGGGTCATTTCGGATCCTTTTTTTTTTATTTTATAAATTTTTCATTTCCACAACTGTCAGTGGCTGACCAAATGGACATATTTAATTCTTTTACATTCTAGTGTCTACATCTAAAAGATTTGAATGCAATATCATCAGATAGAGCAATATTAACACAGCCATTCATTTAGTCTTCTCGTGACACAATAGAGTAGTGTACCAATTTTCGGTTATATATGGTAATGAAACAGCCAAAAAATGCCAGTGTGCTACCAAATTAGCTCTTTGATCTTTACCGCCAAGTGAGTCAGAAATAAACAACAGTATGAAAACTGAGATGGAGTTTGAAACACTGGGGAGCTCTTGTGTCTGGTACACATGTGACATTGGTTATCAGGTATTCTTTTGAGTGGAGCTGTACATCTGAGAGGCCTGAAAGTCATTATTAACGAAAATTAACATATATTTCTCATGAATTATAAATTATAGAGCAAGAATTGTGAGGTTTTCAACGATAATTAATAATTGCAACTTGCCAAATATATTTGAAATAACATTTTGCAGCAACAATCTTAACAGATCATAACTTCTGCGCTGTCCAACATTTGAGGAAAAAAATATAAGAGATCAAGCTGTTTATGTTCACTGGCCTACCTCGGAAACTAACTGTTTTAATGAAAGAAAACGAACTGATGAGGGAAGAAAAAAAAAAATTCTACCGGGTCAAAACTTCTGATAGTGGATGAAGGTCTTGATTATTAGATTCCAAAGTCACATACATTTTACATTGCTGTCCTAAGAGTGGGTTAAATTAAGAAGTGAATCTCTCTCTCTCTCTCTCTCTCTCTCTCTCTTGTCCATTTCTATCTCAACTTGATTGTTGAGAGAGAGAGAAAGAGAGAGATAGAAAAGCAGAGCAAAATGAACTTTATAATGTAATAGAAATATGGTGATTTTTTTATTTTATTTTTTCAATGATAGGCAAGGAAAGAATATGTTAGAATCAACACTTGACCCCCACCCCCCATAAAATGAATGGTTGGTCCCTTTCAAGCTTTTCAGTTTTCACTCTTGATGATACAATGTATCACGCAATATAAGAAAAGGCTCTGCACATGACAGACTAGTTGATAAAACTTAGCTACTATATAGTTTAAGCTTGATTTAGTGTAACTTTAAGTTGTTACTGAATGGGATGGCCATGTTATAGCACTTATGTATCAATCAACACGCGATAGTGTCAGAGTACTTTCATATCAACACGTGGTATATTCCTGCAGAAAATGAATTCTCAAAATTTGGAAAACTCTGTGTATTGCTATTTATTTCTCCACACAAAGCCATAACAAACTTTATTCCAATTTGGACTATCCCATAAATATATACAGTAAACAGCGCCAACTGGGTATGGGACAGCTGCGAGACTGCAATTACTTAACAGCCACCATATTGTTTATATCAACGTCCACTGTTGACAACAGACTTTCCTGGGCAAATAAGTCTGTTTGAATATCTGTTTCACTGCTGTTCTGTTACAGTTATGCAGAGCCACGATCTTCGAGACAATTATATATGTTAACTCCCTGTTATTATTAGCACACGATTAATGATTGGCCTAGATTGGACATCCATAGATGTCACTCTCCTGTGCCATAAAAATATGGTAACCGCACACAGAGCTAGGTGATGTTTGATCATAAATATATGGTTCCTGCATACACAGCCAGGTGATGTCATCCATAAATATATAGCTTCTGCACTACCAGGGTTAATATACAAAGCATATGGCAACAGTCAACATGTCCATTTTAGTCATCAAATTGGCATCATGAAATCCATGCTTTACTTGTAGTGGAAATATTATTTCTAATGCATAATGGATTGAATAATAATAATAATAACAATAATTATAATAATAATTTTTAGAGAAGGTAACTCATTTTTCAAGGACTCTTCTCCATTGAGGCCCCCTTAAGAAAAAATAATGTACATCAATCAAAAGATAATAATGATTAATATTCAGTTTAACATGCCTTTAGTTTCATAAATAATTAATTCTATTATACATCTCTTGTCAATATGTAAATACTTGTAATATCTTTACTTAAATGCTGTAATATTTCAGCCGATTTTACATGCAATGGAATTGTTTTCCCTGCATCTGTACCACAGACCTAGAAACATTTCTTGCATTTCCCTATTATTGATTTTTACAAGAACTGCCTTTAAAAAATCAATCAATACCCTTTCTTATAATGAGGGTGAGGTTGCCCTTAGAAAAGAATATGTTCAAGAACTGCCTTTTATAAATCAATCCATGCACTCTGTCACTGAGAGAATACCATCAGATGATACTATGTACAACAATTGCCCTGTCTTCTGGAAAGAGTGCTCTCAAAAGAGACCTTATGCACAAGAACTAAAAACTGATCAATGCTCTCTCTTGTAGAGTACTACCAGTGGAGACTTTACATACAAGAAATGCCTTGTAAAGATCAATCATTGCTTTCCCTTGCAGAGAGTACCCACAGAAGAGATCATATGTACAATTGCCTAATAAAAATCAATCAATGCCCCTTCCTGTAGAGAAAGTACCCTAAAAAAGGAATTTTATGTATAAGAACTCCCATGTAAAAATTGATCAATGCTCTCTCATGTAGAGAGTGTGCCTCCAGAAGAGGCCCTATGTACACCAATTGCCTTATAAAATTCAATCAAAGCCCCTCCTGTAGACAGCATGCCTAAAAAGAGATTTTACAAACGAGAACTGCAGTGTAAAAATTGATCAATGCTCTCTTACTAAAAGAGTGCCCACAGGACAGACCTTATGCAAAAACTAATCTATGTCCCCTCCTGTACAGAGTGTGTCCTAACAATAGATTTTATGTACATGAAATGCCACATAAACTATGCTATCTTTTATAGAAAGTGCTCTCAGAAGAGACTTTATGAACAAGAATGTCCATGTAAAAATCAGTCAGTGCCCTCTCTTGTTGAAAGAGTGCCCCAGAAGAGACTTTATGTACAAGAAATGCCTTCTAAAAATCAATCAATACTCTGTCTCACAGAGACGGTATCTGCAGAAGAGACTTTACCATGCTTACAATACTCCAATAGGCAGCCAGCACTCTGTTCTGACCAGTGCTATGTGGACAACACTGCATCCCAAAAATTACCGTACAAAAGATAAAATACCATTTTATGGATTTCAGCCATATATAAAATGAGATGGTAAATAAATAAATAACAGTATGTATAATATAGGCTTTTAAAATGATCAGGACAGTATTGTACCTTTAGCTTCTATCGCCAGCAATTTCTCCTTCGGTTTCTCCACAGATAACTGTGCTAGATCCATTTCCAAAATTCCTGTCTCCTCCAGGTTTTCACTGTCAGCAAACTGACTCAAGTAGAACTGTCTGAAAATTAAATAAAACTTGTGAGTGACTTAACAAAGATATACATAAAATCTAACAAAGATATACATAAAGTCTAATAAAGATATACATAAAGTCTAACAAAGATATACATAAAGTCTAATAAAGATATACATAAAATCTAACAAAGATATACATAAAGTCTAATAAAGATATATATAAAGTCTAATAAAGATATACATAAAGTCTTATAAAGATATACACAAAGTCTAATAAAGATATACATAAAGTCTTATAAAGATATACATAAAGTCTAATAAAGATATACATAAAGTCTAATAAAGATATACATAAAGTCAAATAAAGATATACGTAAAGTCTAATAAATATGTACAGTCTAACATAGATATACACAAAGTCTAGCCAATTCCGATAAAGTCACCTTATTACATGTAAATTATCCATACAAAACAAAAATTCCTTTTCATTAAAGCCATTATGCTTCTAAAATATGTTTTATGTCATCCTTTTATTTCTGACTTACAGCTCAGTAATCAGATTTAATTATTAGTTTCTTAAAAATATAAAGCACATTTACTGCAGCCTGTTATTTCAAAAATTAATTTATTTTAGAGTAAATAATTAGCAATCAAATTATAATAATTCTGAACTAAGTGACTTATATTTTACCAGTAAAATCTGATCAAAAGGTTTGTTCATTTAAAGTTCAACTTCTGCATAATGGTCAACAATGCAACTGGAAAAAAGTGATCTTTATGGACAGCTGGTCTTTATATATTCAACAGATACAGTTTTTGAAAAAGACAAAAATAAAACTCAGTATAGATACAATTTTTGAAAAAGAGCATGATGAAATTTGACAATGATACAGTTTTTGAACAAGAGCAAAATAAAACTCAGTATGGATACAATTTTGAAGCAGAGCAAGATAAAAGTAAGTAAGGATACAGTTTTTGAAGAAGAGCAAAATAAAATTCAGTAATGATACAATTTCTAAAGAAGAGCAAAATAAAACATAGAAAGGATATAGTTTTTGAAAAAGAGCAAGATTAAAACTCAGGAAGGATACAGAATTCTGATTAAAAGAAACACAGCCACAATTCTGAGTAAAAACAACACCACCAGAATTCTGAGTAAAAAACACAGCATATGTATGTTTATAGTTATCATTTTACCTGAAACTATATCTGAAAGTAAGTGAGATATGAAGTTTAAAGAAAAAAATTCAAACATGGAGTTAGCTATAAAAATTATAATATGACAAGTCAAATCCTACATGAGACACAAAAATGTCATGATACAAAATGTATACCAAGTTTCAAGAAGATATTTCAGATGATTCAGGAGAAAGTAATCATAGAATAGTGTGAGGGATGCACAGATGAACACAATTTGTCTACAGGTAGAAAATACTTTCCAGGAATATAACATATCCATTTATTCTTATTAACTTCTAAATACTGAAACCATCTCTCATATTCCTGAGGAACTACAACATAGCAAATTGTTACAAAACTATTTTTGTATGTTTGAGTTAACATGTTTACAAAATGCCTGTAAGTGTCATACAAAAATTCAAGGTCTTGACCTTTCACCTTGAGTTAAATATCATGGATAGATCAATGATCCTGTCTCAGACACTGTCAAAATAAAAACAAGTACTCAGTTGGTTAAATCTATAGGTGATATCCTGGATAGAAGATCAATGATCCTGCCTCAGACACTGTCAAAAAAAAAACAAGTACTCAGTTGGTTAAATCTATAGGTAATATCCTGGATAGAAGTTCAATGATCCTGTCTCAGACACTGTCAAAATAAAAACAAGTACTCAGTTGGTTAAATCTATAGGTAATATCCTGGATAGAAGATCAATGATCCTGCCTCAGACACTGTCAAAATAAAAACAAGTACTCAGTTGGTTAAATCTATAGGTAATATCCTGGATAGAAGATCAATGATCCTGTCTCAGACACTGTCAAAATAAAAACAAGTACTCAGTTGGTTAAATCTATATGTAATATTTTTAGAGAAAAAAAAAACAACAAAGTTATTCAAGTGATATCATCCTAGGTATTTTTCAGATATATCCATAATCTGCGTTAAATGATAAAAATACATTCACAGAATATGAAATTGTTTACTGCCGCATGGGCTGTTTTTGATCAGATGATGTGTTAATTAACTCATGCTCAGAAATACAGGCATGATTTGAATGTTCTGGATGCATAGTTCAGTTTGGTGACTTGCTCATTTGGCAACTTTGATTTCATGTTCTGGATGTAGAGCTCAATTTGGTGGCCTGCTCATTTGGCAAATTTGATTTTAGGCTCTGGGTGCATAGCTCAATTTGGTGAACTGCTCATTTGGTAACTTTGATTTCATGTTCTGAATGTATAGCTCAATCTGGTGACCTGCTCATTTGGCAACTTTTTCATTTTCTGGATGTAGAGCTCAGTTTGGTGATCTGCTCATTTGGCAACTTTGATTTCATGTTCTGGATGTAGAGCTCAATTTGGTGACCTGCTCATTTGGCAACTTCGATTTCATGTTCTGGATGTAGAGCTCAATTTGGTGACTTGCTCATTTGGCAACTTTGATTTCATGTTCTGGATGTAGAGCTCAGTTTGGTGACCTGCTCATTTGGCAACTTCAATTTCATGTTCTGGATGTAGAGCTCAATTTGGTACCTTTAATTTGTGAGTGTACTTTAACTGATAAGGAATACAATGGCTTATAATACTTGAATACATTCATGGCTAGTTTTTTTTTTTAAAAAGCAGTTTGTGGCTACAAGTTTCCATGATGCCAAACTGGAATAAAACAGTTTTATAAATTTTTATGGTAATGAATAATGGAAAGGAGAAATTGTTTATTTTATATTTCTAAATGGGGTTCATAGTAGGACTGTTTTATATCCATAATCAGATTACACTGTATAATGATTGGGGAAATCATGAAGGAAAGCTGAACATGGATATATACTATCTGAACTATCAAAGAGTTCTCTTTGATAACCCTAGCACAATAATGTCATAAAACAACATCAACTGAAGCATAAATGAGGGTGCAAGTTACTAAGGTACCTCTAAAAAATTATGATAGGTATGGAGATTGACTGTGTGTGTGTGTGTGTGTATGTTTGGAATAATAGCTTTTTTCTGACAAAACTGTTTACTTTTTTAAAAAGTACCATTATGCTGTATACAAGATAAACCACTCTATGAAAGATTGCTAAAAACATTACTCCAAGTGGTTTCTTTACACAGCATGTGTCTATGAGCAAAAGCAATGCGTATTATGTCACAGCTTTTTTCAAGTGACTATAAATGCATTCTACTGTTGTTGCTGATTCAAAACAGAAATATATTCTTATTTTAAAAAAGAGAGATATTATTGTGAAAAATATTATTACAGGTAATATCAAAATTTCTACTCATTCTTGAGCAAGGCTCTAATTGCCAACTCGGAAGTTTTAAGTCCACAGGAAACTGCAGATCAGATTTTTCCATTTGAAAATGATTATGACAAATCACTGATTAACGTTATATACTTCAATGACATTACTAACATGGTAATATTAAACAGTTTTTGTTTGGTCAATTGAAACGAGTTAACCTGAGAAATGACTGCAACCAATAGCACTTATGCAAGTGGAATCTGCCTTTAACATTTTTTATTCTACCTCCCTTACTTGACTTTACACAAAAAAATGTAACTAAATTTTAATTCACTGTAACTATGCAACAAACACCTCTACAAGTTGCAGATCAAAATGCACTTGCTACTTCATTAGGTTCTCACAGAAATGATCATGAGCATTGGTTTAATGGTTGACTGACACTTATCATGTCTAACTGCATTTTACAATTATGATGGTTACACTGAAACCAAATAAAAAGATAAAAGTGAATTTTGCTTAACAAAACTTACTGAACTGGTATTTATTTCTTAAACAGTTGCCATCTGAAGCCATACAAACATTTTCATTGGCTGATATTCCATTGTATAGTGTTACTTATAGTCTATTAATAATTTTTTTTAACAGATATGTAGATTTTATGATCTTGATTCCAAAGTTCCACACAATGACTGCCATTTTTGATGATAAAAAAGCAATATATTAAAGTGTCATTTACCAATACTGATTACAACTTTATTTATGTTCAGCAAATAGGAGCCTAATTTGTTTTCATTCACAAGTATTTGGGACCATTTAGGGCAGGCATGTGCAAACTATGGTCCACAACCTGGTTTTATCTGCTTATTTACAACATAGGGTCTGGCTTTAAAAATAACTTTCTGTACTACAACACATGCTAATTTTTGGGTACTAACTAATCACAGTGAATAGATGAGTGCTACAAAAAGAACAGGTTTATAGAGAGAAAAGCAATGGGAATGAATAAATCTGACAATTAAAAGCAGGTATCTGTTATATGCAGGTATCCACTATTTATATGGTGGTACCAGCTAATGCAGGTCTGATTGTATAGTACACATACCTGCAACCTTCCAAGCAGTACTAGCTTTTTCCCAGGCTAAAAAGTATTTTGTGGATCCAAAGGAGGTGAGTGCACATGAACCAAATAATCAATCTTGTACAATTGAGAACAAGTTATTTACTAACATAAACCTACAGAAAAGACTAGAATTAAAAATATGAATAGTTGCAATAAAATGTTTTGAATTCTTTGAAGCATTTATTACACTTCAATACAAAAAATAGCTGATAGACCTAGCATTGTCATATATCATCACCACACATATACATGCACACACACTTATGTACATACATTTACATAATGACAACATCACAGTCAGTTTATCTTTGCACACATCAGAGACTGGATGGTTGTTCTTGTTGTGGGGTTTAATGTCATTTTTCAGCACATGATGGGATATGCATTGTGGCCAGTATTAATGATGGAGGAAGAACCCGGGAAAACCCTGGGAAGAACCACCGACCCACGAGAAGCTACTAGCAAGCTTTCTCACATACCCACATTGGCCAAATCCTAGACTCGAACCCACGCAGACAGAGGTGAGATGGCGATGATCTGTAATGGACAGCGCTTTAGACCACTCGGCCACTTGGGGCCCCTCGAGACTGGATGGTGCTGTTTTTCAAACTTTGTCAAAGAGTTTGTTGAACTGAAAATAATCTTTCCACTTCTACCCCAAAATAGGGCCATGTTAATATATCCAATGCTGACATATACTCCAGAATGACTAATATCAATGATGCAATATGTACATAAGTATAATAACTTCTGCTTGTTCATCATCCATTTCTGATTCACCTAACTTGCACCAAATTTAGCTGTTCCAATTAGATAATTTACCTATGCAAATCAGCCTAATGGGCCCTCCCACATCAATGCTGAAAGGACTAGAAAACAATAAATCACCCTAGCTATTGTTGGTCAATTAAATTGCTGTTGTTGCTGGGTTCAATGCCAGCATTCTCACATATCCTTGTTGGTCAAGCTGAGACTTAGTCACATGGAAAGAGGTGATATGTGTTAGTAACGTAAAGTGCCACAGACCCATGGCCCCAGTCAGTTAAGAAATCTGCGGAATGTTTGTTGTTTATCTGAGTGCCTTTACCTTTTTATTCATCTCAAGGACTACTGAATTACCTTTTCCAGTGGTGCATTCAGCATGAATCTATTCAAATCACAGCCATTTTAATAAATACATGTACCATGTAACAAGCTACAGGTTATAGGTATATATCAGCAGCAAGAAAGGCCTCTCTATCTCTTCATAAGATTTACTGGAAATGATGTTTTTATAAACATTACCATGTGTGTGTTGTGGGGGGAGAGAGGGGGGAGTGGAGTAGACATTTGTGGGTTTTTTTTGTCGACTGGCAGGTATGATTGTTATGACTATTTAAATGGTCAAAACAACAATTACCAGTTTTACCTTCCAATCCCTCAATATGAGAATGACTCTTAGTGCTGTTTCTTCTAAACATACATGGTACCTAGGGTAGACATTTTTGTTTTAAACATACACCTGAGTTTTTGATTCTTCCAAGTTCATAAATTATTAAAATGATATGAAATTCTGAACTGTATTAATAAAGTGCCCTCCCTGAGTCCCAAGCATGTTTTACTTAAACGGTCTTACACAATTTATATAATAACCCCTCATTATCAAACGAAGAAATTTCAAAACCATTGCATGTATCATAAGCAAAATTGTATTACTTTTTTCAAAAATAACTTATTCTGTATTAACATCACCATCTGGACTGCAAGAAGTGGTCTTAATTGGCAGGTGGTCTCAGTTTAGAGAATAATGTTCTTTTTTCTTAGTAAATGTTGTAAAATATGGTTGCTGGTGGGGGGGCTTCATTCAGGGATTATATTGCTGGTAAGATTTACTACCATTATAGTGCATTAGACATCTTTTTTTTTAATCAATAGAACATTGCTAACCATCACATGCTTAAAGTATTTAGACCTGTTGTTCAGTTTTTCTAATCAATAGAACAATCACATTTTAAATTTATTTAAACCCATTTTTCAGGGGATTTCAATTTAATTTTGTATTGTTCAATTTGAAACCATATATGTTGCACACTGCTTATTACTACAATGTTATAGATGGTCTGACCTGGAAATCTTAAGATCCTCAATCTTGCACTCAAAGAGATCTGCCATGATTTCCAGATTCTGTCTCTCCATCTCTTCCACTTCTTTCTTTAAGTCTTCAGTATCACGTCTATGGATCTCAACCTGCTCATTGTATCAAGACGAATTACAAGCTTATAATACCTCTGTCACTAATTATTGATTTTCTTATTATTCTAATTGTTTTCTTCATGGAATGAATGAGATTCATTACCGGTTGCTATGAAAGCATCTCAATGACAAAGCTTGAACCTGCTCAGTGGTTCCTTACATGGGATTTTCATTGAAATAAAAGGTGATGGGTGTATCCAACATTTTTGTGCCAAATTTACACACCAAAAGATGGTGTAAATGCTGAAAATTAAATTCATTACAAAGTTCAGCAAATTAAAGCTCTACATAAATTTCACATGAAATACATTGACTCTTGGTGCAAAAATAAACTTTGGAAATAACAGGAAATGACTTCAATGGTGACTGGCATGGTAACTTTACAACTAATCCCATGTAAGTAGACAAAGCTGTATTTATCTGAGATCCCATCAATGACTGACTGAGTAACTTTACAATTAATCCCATGGAAGTATATAAAAATGTACTTTTTCAGATCTTATCAATGACTTCCATGGCAAATTTACAATTAATCCCATGGAAGTAGATACAAATGTACTTTTTTGAGATCTTATCAATGACTTCCATGGCAACTTTATAATTAATCCCATGGAAGTAGATAAAAATGTACTTTTCTCAGATCTTATCAATGACTTCCATGGCAACTTTACAATTAATCAGATGGAAGTAGATAAAAATGTACTTTTTTTGAGATCTTATCAATGACTTCCATGGCAACTTTACAATTAATCCCATGGAAGTAGATAAAAATGTACTTTTTTTTAGATCTTATCAATGACTTCCATGGCAACTTTACAATTAATCCCATGGAAGTAGACAAAACTGCTTATTTGAGATCTCATCAATATAAAGCTGAACGGTCACCAGTTCGAGTTGAAATCCAAAAATACTATGGAAATAAAGCTTTAGGAGGATGGATAAATAGGGGCCATAACTCCTGCAAAGAATGACCTGGAAAACTGCATTCAAATTAATTGAATATTTCATCAACATAAATTTGCATGTCAAATTTAGTTGAAATTCATCAATGTCAATGGAAAACCAAATGTAGGGGAGCTGGCAATCGGGAGGCCATAACTCCACTAAATGGTGACATGGAAAGCAGGAAACAAAAATGTATTCAGGGCCTTTTCTAAAAAAAAGATGCAGGCCAAATTAATGAAATCCAAAAGTTAAAAGCAAAGTTATAATGAAGACACCAAAGTTGGGAGACAATATCATGAAATAGTGAAAGTTGAATTGATTAAAATTCTCATCAATTAAAGCAAAATGCAATTTTTTAAAAAATTAAAAAGTCCTTAGTAAATTTATTTTATAGAACAAAAGATAGGACGATGGATTGGGTATTTTTATTGGTTACATATATTTCCCCTTGTTAATAACATAATTCAGGATCTAATCATATGATCTGGGATCCCTTGGGCCTTGTTTCAGCTGGAAAAAGAATATCAACATATTAGAGAAGAGTCACTAAATTGGACTAAGGTAGCAATTACACAACTTAAGTATAACCATAAATTGTTTAAATCTACTGAGTTATGTCAAATTTAAAATGGGATTTAACTATATGAGCTAAATGAAAATTAAAATGAAATTCATTTTTTTGTGTCTGCTGAATGGTCTGTAAAACAAATGTTATAACTGAAAATAATAAAATGACAAAAAAATATATCTTCTGAATTTAATAACTAAAACTTTTCAACAATTACTGCAAAATGAGGTCACTTGGGCAAATACTGACTCAATTATGAGTAAATGTGTCAATGAAGAAAGCTAATCAACATCATCATACATGTATACTGGTTATAATCTTGAAAATGTTGTCTTTCATGACAGGTGGTCTTCCAAAATAGGTGTCTTTCAGGACAGGTTATAATCTATTGTAGATACTGTACAATGAATACTTTGAAGGTACACACTGTAAGAAATTTATTATTTGTCAAGAAGACAGACAAATTTTTCTTTAAAAATACTGAAAAAACAGCAGAGATAATGTCAAATGTTTCAAATAGCAAAGTCTATTTTCATTTACATGCAGTTACTGTCGTAATTTCAAAATTCCTAAATTGAACACAAAAGTATTCAAAACAGTTTCTAATATCAGGCTCACTATTCTGGAACTGCAATCCAAAGGAAATTAAACAGGCCACCTCCAATGTTACATTTCAGAATGATGTTATTAAATGGATGAAACAATAATGTAAACATGTAACTAAATTCTCCTGTTTCCTCTGTGTGTTTACTTGTCAATACTTATATTTCCAGCTAGAGAGAGAAAATTGCATTTTGTGTTTATATGAGTGATAATACTCTGTATAGTTAGTATATAGTAGAGGGCCTTATGGGAGATTATTTGTACTAACTGAGTTACCCTCAATAAATAAAGCGATTATAATTTATTAGTAGTAGTAGTAGTAGTAGTAGTATTTGCATATTTCAATTATCAATGTAATGCAATGTAATTTCTATGACTCTTTTACCTCTCTCCTAAGCCAGTCATTATCCAGAACTTCTTGTCTGCTGTACTTGTCCATCTGATGGATTGCTTTCTGGAAGAAGAAAAAATGTCCATTATGATAAAATATGCAACCAATATCACATATGTACTGTAACTCGCAAAATATCAGCACCCCAAGAAAAGTGGAAGTTACTAAAAGGCCTCTTTTGGCCCTAAACTTCAAAAACATTCAAAAATGTTACTGATTTGATAATACCAAGGTAAGAAATGTATCAACATTGAAAAACTTAAAATTACAGATGATTTTTTAAAATTATTTTATATGATGTTATAAACATATACTCATGATGTCACATTTGGCTATAAAATATCCGTTTTGTGCTAAAGTTTGAGCTAATTTTGAAAATTTAAGCTTATCTGCATGTGGTAACAAAATTCTTATTTTACCAAGTATAAAGGTATGTGTGAATACCCTTTTACAAAAACATTGTTTTGGTTCCTGTGGACTATGTGAAAAATGATAAAATTTAAGTCTGTCAGCATTCATTGCTACCTTGCATCTCTATAATGGTCAGGTATTAACTACATCTAAACTAATGTTTCTGCTATCATGCATGCATAAAAAAGTTTTGACATATGGCTACATGACTTTATGTCCACTGTAACATTAATACAATACACAGGATATAGTGAAACTATGAAATAAACATTTAATTTTGTTCATATGTTACTAAAAAACCACAAAATTTACCATATTTCTGCATCTTCAAAAGGTCTCACAAACTACCAGCACAAATGAGAGCATGTTTTATTTTTTGACAAAAGACACTTTAAAAGAATCTAACCCATATGCAGATTTCAAACATTTTTTCATTTCTGCTCCCCAACAAAAAAACAATCTGAATCATTTTTTTTTTCTGACCGTGTTTTGGGACATTCTGATTCTCTAAATTTTGGGATGAGGGTAAGTTAAATCTAGAAGAGGTGCATGAATGAAGTCAACCCACAACAAAAACAACAACAAACAGCTTATGTATTATTTAGGTATTGAGATCTAAAGGATAACAGTGATAATAAAAATAATAGTATAAAATATCTTTCCAATTTGATGAAATACTTCAGTATCCTCTGCTGAAGACTAGATTGCATTCTCTAGCTGCCAATAAAATGGAACAAAAATAAAACAATGTTATCAAAGTATTTATTGAAGAAAGGGATTATATTGTTGCATTAAGAATTTTTCTGTTTGTAATGCAAATACATGTATGAAATATTTGTTTAAAAATGGGACAACAGAATTTTTAGGATTGTTTAAAAATGGGACAACATAGTTTTTAGGAGTAATTGATCTTACCCAAAAGAATTCCACACGGCAAAACGCTGCCTACATATATACTAATTTTCCTGTCAGTTTTAAGCATCCAAGTGGCATAGAGGTATAGTGCATTAATTGTAAAATTATTAATCAGCAGTTCAATCCTGCATGGGAGGATATATTTTTCTTCTTCAATGCTTATATATATTTTCTTTTATTTCTTCCTTCAAAGACTTAAGTTTGTTCCTCCTGTCCTCTTGCACTGTTTCTTTCTTTCTGTCTTTTCTCTTGTATCATGTATCCACAGATTTTAAATATAATAAAAATAGCCCTGAAAGCAATTTGTTTTCAAATACTGCTATTTCAACTGGTTGCTGACATTTGTCATTATCAATCACATTATAGTTTATCATTCCATTATTTCCTGATGCTGATTAGTACAGATCTTTTGCTCATGGTCATTCTTGGGAGGTGGGTATGGGGGTGAGTATGAGTATGTGACAGAGGAAGAGAGAAGCAATAAGAATCGCCATATCAAAAAAAGAAGCTTGTTGGGATGGAGCCTTTTGGGGTCTATCACTTGCATCTTAGCCAGAATTGAGTTGCTGGATTTTTAATGTTATGTACTTGTCTTCTTTTATTTTATAACTTAAAATCTGAATGCATGTTGTATACGTGCTTAAGGATTGTTGTCAAAATTGGGTGAGACAACCTGCAGTAACTGTTTCATTTTTTAAAAATCAAATTATAAATTAACAATTTGATTGTGGGCCTCATCACTAGTGGAAAAGCCATCTTATCCTTGAGAAGACAGCCGCTTTTAAAAAGTCTCATTATCCCTGGCGTATGTTTGTTTGTGTGTATACTCAGCTGGGTACACAAATGCGTGAATGTACATAAATTTGTCTTATGCATGGACTCCATATTGATGCACATATAAAACATTCTGGCCATTTTTCACACCAGAAGTTTTGCTGATTTTCCATTTAATTGTTCTAACATTAATATAAACTAGTTTACATTCTTTCCAGGGTTAGTTCTATGTTTACATGCTCACAAGAAAAAATATGTTACCATGTCAACTTGAAACTTGATGCCATATGACCTTAAAAGTTTGTTTGAAATTCAAGGGTTCAGGAATATAAACTTCATAAGATAAAAATCTATGGTGGATATTTATATATTTATAATGCACCATCCATAATTTCCAAGTCATTTAATGTAAAATTTCAAAACTCTGGGAAATAAATGCAACAATATGGCAAGATTTGCTAAAAAAACAAAATCTAGAGCTGTTTCCTGATTATATTAATGACTGAATATACAACAGCTTATGGGATAAATATCATGTACTTAAAAAAAATGACATAATGATGAGTTCTAATTGGGTATGACACAATAATAATGTTGGTGATAAGATCATGGGTAGGGGAAGCATTAATCTGTCATACTGTAATTTTTTTCATACCAACCATTCCAGAAACCCATGGGATATATAATAAGAAACCAGCACCTGTTCACTCATCATACTGACAATAAATGTATCAGAACTGATATCCTCAGTCAGTGAGGTAATAAAATCATGCCATATATGTTTCTGAAATTGCATCTTAGTTTTGAATATAAGGGATGATTTACTGAAAATGAGTTATTCCTAGCATAAACATTGGTCTTAGAGACAAACAGTTGTGTTCAACTTGGGATGATCGGCAAGCAGGGTATAACAGTATTTACAACAGGGGATGTGTATTACAGCATTTACACTTGGGGTGGTCGTCAAGCAGAGTATAACAGCTATTTACACCAGGGGATGTGTATTACAGTATTTACACTTGGGGTGGTCGTCAAGCAGAGTATAACAATATTTACACCAGGGGATGTGTATTACAGCATTTACACTTGCGGTGGTCGTCAAGCAGGGTATAACAATATTTACAACGGGGGTGTATATTACAGTATTTACACTTGCGGTGGTCATCAAGCAGAGCATAGGGGTCCCGAGTGGCCGAGTGGTCTAAAGCGCTCTTCGTTACGGAACACTGCCATCTCACCTCTGTCTGCGGCGGTTCGAGTCTAAGATTCAGCCAATGTGGGCATGTGAGAAAGCTTGCCAGTAGCTTCTCGTGGGTCGGTGGTTCTTTCCGGGGTTTTCCGGGTTCTTCCTCCACCATTAATACTGGCCGCCATGTATAGCCTATCGTGCTGAAAAATGGCGTTAACCCCACAACAACAACAACAACAACAAGCAGAGCATAACAATATTTACAACAGGGGATGTATATTACAGTATCTACACTTGGGGTGGTCGTCAAGCAGAGTATAACAATATTTACACCAGGGGATGTGTATTACAGCATTTACACTTGCGGTGGTCGTCAAGCAGGGTATAACAATATTTACAACAGGGGGTGTATATTACAGCATTTACACTTGGGGTGGTCGTCAAGCAGAGTATAACGATATTTACACCAGGGGATGTGTATTACAGTATTTACACATGGGGTGGTCATCAAGCAGGGTATTACAGTATTTTCATGAAGTGTGGCATATTGCACTATTGATACCAGGGGAGGTGTATTGTAGTACTAACATGAGGGGTGGTTGTTAGGCAGAGTATTAAAGTATTTACACCAAGGGTGGTTGTTAGGCAGGGTATTACAGTATTTATTAAAGTATTTACACCAAGGGTGGTTGTTAGGCAGGGTATTACAGTATTTATACCTGGGGGTAGTATTATAGTATTTACACCAGGGGTGGTATACTGCAGTATTTATATCAGGGGTGGTGTATTAAAGTATTTATACCAGAAGTGATGTATTACAGCATTTACATCAGGGGTAGTGTATTACAGTATTTACACCAGGGTGGTGTATTACAGTATTTACATAAGAGGAGGTCATTAACAGTATTTACAAGAATCAACCAGATTAAACAGAATAAACTTGCAGATTTATTACAGAAAGAAAAAAATACGAAGAAAATATCTGCAGAAACAAAAGGAAAGGATAAATAACCACATTCATCAACTGATGAATCCCCAAGCTCATCTGTCTACCACGAGCTATTTGCCAAATAGTTTATCCAGCATTGTTCCAATAGATCACTGCCAACTAACAAGATGGGCTCTGTTTGATTGACTGTGTAATAACATATGAGGTGCTAAGCTTGACAGACTATAAAGTTACCTGGTTAAGTGATAATCTGTCACCTTGGCCAGTTATAGTATAACATCTACAATTTCACACTACGATATGGTCACTGTCATGCAGCCAAATTTCACAAAAATTTTGAAAATGAATTTAAAATATCCCCATGTAATAAAGTGGTTTACTTTTCAATGGAAAATCTTTTATTTATAAGATACTGCTATGCTAATTACTAGGTATGACACTCTCTGAGTTGGCAATTTGTAAGTTAATTGGGAATGGAATGGATCAATCATTCCACAAATAATCTGGCATCTTTGACTTTATATTTATTGTATACATGTTCATGTGCTTTTTATCTGTATCTTATGGTATATTTTATGCACAGCTAAAGCCTTGTTAATTGAACCCTTATTTATCAGACTGTCTTGCTATCTATACATTAAAGCAGATTTCCATTATTATTCCACATAGTGATAAATTAATCTATATTCCTTGTTAATCTGAACAGAAGTGGGAACAAAAGTGTCCACATTAATAGGGTTTTAGTGTTTTGTTATGTACATTTAATTTGTATTTGATTATATTGTATTTTGGACCTGACCTTGTCCAAAATCAAGTTCATTGTCAGTACCTGATCAGTAAAATGTATTTTGGTAAATGAATAATACATAGCTAATATTTGTATATGAGTATGGGTTAAATATTAGGATCATTATCTTGGCTTGAGTCATGGACATTATGTTTACCATGTTCTTTATTATAATTTTAGTAACAGAATTTATCTAGTAAATAATCCAGAGTTTGTTTTTTTTACAATGGAAAATGTCATTAAAGACACATAGTATCTTTAGAAAATGCTAATTGCAACCTAGGTCATGAAGAGGGGTTTATAATCTTGTTTACTTTAGAACTTACTCATTCTTGCCTTAACATCTTGTAGCAGAAGCAATCCTATTGTTGTGTTCAGATTTTTATTTGGGTGGAATTATTTATTCAAACTATTATTCACTTGAAATACAAAGTGCACTTAAATAATATTCTTGGACAGAAACATTAATTTGGAATTATGGTGAATTCAGACAAGGACATCTTGGATTATATTGTTGTGATAAATTGGAAGACAATTAGTAAGTACATCATCACACTTCAGGCTACTGGTACGTTAGCACATTCAAGGCTACAGGCACATCAATGCCTTCAGTACTGGATGTTATTGTGAACACCAATGGAATTTAATCAAAATTTAATTCATTAGGGCTGCTGATAGAACTTTTTGGAATATTTGGGATTTATTTTGCAACACTAAGTTTTTAACATTTTCACTTTGTATTCTAGAGAAGTAAATTATTTTTTGAATTTTACAAGAACCTATTACTTTTTGCTCTTTTCTATTACTTAGTTTAAGATCATAGAGTTGTAATAGTTTATATATATATATATAATCTGGCTCAGGTACTTAAGTAAGATTTTAATAACTTACCTCTCTGTTGGGTGTGACATATGTAGAATCACCATTGGATAACAAACATTCCAAAAAACGGTGCCCAATCTGATCATTTAGCAAGGAGCAAATGTTTATCTAATTACATTTTTTCCAGATTTAATTTGCTGGTCAAACAAGGATTTGACTAACTGAGTGGGTCACCTGGAAAATTCTGGCTAATGTGTATAACTTCAAATCTGTATAACTCCAAGTTTTTCTTTCAATTTTCATGACATTTCTTCAGCTTAATTTAAACTTTAATCGCCATGATTTTCTGAGGAAAGAATAATACTAATTTTAAATAAACAGCTATACAAATTAGTGGGTGGAACATTCTCCTCAAATCTTACGTTAATTCACTGTGACCTCTTTGTAGAGTCTATTGTGAATGAATGAAATTTAAGAATGAGGAAGTGCAATGGGATATGATGATACTGTCATCATTAATATCATCATCAGCAGCAGCATTACTATAATAAATGGATTCCATTTGATCGGAAAAGTGCAATGCATGCAGTCACAGTAGTGTTTTTAAACTTCTGAATTTCACGACTTGCATAAAAAATTATTGGTACAAATTTTATTTCTGAGCTGCCTCGTGTGAGTAATAAAAATCAAGATCAATGTGAAACCACTGTTGCATATCTACATCATTTGTGTGCTTTTGGATCAGAGAAATTGTGGTCTTTTAAAATAAGAGATCAAATGATAAATATTTAAAATAATAATAACCACACATGGTTTGTAAAGTTTCAAACACGCAGAAAAGAATGTAAGCCCTTCCCTACATTTGGCTTTCCATAATATTCCATTTTATCAAGGAAAACTATCTTAAAAGAAGTTAATGAACTAGAGGGTCTGCACTAATTACATGCACTGTATGATGTTTACTTACTCCTGACTCTATTTATGTAAACAGTATTACTGGGTCAGTACCAGATGCCATATGATGTTTATTTCCTCCTTACTCTGTTTTTGTAGAAAGTATCACTGGGTCAGTACCAGATGACATAATGTTAACTTACTCCTTACTCTGTTTCTATGAATAGTATCACAAAAAGAGTGGAGAACAAGCAAACATTGTGTGGCAACTGGTTCAGATCCTCTAATATGTGAGGCATACTATTTATTTATTTATTTATTTACTAATTTATTTAATAATTATTATTTCTTACCTCTGTGGCATTATGTTTGTGTTGATCCAACTTTTCATCTGTCAGCTTCTGAATTTCATCCTTGGTTTCCTCCAGTGTACCTTCCAAATGAGCTGCAAACAAATTATAAGGCAATTACACTGAAGACATCTTTGTTAATTAAGGGCAAGGTTTTGTAACTCATTTGGATCAGACAATGATTTCACTAAACATATCAGATTTTCAGCTCAAAATTAAGATTGTTATAGGTGATATCTTATTTTTCATCTGCCGAAATGAAATTCTCAATTAATACTCTGTACAGAGCTATAGGTTAAAAGAGGTCTTTTATACAATTTTCAGCCTTGGTGCAATGGATTTCTTGGCTATGTGTGATGGCTGTCAATCACTTATAGCATACTGTAACAGTCAATAACCTGCTGATCAACCTAATCACTCAGTTAAGCCTGAACTTTTACCTACCATGCTTGCATTTTTAGCTTGATTAATATAGGGTACAAATTTTCATGCATTTTAAGCTTGATTAATACAGGGTACCAATTCTCATATATTTTAAGCTTGATTAATACAAGGTACCAATTTTCATGCATTTTAAGCTTGATTAATACAAGGTACCAATTCTCATATATTTTAAGCTTGATTAATACAAGGTACCAATTTTCATGCATTTTAAGCTTGATTAATACAGGGTACCAATTCTCATATTTTAAGCTTGATTAATACAAGGTACCAATTCTCATACTTTTTAAGCTTGATTAATACAAGGTACCAATTTTCATGCATTTTAAGCTTGATTAATACTGGGTACCAATTCTCATACTTTTTAAGCTTGATTAATACAAGGCACCAATTCTCATACTTTTTAAGCTTGATTAATACAAGGTACCAATTCTCATACTTTTTAAGCTTGATTAATACAAGGTACCAATTTTCATGCATTTTAAGCTTGATTAATACAGGGTACCAATTCTCATATATTTTAAGCTTGATTAATACAAGGTACCAATTCTCATGCATTTTAAGCTTGATTAATACAAGGTACCAATTTTCATGCATTTTAAGCTTGATTAATACAGGGTACCAATTCTCATACTTTTTAAGCTTGATTAATACAAGGTACCAATTCTCATACTTTTTAAGCTTGATTAATACAAGGTACCAATTTTCATGCATTTTAAGCTTGATAACCAATTCTCACGCATTTTAAGCTTGATTAATACAAGGTACCAATTTTGATGCATTTTAAGCTTGATTAATACAGGGTACCAATTCTCATACTTTTTAAGCTTGATTAATACAAGGTACCAATTCTCATACTTTTTAAGCTTGATTAATACAGGGTACCAATTCTCATATATTTTAAGCCTGATAACCAATTCTCATGCATTTTAAGCTTGATTAATACAAGGTACCAATTTTCATGCATTTTAAGCTTGATTAATACTGGGTACCAATTCTCATACTTTTTAAGCTTGATTAATACTGGGTACCAATTCTCATACTTTTTAAGCTTGATTAATACAAGGCACCAATTCTCATACTTTTTAAGCTTGATTAATACAAGGTACCAATTTTCATGCATTTTAAGCTTGATTAATACAGGGTACCAATTCTCATATATTTTAAGCTTGATTAATACAAGGTACCAATTCTCATGCATTTTAAGCTTGATTAATACAAGGTACCAATTTTCATGCATTTTAAGCTTGATTAATACAGGGTACCAATTCTCATACTTTTTAAGCTTGATTAATACAAGGTACCAATTCTCATACTTTTTAAGCTTGATTAATACAAGGTACCAATTTTCATGCATTTTAAGCTTGATAACCAATTCTCACGCATTTTAAGCTTGATTAATACAAGGTACCAATTTTGATGCATTTTAAGCTTGATTAATACAGGGTACCAATTCTCATACTTTTTAAGCTTGATTAATACAAGGTACCAATTCTCATACTTTTTAAGCTTGATTAATACAGGGTACCAATTCTCATATATTTTAAGCCTGATAACCAATTCTCATGCATTTTAAGCTTGATTAATACAAGGTACCAATTTTCATGCATTTTAAGCTTGATTAATACAGGGTACCAATTCTCATACTTTTTAAGCTTGATTAATACAAGGTACCAATTTTCATGCATTTTAAGCTTGATAACCAATTCTCATGCATTTTAAGCTTGATTAATACAAGGTACCAATTTTCATGCATTTTAAGCTTGATTAATACAGGGTACCAATTTTCATACTTTTTAAGCTTGATTAATACAAGGTACCAATTCTCATACTTTTTAAGCTTGATTAATACAGGGTACCAATTCTCATATATTTTAAGCTTGATAACCAATTCTCATGCATTTTAAGCTTGATTAATACAAGGTACCAATTTTCATGCATTTTAAGCTTGATTAATACAGGGTACCAATTCTCATATATTATAAGCTTGATTAATACAAGGTACCAATTTTCATGCATTTTAAGCTTGATAACCAATTCTCATGCATTTTAAGCTTGATTAATACAAGGTACCAATTTTCATGCATTTTAAGCTTGATTAATACAGGGTACCAATTCTCATGCATTTTAAGCTTAATAACCAATTCTCATGCATTTTAAGCTTGATTTGTATCCATTTTCTTGCATTGTAAGCTTTATTTTTTATGGGGTACCCATTTTCATCCATTTTAAGCTTGATTTGTTATGGAGGACCCATTTTAATGCATTTTAAGCTTGATTTGTTATGGAGGACCCATTTTAATGCATTTTAGGCTTGATTTGTTATGGAGTACCCATTTTAAGGCATTTTAAGCTTGATTTGTTATGGAGTACCCATATTCATTAAGCTTGATTTTGATTGGGTAACCATTTTCATGCATTTTAAGCTTGATTTTTTTATGTGGTACCCATCTTCATCCATTTTAAGCTTGATTTTGATTAGGTACCCATTTTCATGAAATTTAAGCTCAGTTTGAATGGGGTACCAATTTTCATGCATTTTAAGCTTCATTTTTACAGGGTATCTGTTTTCATTGATTAAACCAAGAATTTAAAGATCTAATGAACAAACTCCCTTCCGTTGAAAAAATAGAACTCTTTCGCAAATTCATAAATTAAGAAACTACAAAACACTTATTTCATAGTCATACATGTGCTATAACAGAGAAGTCAGCTAACAAGAAATGTTTGGAGCCTTACAACATTTGGCCATGACAGCATTTCAATCAGAATCTTTTCATTTATCATTGCATGACATGTCTTCTATTTTCTTATTCCAATGAGGGCCCAAAGCTTGATTCACTTTGAGAGTAGTTTTCTGTCAGACATTTTGATTTGTTTGTATGATAGCTTTTGTGTCATTTCTAAGTCATCATTTTGACAAGATCAAAAAAGATCTACTACCATGAACAGAAGATTATGTTTGGGTATAAAGTGGGCAACAGTGTCTTGGCACCTACATCTTTATCCACATTTGATGCAGAATTTGTGAATATGGATTTCATTGATACTATATTCACTGTCACATTTAATGTTCTGTATATAACATAATTTAGTTCTAGCAGATTTTACAGTCAGCTTCAGTGGAAGAGCAGAAAGCATATTCATGTCCCTTGAACTTGATTTCATCCAGGGAAATTCCCATTTCCATCCATAATTGAATGTCATGTGATATTATGGTTACTTAGATTTTGGTGTTTTAACATTGGGAGTTAATGTAAACTTCAAAATCTTGACAAAACTGTAAACAGCAAACCTGAATCAACCTCTGTTTTATGCTGATTGAGCTCTCTAGTAATCCAACTATAATTTATTTATCTCTTTAATCTTTTCAGCATTACTTTTGACCCCACACAGTATGATTCTATTTGGCAAATTTCAAACAATGAAGCCAACCGACCCTGCCAACAGAATCAAACTGGTGTTAATTGTTTCATGCTGCTTAAAATTAGCAACTAAGCCATCTTGCCCTGCCAGTTCAGTCATGTGATGACAGACAGTATTACTGTAAAATGATGACAGACAGTATTACTGTAAAATGATGACAGACAGTATTACTGTAAAGTGATGACAGACAATATTACTGTAAAATGATGACAGACAGTATTACTGTATAGTGATGACAGACAGTATTACTGTAAAATGATGACAGACAGTATTACTGTAAAGTGATGACAGACAGTATTACTGTAAAGTGATGACAGACAGAATTACTGTAAAAAAATTCTATGCTGGAAACAGGGCATGAAAAAATGGAGAAAAAAATCAAATTTTTAAATGATAATTTTGCAAACATTGGAAATTTCAGTGTGTAACAGGAGGGACAGGAGACACCCTCATTTCAGTGGGAAAACCCTCCTGTCTGGGAGATTCACATGTATGAATAGTATAACACAACACAATTACAGCACATGCTTAATAGTTTCATGTCAGTCACTATATTTGTGTTTGCTAAATAGAACAACATTTTTAAGCCAATTAGTTGGCAGACTAATTGCTTTTCAGGAAGAAAAATTTCTAGTCGAGCCCCTCTCCCTCAACATGCTTGGAGATCAAGAATAATCTTTATGTTCTGCATGCATAAGTGGTAACTAATCCAGTCATGGTGGCTCAGTGGTTAACATGCAAGACTTGCAACCAAGAGTGCAGCTTCAAATCTTACTATCACATCAGCCTGGCTTGCCTACTGTGTCCTTGCACATGGCACTTTACTTCAATTGCCTTGGCATTAAATAACCAACCTGCGTTGCTGTACCACAACATGCCAAACACCAGTCAAGACCATGGATGGGTCTGATAATTAAACTTGATTCATCCTGACCTAAAGAACAAAAAATGATTATATCACAAGTACTTACCTTTCATTTCATTAAAACTTGTTGTCATATCGTTTATATCCTGCTGCAGAACTTTAATTTGTTTCTGATGTTCTTTTTGTCCATCATTCTTGTAGGCAATCCAGTAATCTACCTCCTTCTGGACCTTCTCTATTTCTGACTCTAACTTCTTTATTTCTGCCTTTAAGTCTAAAAAATATTTTATAACACAAATATTAGAAAAAATAACAACACAGAGATCCCCCTCTTAAACAGTTCTGTTCCCCTAACCACTGGCCATCTGCTTATTATAGCCAGAATCCAGCAGAAACCTATGAGGCTGTGTTCAACTGAAACCTTTAGGATGGCCACCCCTCTGACATGGCCAAAATATATGTACAAAAATGTCAAGTTTACCCCTCATAAATGGACCCATATTGGGGATTACAGATACAAATCTCATAAACATCTCTTGATTTCTAAATTCAACACAATTACATTTATTCCAAAGTACTGATAAAAGTATCTAAATTTATTCCATACAAAGTGTTAAGTAACGGTAACTTACAAATACTTACTGATAGGTATTCCTTAGATGGCAGATTTTGCCACATTGATGATCAATGTAAAAAAGACAAAAGCTAATAGGTGAGAAATACAGTACTACACAACTCAAGCATGATGGCTAGTAGGCATATAGTAAAAATGACATGTTAGATGTCATGGTTTCTCTCTCTTAGATTATAAAATGAAGGTGTATCAGACAATGACTTGTTGATCATGTGACAAGCTCACTTCCTTTAAAAACATAGAGCATTTCATGTAAAAGCAGAAAATTAATTTGAGGTAACACTGCCAAAGAAGGAATAAGATGTTGCATCAAGTACAAAATTTCATCACACATTCTTGGTTTAAAAGTGAAAGAAATTCAACATAAACAACTGAAGGAGTGTCTTATGACTCTTGGAGAGAAATTTGATGTCAAAATGTTTCAAATAAAAATCGTAAATTATACATTCTACAGGAAAAATGAAATGGACTGAGAATGACAGTTACAGTCAGATGTAGATATTCTTTTTATTGACACGGTTTGTGAATGGTTTTGCTCCACTATTTTTGAATTTTCATGATTATTTTAAATGCCATTAATAAACATTTTATCACACTGATTCCATAACATCCATCATTTTTAAATGAAAATATTAAAAATTAGTTATGCTTTTGTTGTTTTACTTGTAATTATTGCTCACATCTGTGTATCTAGAAAGGCCACCCTTCTTATAAAGATATTTTCCTGACTCATGAAGGGGTGGCCACTATAAGACCTTGCAGGTAAATTCAATACGAGTTCATTTGACTTGTGCATTATGATGTAGTCTTAATTTTCATACATTATACTTTGATCTTTTTAAAATTAGAAAAAAACACTGTCTGAGGAAACCTGCTTCAAAATTTTCAATTTATATCCTAACTATAGTCCCTTGAATAGTCTTCACCTTGTATCCCTTTTTGTCTCTCCTTTTCTCTCATCCATTTGCTCTTCATTGCTGCTACTACATGGTCCTTGGTCTTCAATTCCTCATTTTCAAACAACTTCTCTGACTCCTTGGACTGCTTCAAAAGGTGCTGAATCAGCATCCCTTGTTCTGACTTCAATTTGTCATTCTGAAGTTGAGATGATAAGACTACTGGTATATAGCAATACTGAATGAATAACTGCATAATAATACTGCATGAATAATTGCAAAACAATACTAATTGAATAACTGCATAACAATACCAACTGAATAATTGCATAACAATACTGCATGAATAATTGCATAACAATACTAATTGAATAATTGCATAACAATACCAACTGAATAACTGCATAACAGTAATGAAAAAATAGTATCATAACAATACTGCAGGAATAAATGTGCAACAAAACTGAATGAATAGACTTAAAATGCTTTTACATACAACAAAATAGAAGCCAGAAAGAAACACCACAATTTTCCTTACTATTACTTAAAGCTATATTTGTCTGACTGCAAACAAATGAAGTTAAATAATCCTCAAAAACTTTGTGTCATCTCAAGAACAGTACTGCTGGAATATTGTGAACATAAAGTTGGAAGAAAATAAAATTTCCACAAGAAAGACCAAAGATGCAACTAATGGATGACTAACACAATGTCATTTTTTAAAATGTAATTACTGCATCAACCTGTAAGTTTCAGAGATGCAAAGATACAGTGACTAAATTTGATGAGATCAATGTTCTACATAGTTATCTTAAACTAACAGACTTATTAAAAGTTTATCTTCCATTACACACACTTCACTGTTTACTGTAGTTTGCAGTTTACTGCACCCCCCTCCAATTAACAGTCCTAAGCTTTTTGAAAATTGAAAGGTTGTTTGCCATATTTTAAGATTTATACTAAATAATATTTAGAAGAATCAATATAAAATGTGGGGTGGGGTGTGTGGGTGGGTATGGAGGATATGGGGCCAGCTTATATTTCCTCCAGGACATGGAATTGTTCAAATCCTCCCTAAATTTAGGGAATGCCCCCCAAAAAGGCATGAGTACATGAAAATCAAGCACTGTCATTTTTCTATGAGCATGATAAAACCTGTAACATTTATTAATATTAACAACGCTAAATCTGATCACTCAAATGCTTGACATCTAGATCCGCTGACATAATCAAGCTTTTACTGAGTGACTTTTGCAAACATTCAATGAGATTGTTCACTGATTATCTAATTAAAAGTATTTTACCAAGTGTACATGGTAAGGTTGTACAATGGTGGACATTTAGTTTGGGTATTAGGTATTAACGTCTTTGCTGTTACATGTAGTTTGGGTATTAGTTATTAATGTCTTTGCTGTTACATGTAGTTTGGGTATTAGGTATTAATGTCTTTGTTGTTTTACATGTAGTTTGGGTATTAGGTATTAATGTCTTTGCTGTTACATGTAGTTTGGGTATTAGGTATTAATGTCTTTGCTGTTACATGTAGTTTGGGTATTAGGTATTAATGTCTTTGTTGTTACATGTAGTTTGGGTATTAGGTATTAATGTCTTTGTTGTTACATGTAGTTTGTGTATTAGGTAATAATGTCTTTGCTGTTACATGTAGTTTGGGTATTAGTTATTAATGTCTTTGCTGTTACATGTAGTTTGGGTATTAGTTATTAATGTCTTTGCTGTTACATGTAGTTTGGGTATTAGGTATTAATGTCTTTGTTGTTTTACATGTAGTTTGGGTATTAGGTATTAATGTCTTTGCTGTTACATGTAGTTTGGGTATTAGGTATTAATGTCTTTGCTGTTACATGTAGTTTGGGTATTAGGTATTAATGTCTTTGTTGTTACATGTAGTTTGGGTATTAGTTATTAATGTCTTTGCTGTTACATGTAGTTTGGGTATTAGGTATTAATGTCTTTGTTGTTTTACATGTAGTTTGGGTATTAGGTATTAATGTCTTTGCTGTTACATGTAGTTTGGGTATTAGGTAATAATGTCTTTGCTGTTACATGTAGTTTGGGTATTAGGTAATAATGTCTTTGTTGTTACATGTAGTTTGGGTATTAGGTAATAATGTCTTTGCTGTTACATGTAGTTTGGGTATTAGGTATTAATGTCTTTGCTGTTACATGTAGTTTGGGTATTAGGTAATAATGTCTTTGTTGTTACATGTAGTTTGGGTATTAGGTATTAATGTCTTTGCTGTTACATGTAGTTTGAGTATTAGGTAATAATGTCTTTGCTGTTACATGTAGTTTGGGTATTAGGTAATAATGTCTTTGCTGTTACATGTAGTTTGGGTATTAGGTATTAATGTCTTTGTTGTTACATGTAGTTTGGGTATTAGGTATTAATGTCTTTGCTGTTACATGTAGTTTTAATGCATTCATCATAGAGCCTTTGTCATAGCACATGATCACTGCTACTGTGCTTTTAAGAAAATAAGCAATTGTAAATTTTATATTTTTATTCATTTAAAGTTATTTAGCGCGAACAATTTCATTGAAAGATGCTGATAAAAGGTCTATTCATAACAAATACACCCCCAGCTGCTTACAAAAGTCCCAAGGAGGATTTACCACTCTGTGGGAAAATCCAGGAGATGTAACTGGGCTCAGATCACACCCACTGTAAAATGTCTCATCCAATCTCTAGCTAGTTTCTGACTTTTTCATTAGTTACATTGAGACACATGAAGATCTAATATGAGACCAAATCAATCCATTAGAGAAAGTACTAGGTCAATATGCAGTGATACAATAAATGACACCATTTTGCCATGAAGTCACTCAGTGTTTCTTGGTGATGCTTCCACATGACAATGATAGAAATAAATTCACAAAGAAATTATTAAGGTCATAAGTGGGAATGATTCATTGCATGGTATTTTAATGACTTGGAATAGAATGATAATTAGTAGAACATTTACTTGGGTTTAGCAAAAGCTCCTAGATATTAAATTTCCTACTGTCTTGGTATCATTTCATACCAGGTCTCTGGCAAACCATGTAATTAATAATACAAGTGGTAATGGTCGAGACCAATATATTGCCAGTGCATCAAATTCATGTCAGTCTTAATAACATGAGATCTAAAATATAAAAACCCAGCTTGATTTGCATAAAAACATCTAATAATTAATAAAGGTTACAGTATCAAATTAATTTTAACAGAGATAAAAGTGTAGTGATTCATTTTACTTCTTAGTTCTAATTCCTACCCTTTCATCACTTCTTTTATTCTTTTCTTCCCAGCCTCTTGTTTCATACATTACATCTTCCAGCTTCTTTTCAACTACATTTATCCTGAAATAGATGCATTAGAATACACATGCCAGTTTAACATTTTCAACTGCACTCATTTAATGCTATAATATAATGACTTTATGAGGTAAGTCAATCTAAGCATATGACATTAAATACAGCAACATATCCAACAAGGGCAATAGGAGTGGGGTTATGGCTTGAGCCACTCTTTTGACTTTTTTGCCATCAACATGAAACATGCTCATCTTGTGAACCATTCCTTTATAGCTTAGTGCCCACCAACTCTGGTCACTGAAACAATAGCTGACATAAAACAAACTATTCCCAGGGGTGGATAATTTGTCAAAAAGCTTGGATACCAAACAATGCTCTCTGGAGGCCACAAATTTCTAAAGTTTTCATTCCAATTACACTACAATTCAGTATTTTGCATTATGCTTTCATTACACACAGGTTTAGAATAATTATTAAATGAAAAGCAACTTGGTTTAGATTGCAAGGAATATTATCTGATATGAAATAAAAATATTGTTATTAATTGGTATTTTGTTGTACATGGCTATTTCAGCATGAAGTGAATCTTACCCAAATCACATGTCAATTACCATGTGATATAAATTCCTCAAGAATGACATATCTCTGAACACCTGTAATAGGAATGAAACAGTACTAATATCCATGAAACAGTACTCATATCAATGAAACAGTACATGTATCAATGAAACAGTATTCATATCAATGAAACTACTCATAAATGAACCAGTACTCATATAAATGAATAGTACTCATCAATAAAACAGTATTCATATCAATGAAACAGTACTTGCATCACTAAAACAGTATTCATATAAATGAATAGTCCTCAAAAAAATGAAGAAGTACTCACATAAATGAAACAGTACTCATATCAATGATGTTGTTGTTGTAGTTGTTGTTGTTGGGTTTAACACCATTTTTCTGCACAAGATAGGCTATACATGGTGGCCAGTATAAATGGTGGAGGAAGAACCCAGGAAACCCCCAGAAAGAAACACCAACCCATGAGAAGCTACTGGCAAGCTTTCTCACATACCTACATTGGCCGAATCTAAGACTCGAACCCACATAGACTGAGGTGAGGGCTTTAGACCACTCAGCCACTCAGGGGCCCCTCATATCAATGAAACAGTACTCATATCACCGAAACAGTACTCATATCAATGAACAGTATTCATATCAATGAAACAGTATTCATACCAATTAACTTTATTTTTAAGAGAGACTTTGATCAATAATATGAATTTATTTTTAAAATGCTTCATGAAAATTAGACCTACAGGACATGAAGGTAACTACATATGACACACACTGTAAGTTTCATGCATGCCAATGCATTACTACTTGAAAATAGAAAACACATTAAGTTATTGATGCAAGCATAGTTAAACAAATCTTCACAAGCCAAAGGTCATCATATTGCTTCACATCGATTTCTGGAAAGAAGATCCTTGGGTGGTGTAGATGAAGCAAACAGACTTGTTTGGTTTCAGTTCCAATTCATTTCAGACTCTCAGTTACATCCTGGTACAATACAAATTCCACAAGAAAATCCTATTTTAGCCGTTTTGATTCAAATTCAAATATATCCCACATAAGTCATCTTTCTCTTCTTTAATCACACTGAACCGTACTAAAAATATCACATCAGCCTAGATCAGCAGACTGACTGATAGTGCTTTCAACATATCATGTGTTATTCACCTGAAGAGTAATGAAGAGTACATTTTATTGATTGCAGTAGGAAACTCTGACCAATGACAATTTGTTTTGCTTTACCGATTCAAGTGAGCATATGTGTAAGAAAATAAGGTCACTGTGCTTCTGTCTGGATCAACAAAGTCTCACTTCAGTTACCTATTAATCAAGCAATAACATTAGTTGGGATTACAACATTTGTAATTGTCAGGCATGGCTGATACATGGCATAATTATTCTCACCTTTCATGGATGAAAAAATAATTGTGAGTCCTCTACTAATGATCTTACATCAAAAGTAAACATACTCCTCACAAAACTGCCAGCATTTAGAATCTATTTTTCTGGTCATGGCACAAAACTTGGACATGCTTAATTACCCAATGCTATCATTTTATTATTCTGGACTAGTGTATCCCACATTTTTCCACCCCTGACTCCATATTCCAAGTAAAAAACATACTGATATGCAAGTATTGCTTCTTTAGCAGTCATCTGTGGTTCCTTTCCTTTCTTTCCTCCCTTCTTCCCTCCTTTTCCCTTCTTTCCTCCCTTCTTTTTCTTCCCCATGGTGAATTATCTGCTCCTGATCACAAAAGAAATTTATATTGTGGCTGAAATGAGAGCAAAATAAAATGTATAATATACAAGTGATATATTCTGCATCTGTGGGATTCTCTTGCAGTTTTATTTTTTCTCCCTCAACCTGAGCAGCACTCCTGTTGTTATCAGTATTTGATTTGAATAATGAAGATAATTACTTGACAGCAGGGTTTACATTAGCACAAGTTTTCTCAAACTTTTCACATCAAATATATGATATTTGGACAGTTACATGGAAGAGGGAGGTCAAAATATATCCACAATTGGAAACATGGAATTGTTAAAACCATGGGGTAATGGCATTGGGGAGCTGCTTTACATAGGGTCTAGGAAAATGAAAAAAGCATGTATTGAAATCTACAAGACTAAAAATTTGATGAGTAGGATATTTATCCTCCCAGTCATAACAACTATGACCTTCAACTTGAATAAAAGAAAACATCAGATATAAATCAGTGTTTACACACTAGACTACATACTTAGCCACTTCTCACATTGCTTGGTCATGTGACTAGACCTCATGGCCTGCATTTCTTTGGCATTAGCAGTCACTAACAGAAACAACTTGTGTAGAAAAAGACTATTTATAATCTAACTACATTAGACTACATACACTACAAGATCATATGACTAATCAAGACTGTATTGCAATATTTAATTTAGTTTGTCCAATTCTTAAAGTGCTGATGTACAAATAACCTTGAATGTGCTAATGTGCCAAATAGTCTTGATGCATCATAATGATATAATCCAAAAATTTCCTTGAATGAATTCACAAAAATCTAAAACAGTGACTTAGTCCAAAAAGTAATGAGCACTTTGTAATTCCAGTGAATAATTTAAATATAAAGCTGAACACAACAAATAAGACTGATTCTACTTTGGATGTTAAGGTAGGAATTAGTAATTCTAATATTATCAACCTTAATATAAAACCCTAAGATACATTTCTAGAAGATTCTAAGGTCAGAAAAAATGTTATATCTGGAACTCAAACTGAAGTAAACATGTTTACAATTAATAATTATCTTAATAAAGAAACTTATACTGATTGACAAATATATGTTATGTATTATATTGTTCAAAAACTAAATGTCTCTAGTCAGTAGGCCCTTATTATTTTTAATCATGAACAAATAGTTAAAGACACAATACAACATAAATATACATAACATAATGTTCTAATTATTATAATGATATTCTACTTCTCAATTTCAGGCTGGTAGGGTTTGATACATGGTCGAACATTTTGCAATATTCTGTGTAATGCAACTTTCCTTTGTATTACCACAATTTTTATCAACTCCATGTTTTCAGAAGGCGATGTACTCTGACCTCCCACTCCAACATAAACTGTCCAGATATTATAAACTGGGTCAAGGGAAAAGTCAGTGGAAGCCCAGACGAAAACTGATGTGATTAATTGAATAATCAGTTAGTCAATTGATATATGTGCCAAAAGCAATCTCAATACCATATGTAAATAATATTTTCAATAAGAAATTGTACATGGATTAAAATGTTTTTTCTTTGATTCAGTGCCACTGTTTGCTTAAATCTAATCCAGAAGCTTGCTGGAAAGTAGTCATTTTTCCATGATAAGTATTGTACATTTGATTTTTGTTTCTTGAGTTATATTATCCGAGGGAAGGAAATGCATAGCCATATACATACAGATATAGAGCCTTCTGACTCAATATGATTTTGACTATTAATGTGAGATGGTGATTCTACATGAACTCAGTTGTCTCTTCATAAATGATGAATTATTCATACTAGCATCATTCAAGGTTGGCAACTGTCCATTCTTTTTATACAATTATTAATATGAAACTGGAATGGAAAATCATGGTAAGATATTATGGGCTAGAATATTAATACAGGCTCCTCTAATGTCATATGTGTAACATTAAGATCATTAGATGTCACATGTGTAACATTAAGATCATTAGATGTCATTTGTGTAACATTAAGATCATCAGTGCAATGTCAGATCATGTACTGTACTGGTCCTTCAATACCATCTGAATCCAATCTGTTAAGATATTCTTACTGTAGTAGACTCAAGATGGCTGAAATTTTGATTATTTATAGATAGAACATGACAATGATTGATAATATTCTAGGTCCAATAAGCCAGCCCTACTTCAAAGTAACACTACATGCATGCTGGCAAGTGAACTGGATAAATATTTAAATATAATTTTCAATAAGAAATATTTGTGATATTAGAGAACTTACCGTAACTAAAGAAAAAATATTATTTTCATGCTCATTCTCTAAATATATTCTAAGATGTTGTTGTTATTATTATTACTATATGCTATTAATTTATTCTAAGACATTCTTGTTATTATTATTACTATATGCTATTAATTTATTCTAAGATGTTGTTGTTATTATTATTACTATATGCTATTAATTTATTCTAAGACGTTGTTGTTAGTATTATTACTATATGCTATTAATTTATTCTAAGATGTTGTTGTTATTATTATTACTATATGCTATTAATTTATTCTAAGACGTTGTTGTTAGTATTATTACTATATGCTATTAATTTATTCTAAGATGTTGTTGTTATTATTATTACTATATGCTATTAATTTATTCTAAGATGTTGTTGTTATTATTATTACTATATGCTATTAATTTATTCTAAGATGTTGTTGTTATTATTATTACTATATGCTATTAATTTATTCTAAGACGTTGTTGTTAGTATTATTACTATATGCTATTAATTTATTCTAAGATGTTGTTGTTATTATTATTACTATATGCTATTAATTTATTCTAAGACGTTGTTGTTAGTATTATTACTATATGCTATTAATTTATTCTAAGATGTTGTTGTTATTATTATTACTATATGCTATTAATTTATTCTAAGATGTTGTTGTTATTATTATTACTATATGCTATTAATTTATTCTAAGATGTTGTTGTTATTATTATTACTATATGCTATTAATTTATTCTAAGATGTTGTTGTTATTATTATTATTACTATATGCTATTAATTTATTCTAAGATGTTGTTGTTATTATTATTACTATATGCTATTAATTTATTCTAAGATGTTGTTGTTATTATTATTACTATATGCTATTAATTTATTCTAAGATGTTGTTGTTATTATTATTACTATATGCTATTAATTTTGCATTGATAGACAATGTTGTTACCTTGTTAAATATGTATTTAATGCTATATCATTGTGGGAAATAACTTTAACAAGTTTGCCAGTTGATATTACAGTAAGGGGGATGCAGAAGAGATAACTATCAGCAGATAACTGCAAACAGGGTAAAATATTTAAACAAGAAGGCTAGGATCTCCTTGTCAAACCCACAATCAAGCAAGGTCAACAATCAAGTGAGCATGTCACATAATGAACTGTCTAGCTTAATAATGATTCATCCAAAGTATGAACAAAAATCCATCATAGGCTTTAGGAAATAGAAACATAAGAAAAAAATTAAACCAAAACCCTAATGCAAATCTTCTATTTTTGTAATCTTTAACCAAAGATCAATGGGGAAAGGGCATGTGTAACAGTAATAGTTCACAGCTGTGTGCCTTTGGTGAAATGAAAAATATGCATGCTTTCCTAATGTACTTTGGTCTGCTGTTGATATTATAGAGGGGTACTGCAACTATAAACCACTGAAAATTTTTGTCAAACACTAAGTTCTGCCTTGTTTCTAATGATCTCCAACATAGATCAGCAATCATTTGTTTAATGCTGTCATAATTTTAGTATATATTTTTGAACCATCTTAATTTTTTCATGTTCTGTTGCATATATGGGCACCAAACAGTATTTATCTTCTGAACAGTATTACTAAAGAAAGAAGACCACTATTAGCCATGATTTTGCCTATATTACCTTATAATAAAATAGGTAATGGAGTGCTGCAAATTAATTTGTGGGAATTATCAACAACTTTACTATCACACACATGGGTAATGGGCAAGTCCTCAAGACTTGCATGGGAAGGTAGATGCTCCTGCCCCCCCCCCACGAGGCTTCCAGCTATGGATAAATAGGTTGATGTTAACAGGGCATCACTGGGCAGAAGAACTTCTGAGAAGAAGTCAGTGGCCAAGCGGAAAGGCTGCCAAACAGCTCAATGGCTACATGTTCATGACCAAGGTTAGCCACCAAGTTGGAGGAAATTGGCTGTGGTCAGACCTGGAGAGGGTTGGGGTCCGCCATGTGGCAGTTGCACTAGATACACCACATAAAAAATGACAACCATTACTCATCCCATATTGGCTTGGTTGTCACGTGGTTCAACAAGGGCTGCACCTTCCACCATGCACCAGGGCAGAGGTGGAAAGTATATGACTGGTGCTCAGAGCAGAAAGATTCATTTCAGGAACATCATCACTGGCACGTGGAATGTGAGAACACAGAGAGCAACAGGAAAGCTCGAGGAGCTTACATATGAAATGAACAGATACCGCTGGAACATCCCAGGACTATGTGAGATGCAATAGAAGAACACTGGAGAAACAACTACTTTGGAAGGCCACAGAATGTACTTCAGTGGCAGGAAAGACAAAATGAGCAAGAGAGTTGGGTCCTTGTCCACAAGGACAGTGTGAGTACTGTCATGGGATGTTGACCAATCTTCAGCCGGCTCATCACCATCTGCCTCAGGGTAACTCCATTCAATATCACCATAAAACAGGCATATGCTCCAACATCAGACAATGATATGATGTGGATATGGAAAATTTCTATGACCAGCTACAAGAAGTTGTGGATAAAACACCAAAGAAAGACATTCTGGCTGTGCAAGGCGATTGGAATGCCAAGATAGGCGAGGACTCTTGCATGAACTGGAAAGGAACATTTGGGTGCTGCTGCAATGCAGATGAATGAGAGAGGACTGAGGCTCCTGGAATTCACTAATTACAATGACCTTTTGCTGACAAACACCTTCGGCCAACACAAAGTATCCAGAAGATGGACATAGCACAGTCCAAGTATCCAGAAGATGGACATAGCACAGCCCAAGTATCCAGAAGATGGACATAGCACAGCCCAAGTATCCAGAAGATGGACATAGCACAGCCCAAGTATCCAGAAGATGGACATAGCACAGTCCAAGTATCCAGAAGATGGACATAGCACAGTCCAAGTATCCAGAAGATGGACATAGCACAGCCCAAGTATCCAGAAGATGGACATAGCACAGCCCAAGTATCCAGAAGATGGACATAGCACAGCCCAAGTATCCAGAAGATGGACATAGCACAGTCCAAGTATCCAGAAGATGGACATAGCACAGTCCAAGTATCCAGAAGATGGACATAGCACAGCCCAAGTATCCAGAAGATGGACATAGCACAGCCCAAGTATCCAGAAGATGGACATAGCACAGCCCAAGTATCCAGAAGATGGACATAGCACAGCCCAAGTATCCAGAAGATGGACATAGCACAGTCCAAGCAGAGACCATCACAGTCAGATCAACTACATTATGGTAAAGAGGCACATACAGTCAAGTGTAAACATCACCAAGACTTGAAACTTTCCTGGAGTGGACACAGAAAGTGACCATGATCTGGTGATAATGACCTTCAGGCTACATCTAAAGAAGGTCAAGAAAGAGAGCCACACAAGAATAAAGTTTGATCTTGAGAAACTGAAAGATCCCAAAGTAGCAGAAACCTTCCAGGCAATGAATGGTGGGAAA
The DNA here is from genome assembly GCA_028554795.2 of Sinohyriopsis cumingii. Taxonomy (NCBI): domain Eukaryota; kingdom Metazoa; phylum Mollusca; class Bivalvia; order Unionida; family Unionidae; genus Sinohyriopsis; species Sinohyriopsis cumingii. Next base: position 21,413,714 of record CM068835.1, on the reverse strand, counting down.
TTTGCACTGCTCACCATCCTCAATGCTGACAATACTGACATGGACATGTTGATCACCACCTTCAATACAGCAATGACTGAAACAGCCAGTGGGATCCTTGGTAGACATTGCCCAGTCAAGAAGCCCTGAGCCACAGCTGAGGTCCTGAACCTGTGTGACAAAAGGAGGGTACTGAAGAAGAAAAGGAATGATACAGAAGGGGCAGAGCAGTACAGGGCACTCAACTGGGAAGTCAAGAAAAGCATGAAAAAAACAAAAGAGAACTATATAGAAGAACAGTTCTAAGACAGTGAGACAAACTTGAAAAGGAACGACAGAAAGAAAGCATACCAACTGGTCCAAGATCTAACAAGCACAAAACAATGATTAGTTACCTTTTTACAGGACAAAGCTTGAAACTGCCTCACAGAAAAAAAAGACATTCTGGACAGAGCACTGCACAGAACTTTACAACCACTGAGCCACAATAGATCCAAAGGTACTGAACATCTCTCCAGCAACTAACAATGACAACCACCCTATCCTACATGAAGAAGTAGAAGCCGCAGTGAGATTGCTGAAAAAGAGGAAGTCAGCAGTTATGGACAACATCCCAGCAGAACTGGTCCAAGTTGCGGGAGAAGCAATGATTAACACCCTCACAAACATCTGCAACAAGATCTGGCAAACAGGAGAATGGCCACTGCCATGGAGCCAATCTCTGATCATCACCCTCCCCAAGAAAGGCAACTTGCAACAGTTATAAAACCATGGTACAATCAGTTTTATATGCCATCCAAGCAAAGTCATGTTGAGGATACTGCTGAACAGTCTAAAGCCACAGGTTGAAAGATCATTGCTAAGGAGCAGGCAGGTTTCAGAGCAGGGCACAGCACAACAGAGCAGATCTTCAACCGCAGGATATTGTGTGAGAAGTACCTCCAACTCCAGCAAGATCTGTACCACATCTTCGTGGATTTCAAGAAGGCATTTGAAAGGGTAGGGCATGCAGCCTTGTGGCCAACCATGAGACTGTGCCAACCTCATCACAGTAATAGAGTATCTCTAGAACAAGGTCACCAGTGCAGTGTATTTCAATGGCAGCATAGGGGACTGGTTCAGAATGACAGTTGGTGTCAGACAAGGCTGTCTGCTCTCTTCCACTCTATTCAACATCTTTCTGGAGAGAATCATGGCTGACACGCTTGAAAAGCATGAAGAGATAGTCAGCATTGGGGGCAGAACAGTCATCAACTTACGTTTTGCCAATGGCATTGATAGACTAGCAGGAAATGAGCAAGAACTAGCTAACTTAGTAGAAAGCCTTGACAAAATCTCTGCAGCCTATGGCATGGAAATCAGTGCAGAGAAGACCAAAATGAAAACCAGCAACTGACATCAGGGTCCAAGGTACAAAGCTAGAAACAGTCCACAGCTTCAAGTATTGGGGGCAACGGTAACAAATGAAGGATCAAAGCCTGAAGTACTCTCCAGGATTGTACAGACAACTGCAGCACTGACAAAACTGAAGCCCATCTGGAATGACAACAACATCACTGCATGACCCAGTTCAAAGGTCAGACTGATGCACTCACTGGTGATCTACATATTTATCTATGCCTGTGAATCACGGACCATAACTGCTAACTTAGAGAAAAGGATACAGGCCATAGAGATGAAATGTTTCCAAAAGATCCTCAGCATCACAGTCAAAGACCGTGTCACCAATGAAAAATTACGGCAAAGGATCAGATAACCCATTGGGCCTCAAGAAGATCTCCTAATCACAGTGAAAAAACATAAACTGTAGTGGTATAGGCATGTCTCACGATCATCAGACTTGCCAAGACAATCTTGCAAGGCACTGTACAAGGAAGAAAAAAGAGAGGCAGGCAGAGAAAGAAGTGGGAAGATAACATTCGAGAGTGGACAGGCTTGATATTGAGTGACTCACTGATAAAGATGGAAAATCGAGAGGAATGGAGGAAGCTGGTTGTTTGGTCTTGTGCTGTGCCCCAGTGGTCACCAGACTACGGGACTGATGATAATGATGATGTAGTATCACACAACTGTTAAAATATCTTTAGTATGCACAAGATGAGCTTATCATCGCATTTTTTCTCAAATTTTTAATGAAAACTATAATTCCAGTTCGGAAACAAATTGTTCGCATCTGAAATTTTATTATATTCCAACATAATGGCCTCTTTAAGATCTTATCCATAATTAGAACAAGTCCATTCTGCAAAATGATTAGGGTAAAAAAAAATTCAGTGGATTCAAGCACAAAAATGACAGACTGTACAAGAGTAATTTGTGATTGCAGGGATTGCCCCACTATGTTACAAGACCAAAAACATGTGACAGCATGTGCAGTGCAGCCAGAAAGTTAATTGTAGTTCAACAAATATGTGATCTGTCATCTCACAGCTTACCAGAAAAGGGGTGTAGTGCTAACAAGTCTAGCTTTTCCATGTTAGGTTCCAGATTCTCCACACTAGTAATCCTTGTTATAATGTATATATTCTAGGATAGTTTTAAATGACCTATAATTTGCTTAATTTTGATGATGAATGATGAGGTTCATTTGAGTTCAAGAATACACAGCTAGGCTTTGTGGTTTGTTATTTTGTGAATTTAATGTAATTTTTAGCACATGATAGGTTATAAATGGTGGCCATTATACTTGATGGAAGAAAAACTTGGGAAAAGACAGGGAATAACCACTGGCTCATAGGAAGCTACAGGCAAGCTTTCTCATATATCCACACTGGCTGAGCATAGACTCAAGCCCATGCGAATAAAGGTGAGATGTCAGTGATCTGTAGAGGCAGGTACCTTAGACCACTTGGACACTCGGGTCCTTAGCTAGTCCTTAGACCACTTGGACACTCAGGGCCTTAGCTAGTCCTTAGACCACTGGGACACTCAGGGTCTTAACTTAAGTCCTTAGACCACTTGGACACTCGGGGCCTTAGCTAGTCCTTAGACCACTTTGACACTTGGGGCCTTACCTAGTCCTTGGACCACTTGAACACTCAGGGCCTTAGCTAGTCCTTACTTCTCATGTGCATCTCATCGAAGAATTTTAGCTCTGCATGGCCATGTTGCAAAAACAAATTTTGATAAAGTTTGGTGATAACCATTTTGGCTGGGTATTTATGTACATATACTTTGATTTTAATATGAATTAAAATGTCTGTTTTAACAATATTGTACACATTAACCTAGTCCTATATGTAAGACCTCGATGCTGATATTTATGTTTTGGGCATCTAGGACTTACTGCCCAAATAAATGTGCTGTATTATAGCATGTTCCGATGTCGTTTAACATTGAAACAACAAGCCAAATTATCAGGAATATCTTACACACTTAGCAGCCCATGTCAGCACTTTCCTACTGTTAAAGTTATAATGTTTTATTCGAACTTTACTTATACTCTGTTTTTTTTTCCTGCTAAATTCAAATTCCCACACAAGCAAATGGACATGCTTTCAAGTTCCATTGGCCAATATTTTACTTGGCTGGAATCCAATAAAAGCCGAAAATAGTGAAATCGGTTAAAAGATAAAAATTTTGAATGAAATGAAGCTATCTAAACACTTTCTTCAATATTAATATATTTTTTATTCATTTCCTTAAAGAAGTATACTTCAACTTAACCTGATTTCAGCATTCCTGGCTTCCATCACATTCCAGGCAACTGAATGTAGGCCAACGAAACTTGACTTCAGGTCCATTTCTTTTGTGACAATTTGAATTTATTAGAAAAAAGACATCAGAGAAAGTAAGGCCTGACTAAAACATTATGATTTTAATTTGCAGAAAAGCATCATTATTGGATGCCAGTTGTGTGAGATAGTCGACATCAAAACATGCTACACAGTGCTGTTACTTAGGCAGTAAGACCCTTATGCTAAGAACATAAATATCAGCATTGCAGTCTTACATGTAGGACTACATGTTGAACATTTTCCGCTCTCTTCTATCATTTTCATACCACTTTGTTATATACTGAAGAGGAAAGAGAACTCACTTTGCCTTATAATTTGAGTCCAGAATGAACCATGGTAATGGATAATTTACCACAAACTAAACTAATGGTTTAATTGCAAAGAACTCCATGATTAAACATCTTAACCACACCACAACATTCAATTTCTACCACACATCGTTTGAACTAGTCCAAACCACACTCACACTGGAACAAAGGTCAGTCCATTTTTTCTGCCTCTACCACCCTCCTCTTAGAAGAAAAACGAGCTGACTGAATCTCTCCTTTTGGAGCAGTTTCCAAATCTCCTGGAGTATGGACATTTTATAGGTGGCAACCTGATTATTCTTGGAGATTTCAACTTTCACTTTGACTGTCCTTGAAACCCATACACACCAAAACTCCTAGATTCCATTCATGTTTTCAACCTCAAACAGTCAGTTAACCAACCCTCCCATAAACATGGTCACATTTTAGACTGAATTCTTCATAGACCTGATGGTAATAATCTATCATCCTCCCTGGTATCCCATGAACTTGCATCAGATCACCTCTGCATTATATGCCATCTTGAAGTATCAGTCACTAACCCTTCACCTTTATTTGCTACTAAGAGAAACCTTCATAAGATAAAAAGAACCAAACTAATGCATGACATCCAAGCAAACCTAACAACTTGCTTACCTCCTACTGCAGAACAACTTAATAACTACCTGTGTTAATTGCTTGACAAACATGCCCCAGCAATCAAGTGCAGAGTATCAGCTCAAAAGTGTTCTCCGTGGTAAAGTAGTGTTAGGGACCAGCTTTGCACTGCTTAAAGAGACTGCCATAAAGCTGAGAGGCTTTGGCTTCCCACCAGACTCACTATTCATAAGCAAATCTACGAAACCGATAAGAAGAACGTCACATAGTCCATGCAGTGAAATCAGCCCACTACAGTACTAAGATCACCGAAAGTTCCAGCAGCAAAGAGCTCTTCAAGATTACTAACAAGCTAATGTCAAGGAACAAATGTACATCACTTCCAAGTACCTTCTCTCCAGCCAACATTCCAGACCTGTTTGCAAATTTCTTCCATGACAAAGTACAAACCATTAGAGATAAGCTTGACAACACAATTTCAATTCACTCATCATCACTATACAGTTGCTTGCGATAAAGAATTTCTATGGCAACTGTTAGCAGCATTTGAACCTGACTCTATGGATTTAGTACATACAATCGTGGTGCACCAAAAAGTCATGTGAACTTGATCCAATTCCAACATCATTGCTGCTTGAGTGCTTAGATCCAATATTGCTTTCACTAACTGATGTTATTAATACCTCTCTCTCATCCAGGGAATTCCCATCATTTTTCAAAACTTCCATAATGTAAAGCCTCTGCTGAAGAAACCAACACTTGACCATAACGATTTAAATAACTACTGCCCAGTTTCTAATCTCCTATTCATACAAAACAATCTTAGAAAAAGTTGTTCTATCCCAATGTGTATCTCATCTAAATTCAAACAGTCTTTTTAGCAATGTACAATCTGCATATCACCCTTGCCACAGTGCTGAAACTACTACTCTGAAAGTAGTTAATGACATTCTCTCTGCTTTCGATAGCAGAAAGATTACAGTCCTGACCCTCCTTGATTTGTCTGCAGCATTTGACACAATAGACCATGATATATTACTTCACCGTCTCCAGCATGTATTTGGCATTCATGACACAACCTTACACTACTGGTTCAAGTTCTACTGGGTCAACAGGACACAAATTGTGGGGGCCCCGAGTGGCCAAGTGGTCTAAAGCGCTAACCGTTATGGATCACTGCCATCTCACCTCTGTCTGCGTGGGTTCAAGTCTCGGATTCGGCCAATGTGGGTATGTGAGAAAGCTTGCCAGTAGCTTCTCAAGGGTCAGTGGTTCTATCCGGGGATTTTCCGGGTTCTTCCTCCACCATTAATAGTGGCTGCCATGTATAGCCTATCGTGTGCTGAAAAATGGCGTTAAACCCTACAACAACTACAACAACAACAACACAAATTGTGTCCTCAAATGGAATATACTCCAGCCCAGTTGATCATTGTTGTGGTATTCCACAGAGGTCTGTTCTTGGACCCGTTCTCTTCATTCTATACACTAAGTCGCTCTCAAGTATCATAGCTCATCATTCAGTGTCTCACTGACTGTATGCTGATGACACCCAAATCTAGTCACCCAACTGAAGCTGATGCTACCATCCAAGGTGTAGAGAGGTGCATTTCTGATGTAAAATCATGGACGACATGTAACAAGCTGCAGATGAATGATGATAAAACTGAAGCCATTCTGATCACAACAAAAAGACTTTCTCATTCACATCCTTTACCTCAAACAATAAATATCAGCAACACCAACATTAAATTCACACAGTCAGTACGAAACCTAGGTGTTACTCTCAACAGTACTCTCACATTGCACCAACATGTCATGAACATATGCAAGGCTGCATATCCTGAGTTGAGACACATCAGCTCCATTTGCAAATATCTTTCAGTTGATGCCACTAAATCACTTGTGTGACATTAGTACTTTCAAGACTATACTATTGTAACTCAGTTCTGTTGTTGTTGTAAATTGTTGTAGGGTTTAATGCCATTTTTTGGCACACGATAAGCTGCACATGGCAGCCAGTATTAATGGTGGAGGAGGAACCCAGGAAATCCCCAGAAAGAATCACCAACCCTCGAGAAGCTACTGGCAAGTTTCCTCACATACCCACATTGGCCCTTAAGTCTGTCTGGTTTGTTTAAATATCTACTCCAGAAACTTCAAATATATCAAAACACAGCTGCTCGGATCATCCTTAGAGTACCACAATCAGATAACACCTCAACCTGCTTTGTACCCTACACTGGCTATCCATTCGATCCAGAATCAAACACGACATTTGTTCTCTGTTCTACGTTTCACTGATGGCATCCAGTCCAACATTACCCATCCGACCTCACCCATGTGTACACACCAGCAATATACTTAAGCTCCTCTTTTGACAATCGTATACTCATTATTCCTAATATGAAAACGAAGTCATATGGACAGCGTTCTTTTGCATACCAGGGCCCAGCAACGTGGAACGAATTGCCCACATAACTTAGACACAAAGACACAGTGATCTCATTCAAGACTGCTCTTAAACTCACCTATTTCGACTGCAAGAGCAAACTTAAAGACCTAAAAATGTTTCCTACCTTAAGTATTTTAAGCATGTTTTATGTTTTCTAATGGTATGGTGTTTGTTCATTTTTTGTTTGTAATGTAATAATAAGTTATCATTATATACGGTTTTTTTTATGTTTTAGGTGTTGTCTAATGTTGTAAAGCGCCCAGAGCTTCTAAAGATTATGCGCTATACAAGTCATTATTATTATTATTATTATTATTATTATTTATACAATGATACGCTTTTAATATTGAACATGCAACAACTGCAATTCTCTCAGTTCTTGCAAGATATGTTGTATTAACGTGTATTGTATTTAGACTTGATATATTTAAATTTGTGTCTGAACGACTGAATAATCATATGAGGCTAAATAACTTCCACGTTGATCTTTACGACTGTTACCTAGTATGAGTTCTTCATTCGCAAATAACCGTCCACCATGTTAGTTTATCTAGCAACAAGGGCAAGCTTAACAATGTTTCTCAGGTGTGCACCCGAGGTTAACACAAACTTAAGCACCACATACCGGAAAGTTTTAGCGCTCGCCTCAGTGTGTGTCACATTTTTGACGATATATGATAAAAGTCGACACATTTTTGGCGAAGTGATAAAAGGAAAGGACTTTCTTCTCGTTTAGCCATACATTGGGGCTTGTTTTCCGTTCTGTCCAAAGCATATCCATCCATGCGAAAACAAATCATTCAAACCGCCTCCAAAGACATCGTCGATACCGTATGCAAATGTTGCCTGAACATCTTGAAAGGAACGAAACCTTTATCTAAACATCAGAAAGAATGCTTAGCCAAATGGTCCAACTAAAAAAATATACATTCGTCAAAAGAAAAAGATGTTAGTGCAACGCGGAGGTTTTGTGCAATTGTTGTTAGCACTCCCTGGTGTAACGGTGAACGTTATCCTGTATGCCGAATTCGATAATACGATAGAAATCAGCAGTTTCAGAGAAGTCATTCTAGATTATTAGAAGCAATGGAAGACTCTTATCCCGCAATGAATGGTGTAGAATCTTTGGAAATGGGATGGCAGGATTTCGTGGAAGCAGAACTCAAAGGCAAAGTCGAAAAGAGGATGGTGATATCACGATGGCCAGAACAAGAACAACATTTAGTCTCCTGTTTTGCTATGCACCTAGCGGACATCATTACAGGGTTGGTCAAGAAAGATTGCTATAGATGTCAAAACGAGCATCCCAGTCAAATTCAAAACGATAAATATCTGATGATGAGTCAAGAAGAAAAATTGGTCGAGTATTTGATGGACGCTTGGAGTCTCATCTCTGAAGAAGCAGTGTTGCATCAGTGGCATAAAGACTCGTATGATTATTCCTCTCCTCCATTGACTGCTATAGAAATCCATCGCATCGAAGATCTCTTGACCCAAAGTACGGAGATGAAGCAAAGAAACGGTTACTTGTCAGAGATTGTAATAAAAGATCAAGATTGAATTGATGACTTATCATTACCTGTGAAAGAAGATAAAAATTTAGAAAAAAATGGATACCTAAGAATTGTATTACCTTTTGAAAAACAGTTCGTACACCGCTTCTTGGAATCCTGTCGTGTGCGCTAAAATGAATTGCTTCATCGCAAACCTCAAGGCCATCAAACTTAGGTCATCAACACGGACGACAGTCATCATCCAGAATCCCACTGGGTAGCTGTCTACTTTCCCAAATATGGTTGTGTGGAGTATTTTTATTCATATGCATTATCGTCTTTGGAAGAGACATCATCGGCTTTATGAGAAGAAGTGCCCAGAGGACACGATTCAATGAAGTGAAATTACAAGGCACAGATTCCATGGTGTGTGGACAATATTAGGTGTATTTTCTTCATCAACGCAGTTTTGGATATACCTTAGAACATTAGTGACTTATTTTTATCGCAACTCTTCTTAAAATGATGACAAAGTAGGTCAATTGTTTTGTGACCATTATGGATATCTCTTGTCTTTAGCTAGGAAACGTAGTGTATATCAATTACCCAATGACTTTTATCCGTGGAAGTCTAACTTGACTTCACAACGTTGTCAACCTTGTCAAAAATGTGTTATTTCATATTGCATGAGTTGTTGGTTAATTGTTCGTTGAATAAACATGTTCTATTTAGAAAAAAAGTGTTGTTGGCTTGTTTATTTATATATTAAAAAACTCTGTGAATATGTGCTCTTCGACTTCTCTCTATCCCACACAACAAGACCAGCTATAGCGTTCCTACCCTAAAAACCGCAGGGATATTTTCTATCGCGTCCGCGCTTGAGCCATATAATGCTATGCACAAAAAGTATATAGGGTGCCTGACACCCAACTGATTGGTACTATTTAGAAAATTGAAGGTACACCATGTACACAAAATTCTAAATTTTTGTCAAAATAGTAAAGGAAATTATTATACAACTCAATAAAATTGGAAAATTGCACAAATGGCTCACACACTATTGGGAAAGTATTTGTCCACTAGCAAAACTGGACTAAAATTTGATCAACGTTTTAGGGCGTACCGCTTTCCTGTGGCTTTTTACGTCTCCGGGGTGCCTTTCCTTTTTTCCTCACCTTGACATGTCCAAAATTAAGGAGTGACACATTTGCACATAAAAACAGGGCAGTGGTGGCACCATACCCACATCCCCGACCAGTTAAGAATCCTGACCTTCAAGACTTAACCGGTCGCAAAAGCGACCTAAAGTTTATTATCATCATCATCATCAGTATTACCATAGTCGTCGACTAACACAGCAGTGAGCAGTACGCACAGTATTAAGACAGTCAGAGATGGAAGGATTTTTCCCACATCAACCGTTGAATGCGATAAAGGGGTTAAACCTCCAAATCGCCAGAGGATGGAGCGAACTACGCTTTTGCTAACGTGGGATGAAGAAAGTATACATACCTGGAGAGGTGCCAATAGGAGTAATTGGAGAAATGCACCCCCAAGAAGACCGACACAAAGAAGACAAAATGAGGCACCGCAAAGGGAGGAAAATTTACACCTAAAAACTACAACAAGTGACTTCCAGTGTCGGCACTACAATGGCTCCCACCCACGATATGACTTCAACAACTATCAAAGCACCTCTAATTCTTCAAGATATAGGAGGAACAGCTAATATTTCAACCAGAAATGGAAAAGAGACCCAAGAGAGGGGCATAGAGGTGAACACAAGTCATCGACCAAGTGTAACGGAGTCAATGGCAATTGAGCACACCACAAGGGAGGAAACAATTACTATAATCATCCCAGTACCGCATGAAATTAAGGATCTAAACAAATTAAGAAGATTTGTAGCAACAACATTATCACTCATAACCCAGCAAGTGGACACGGGATCATCAACCCCAGCAGTAGCTACACCGATATATCTTACTGCAGTACCGGCCCCCCCCCCCCAATCACCTAGCGGAAAAATTGCTGAAAGTAAATCTACCAATCCTGGGAATCTCACAGTAACAACAACAACAACAACTAAAACTAGTGAGCGTACCAAGAAACAACTTACCACACTCCCAACAGACGAAACTACAACAAAATTATCAATTACTGGTGCCAGACCAAAAACAGGAACAACACCTTATAAAAGCAAAAAACGAAGCCTAGCTACGAAAAAAGACACAAAAGACAGAAAAACAAGAAGTGGCCCAACCAAGACTAACCAAGCCACAACTCAACAAACAGACGTGAACAACTATGTGGCCGACCAATTTGAGTTGGCTGTTTCCTACTTACTACAAAATGCCAACGCAGCTACATACATTACTGATGCACTCCGGACAATTATGAGGCCCATCAAAAAATCTACTACGATGGAACACTAGAAAAGAAATATATGAAAATAATTGAAGATGCAAAGGAAGCCATCGTAGACATCAGCACCGGGGAGAAGACTTTTACGACTGCCCAATACCAATCTTGGCGATGCTGATAAATGAGCTTCTGAAATTCCATGGAGTGCAGACAAAACCAATCAAAAAGCACCATCAATGGAAACTCCTAGTCCCGGGAGACCTATGCGGTATTGATGGATACGCAGGACGGAAAAGGGAAAGCCCTTCCTGTATCCATTCTTTGAGGGGTAACCTCAACTGTTTTGCGGGCTGCTAAAATTCCCATGTTAAAAAGAGATTTCAATTTGGCTTGAAATGTCGACTTGATAATACTATGATAACCTAATATGACCCTTTGATCACCGTTCTAAATCAAAACCACAATACCTAACTTGACATTCAAAAATTTCCAGTGGTCTCTTAGACCTAAATTTCATTTGATTTAAAATAATTAATGCACATTATGTGCTTTTGAAATTAAATAAGACAGGAAAATTTAAAAATTAAATCCGAGACTCTAATTACGATTGTGCCTAACAAATAGTTAGTAACAGGGAATAACCAATATATAAGCAACCGTGTTTAATTTGGCACTATTAATGTTGGCGTTTCGGGTATGTTCCGGCGACGTTTGCTCCTCCTACCCAGTTCCTCCCCTCCTTGCCTGCTCAGACATTAAAAGACGAGTGTGTGAGCCGATTCCCACTTGTCTGTAAATCAGGTTCCCCGATGAGCGTGTACGCACGAACCTTGATGACGTCATAAGATCAGTGCCCAAACCTGCGAGACGTCTTAACCTGAAGTAATACTGACATACATATATTTATTTACCTTGAGTGCGTGATGGGTCCAATCCCACTCGAGAGACATATTGTTCCACGACCTGTCGGCTAATCAAACAGCATTATATGATTGCATTAATGCGTTATGGGAAGTGGCACCATTCCTTCCCCCTCGAAAATATCAGTCAGCCCCAAATAATGCATTAACCAGTCGTGCATGCCCGTATGGGCGAACACGACCATAATTAAAACGACCGACCGACCGACAGTCTGACCATCCATTGCTGATTCGTCAACCTATGAAGATGCCTTCTAATTTAGCTAAACTGAACGAAGCCTACGTGATTTTACATCGTGCCCGGAAAAACCTGATACCCAAGCCTAATGAGATATAGAATATCAGGATGGTAAAAGTGGAGCCAAACAGAGGCTTTGTGGACTGCCATGTGGACACGAAAGAGTTCTCCTTCTCTTTCCGCAGAAGCAGACCCTATCCTGTCAGAAAGCCTGCAGCCAGACGGGGACACAACCTTAGACGATAAGAGATTGCCATAATCCCCGAAGAAAACAGCCCTTTTCGGTGCTACGCCCAACAGTCTAGAAAATAGATGCTAGTTAAATTGACGAAATATTTGTCTGTCTTTGTGTGTTTGTGTGTAGGTTAAAAAATAGAAGAGTGCCTATAAACACTTCGTTTCCCTAACTTGTAAGATAGTGTGTGTGTGTGTGTGGTGAAAAAATTGAAGTGTGCCTATAAACACTACGTTTACGTTTCTCTAGTTTGTAAGATAGTGTGTGTATGTTTTTATATGAGTGGTAATAATTTGTGTTTGTAGGGAAAAAGTGAACGTAAGCGTTTTTCTTTTTAGGTCCGTGATTTCCATTTTGTTTTGTTTGGTGTGATATGGGTATTGTTAGTTTTTGTCTAAGGGGGAATGGGTCCTTCAGATCCTTGCTTCAGACATATAAATTGTAGCGTTCGTCCATCTGGCTACCCCATCGTCAACGAGACAAAGTAAAATATGAGCAGAATATGTAAATTGTTGGAACTCCAAATCCACCTGGAATATGCCATGCGCCTTCTAGACGAACTGGCTATGTGGGCCATAGCAGAAAGTGACAGAATAGAAGAATAGGAGGATGAAAAGAAGGAGGAAGAGGAGTAGGAAAAGGATCATGCCTTACCTCATACTTAGACTTTGTGTGAGGTCAAGTCTGAGGTGAGGACGCCACCGTCACGTCAACCGCAGCCACAACCATTATCACCAGTACCAAAACATGTGGTTCCCCAGACGGAAAGCTGGGAGGAGTTGCGTCCACAGGAAATCAGGATCCAGCAGCATCCATGGGTGTGGCATAGAATACAGAGGGAAAAAGTATTCAGAATCCCAGAAACTGAAGATTGGAGTTCTGAAGCCACTCAAGGGTCCTCTGCGCTCCCAACCATAACTGTGAATTGGGAGCAGGACAGGAGCCGGTGTTCTATATGTGGTGCCCGGCCTGGAAGATGTCATCATTGAAAGGTGCACCTGACGTTAAAAAAAAGCCCTTATCAGGGCTAACCAGATCTCTAGGAAAGAGAGACTGATCAAGTTGAAAATTGTGTGAATGTGGAGCAGTGTGACAATAAACACTATCTCCTTTACTGATGTGTGTTTACGTTTGTGTGTATGTGTTTGTATTTCTGTTTGTGTGCGCTCGTACGTTTCTGTGTGTTTGTTTTTTTACCTTAAAAAAAAAAAACACTTGTCACTAAACGCAGAAAGTTTGGTAATAGTGTCTTGGTTTGTATAAAAATTTAGTTTAGGTTAGCATTCATATCACTGTGAATTGTTGGTAGGTGATATAGGTAGTTGGTGAGAGGGAATGTTTTCCTTCACGTCCGTGTTTGAAACATAAAGTGCAGCATTCATCATTCGCGCCATTCAATACTGAATAACAAAAAATGTCGAGCAACCGTTTGAAAAGGCGAAGAAGGAGGACGAAGAGAATAAAGAACAAATGAGGGCCTGGAACGAAAAGATTGAAAAAGAAGTGGAAAACGAGAAGAGAAGAAAAGATGAGGAGAAAGAGAAGGAGAAAGTGGACAAAATAAAAAAGAAGGGGAATATAGTAGAGAAATAAGATGCTGGTGGAGGAGAATAAGAAATTAGAAAAACAAGAAGAAACCCAAAGGCCCTTTTCAGGGACACTCCATTGTCTCGAAAAGATTTACTCTCTTGCCACATTTCTGTATTTGTTTTGTGTTTGTGTTTTGTTTGTGTGTTTGTTTCTTTATCTATGTCAATAAAGTTATATGTCCCGCCCCATCAAGAAATGTTTGTGTTTTTATATAAACTGTACTGGTTTCCGCGTCGCTAGGCGATGTTTGTTTTCGTTGGTCAGTACCGCGCAGAAGTTCGTTCCCGCCCCGCCAAGCGTTATAGCTTTTTCCCCGCTCTCATTCTTTGGCCCGATTGTGGTCAACCACTTGCAACATTGTTGCCAATGTCCAGTACTGTGACGTCATCCCACCTGTTCCATTCCTATTGTCCCTATACAAAGCCAATCTATGTTAAATTTCCATTGTCCCTATAGTAGATTTAAATTCCCCATGTCAACTCTCCACTGTCCTATAGTGGATATAGCCCTTTTTAACATTTAGTTCCCATTGTCCCTATAGTGACCCACTATACTACTCTTGAGTCCTTGTGAATGGAGGTCATAATCGACTAGAGTAATACTCATGACCCTTGTTTACAGGTTCGATATACATTGCATATGAGTCATTTAACCGTTTTTATGTTGTAATAATTGCGAATTAGTATTATACACAAGTGAATTATTTTGAGGAAAATATACATTCTTGTCATTAATACTGCTCTTGGAAGCGTTATTGGAGAGGACTTCTTCGTTTATTTATAATATAACCATTCGTTGAAACTGCAGTGTTTTAATATTTATTTTAAGACTATTTAGATATAAAATGTTGTACGGAATTAATGTGAAGTCATTTGCATTGATTGATGTATTGGAATTACCGTGTATTCATTTAAAGACATTTTGGAATTATATCAGTAATTTTTTTGTACTGTCGACACATCAGTACAGTAGTGATACCATTCGAAATATTTTTGGAACTTATTCAGATTACTTGGAATTATTTGAACTGACAGAACTTTTATGATTTTAGGAATTCATTTACCATACGGTAAGTAATTTTTAATTCTTTCACTTTGTATTTCAGGGAAATAAATAAATATTTTAAATCATACAAACTTGATGGTTTTGCCCCTTTTTTGTTACATAGTTTAAGACCCTAGAGTAGTAACATAGCCATCTCCTCATCCCATGAGGGCTCACACATAGTGGTAAGTGTCCCCACCCTGGATTTCCCCTCTAAACATGTTTTGACCTACATCCCTAAAACTTGATAGCTGACCACTACATGTTTGTCTTTCTCCAAATAATTATCTGGCGCTCCTGCACCCTCCTGTGTTAGCTGTTTAAAAATTTGATTGTTCGGTCAGATGAGCGTGTATCGAATCAAAATGACGGACGTTTCGAAAAAATAAATTTCTTCAAGTCTCATTGTCATTTAAAGAATTTTTAAGCATTGAGTATTACCACTATAAAATGCGCACTCGTTTACATTCCTCCTAAAATAAGATCTATACGTTCTTTCTTGATTAATCCGTTCACCACTTACTTATTTATACGTCTCAATTCTTTACAACTTGGGTTGTCTTGTCACAGGAGGCTTTAATGTATTTCTTGGAACTGGTTGATGAAAATTCACGCGTCTTCGTCTCGGATTTATTTAAACTACAAAATTTAAATATATTTTACTATAACTAAATACTTAAATGTGTGTGAGCATATGTATGTTTACCATACATTTTAGTAAAACACCCACATGAGTACGGCACTTTAAATTTCGTCCACTGTGGGTAATATATTTTAAAGAATTTACTTACCAACAAGGGAAGACGACATAGTGATTTGTTCTCCCATTTTGAGAATTGTTGTGTTGTTGTTTATTTCACACTACTGTTTACGGTACATGAGACCAGCTCTTTGTTTGCCATATCCATATAGTGTGGAAGAAAATGGGACAACTGGAAACTATATTAATCGTTATTCAGTCATTCAGATATTATACTGTAATACATTCACTCTTTAAATACGGATTATTGGTTCGTTTCCGTTAGTTTAAATAAGCACTGCATTCGTCTCTACTGTTGACTATCATTCTTTCCATCAGGTTGGTAATGTGCGTGCGTGGCTCTTACAAATTTTGCATTTATGTTTGATTTTGAATGCTGTTGGAAACATCCGTATTTTTTGGTCCAGCCACGTGTACACGTAAACGTATACTCGTCAAAATCTGAAAAGATGTAAAAATACGTTTTTGATCTCCCACATTCAGGTTGCTTTTCATTTTAAATCAACAGTCTAGACAGCACTGATGTCGAGTATTTCAAAATTCAGTCTCTCTTGGTCATCTTTCAGTTCAACAATTATAACATTTAATCAATTTTATTTAAGGTGCTTGTAATGTCTAAATTGTACGACATTATTATTTGTTGTTTAGTAGTAAGATGGATGAGGTTCTGTGGTACATCCTTGAAAAGCGAGGAATGTGAAGTAATAAGTTTAAGTGCTAAGGAACCTGTTTCATTGTTATATTTTTGCATGCAGTAGTAGGGAATGTGTTTCAGTCCCTGTTGTTTATTTTTACTCAGAAGTAAGGAAAATGGTCAAGGAATTAATTGATGGTTAATAAGAAAGCTAATGAGTTTGATAATAATATTGCTGAAAAGGATGATTTTTTTTAAAATAATGGTACTGACGACGATGAAATTATATTTATCCAAAAGGTGATTTCATGTTATTGTGTGGTGATTGGGGACGGGGGATGTCTTTTTAAAATTAAAATAAAATATTGAACTAAAGGTCAGGAAAAAACAATTATGAATGAATATATAGGTAGGTGTTTTTTAATGTCTATGTATGTGAAATATAACCCATCTTGACTAATCTTGTTTACTTCCTCTTTTAGGAACTATAGTTCTAGTTGTGTTAAGGTTTATTATATATAAAACTTCCCAACAATAAATGGCATTGTCCAAAACATTTCAAACAAACAATATAATGAACAGAAGAGCACATACACTTATATATTCACACGAAAGTGGTCATGTATTCAAACTATTGTGATGTTACAGGTGAGTAACTTCAACTTGAGCAACACATAATAGTGTTCAATTCAAAAATTAAAGTCGAATATAAATTTTGGAAACTTACAACATTAACTTGTTTGTTCTGGTTGCGGTACACCACAATTTGTTACCTATTTGTAATTAAAAATTATGTCATCTAGGTTCCTCCATCAGTTTGAATTACTTACAACATATACTTTATATTCTGCTCTTCTTAAATCATACGACCAAAATGCATGGTGTCATATCCAAAATGGGTACATAAACGATGAGACGACATCGTTGGGTACATATACCATCAGACGATATCGTTGTCATGGCCAAAATGGGTACATAAAACATGAGGCGATATCGTTAGGTACATAAAACATGAGACGATATCGTTGAAGATATAAACATGGAATGAGAAGTGTTCCTTCACCAGACTTCTTCTAATGTGTTGGTCAGATCTGTGAAGATTCATTCTTTCATTCAGTTATTCTGTCTCCTCAAAATGGTGGATGGCACATTCCCGTCATGTGTGTGTGTGTGTGTGTGTGTGTGTGTGATTTGTATTTTTAACATAGCTTTTAACAATTTTCAGTCATATTGCTACAATGTCTGCAGTGTGGCAGATTATAGTGATGTTTAGCACTGGGGCATCATCTTGCAGACATGTAGCACGATGTCCCACCCAGTCACATTATCCTGACATCTGGCTGACCGGTCCTAGCACTAACTTCTTAATGATGTGCGCCTAGCGAGGCAGCTGTTAGTACCATTTTTATAAGTGTATGACTTCGCCGGGGATCGAACCCACGACCTTCTGCATCCGAGGCGGACACTCTAACCACTAGGCCATCGGAGTGGTCACATACCCGTCATGGCATGGGATCAATAACTTTTATGCTTTGCAATTTAAATGTGCCTGTGACTATCATCTTTTTGCCTGTAACTTTCCTGGAAAGTGCTGGTTTTCATCGTAGTATGAACTGGGGATCTGAGGTTTTATTACCGATACCGGCTCGAGCCTTCTACTGCCCTCCTCCATGACTTTGACCCTCCCCCCCCCCAGCAAAAGGGAGAGCAGCACGAACTAGTACCCGGCACGTAATCAGTGAAGTTTTGGTGAAGTAAGTGGCAAGCCCGCCGAACGCATAATCGCCTGAAACATTGATATTACCCTGTTGAAGAAAAATGCTTCGTTGGAAGTGCGTGTGGGTGTTGCACCCGAATGAAAATGCAATAGTTCAATCTTTCCTCTTGAAGAAAGATCCCCGGTGGCCTCTAATTTCCCCTTCAGTGGCTTATATGATAAGAGGGTTTCCGCTTTCACTGAAAACTGAGGCAATGTCTTTGTTTTCTTACGCAGACACCCAATTAAACAATATTAAATGACAATAAAAAGTACGACATGTCGACTTTTCTTTGCCTACTTTTCATAAATGAACGCTTCTCACCTGTGGACTATTTGCTTACATTTGAGTGTCAAGCCAGCACAATTTATTACTCTGCAGTTGTATTTTGAAAAAGTATTAACCAAGACAAGATTACATGAAATGTATCTGGTAATATAATATTTAATAACTTCGCTATTCACAATGATTTACACGCATTATTGACATTTTATGAAAGCTGATAACGTATACATGCTCCATTCGTTTTTACCTTTAGAGTTTCTCAGTTACAGGATTGGCTGTTTTGCTGAATGAATGCATACTTGTTATGTGATAAAGGTCATCTCACGTTTTGCCCAAATTCTGGACATTAATGTAGTATCTATCCTTAATACATTTCATCCTGACTTGAAAGAACTCTGCTTCGGGAGATCACCTGTCCTTTGTGACAAGATATATTCTAGCGGCATGAATCAATCTTAGTATATTCATCAATGACTTCAACTCAGAGATCGCCTTTCAAGTGCGACCCATGTTTTTATTTTATTTTTATTTTGCAGAAGAGATGGTCTTTGAAAACACGTTTTTTTTTTTTTGCATTGTGCTTTATTGTGATAGGAAGAAATTAAACATATTAACTAAAATAATTAAGTATGTGACGATACACACACAAGTATGTTTTGTATTTAGATACGCGCAAGTATGTTTTGTGACAGTTAAGATTATTTTGTAGTAAATGTTAAAAGAAGACTGCCTTTTACAAACTGTGGCACCAAAACGTGTGACATATTAACTATATTCAATATCGATATTTTTAATGACATAGAGCCTTATAAGTCGGGTATAAAAAGAAACCTGAAATTTAAAATTAATAAACATGGTGCTGGAGATATCTGGTTTGACTTCTCCCTGTAATTTATCCATATTCGTATCGCAGTGAGTATTGTACCCATGATTAATAATGTTTAAAGTGAAAATAAAAGACATGCGGGCGACATGAAACTTAATAGGGCCTACACGATGTTAAATTAACGGGCGTTTTATGCCATGGTATTTCTGGCTTTATGATCAAGAACCAGTCGATTTATAACACTTTATAAAATGTCAATATGCATATAATATTAATGAAAGCAATTAACTAAGACTGTAGATGATAATTGAGCAAATTGTGTATTAGAGGGAATAAAGTGCTAAAAGTCGTTCTTATCTCTAATACACGGAGAGACGACAATCGATTGCATCCAATGTCAATACTTGACGGACTTCCCGACTATTTCAAACAGCATTTTAATATCACACCTGCTCAATTCACACCAATTAGTAAGGGTGCTGAGTAAATAGGCGATTATCTTGTCAGAGAAAGGCTTTTAGTTGCCTTCATTCCGTAATCTTTAAACAAGACAACAGTAAGTCAGCTGCAACAAATTCGCATCGTGTGGCCGTCTGAAGCAGACGACATTTTTCTAAAACCGAATATCGTCATGTCAGGAGGCAGAGCGGTTTCACAGAAAAGTGAGTATAACATTTAATTATTTATATTTTATACACCTAATGAAATATAAATGTACCTTATTTTAGACTTCTTTATTTCAATCTCCGTTACCTCTTTTTAAGAAATAACCCTTAATATATTTTAAACAAATTCCGTTACTTTTGTTGTTTTTTTTTATATTTGTATTTGCCTTTTTCTTCGTTGTTATTTTCGTATAGTGTCACAGTCCCTTTCTTTAAATCACTTCAGAACTTTTTTGTTACGCTTTTCCGATATTTTCTTTAGAATTTATATTTAGTCACATTGTTAGCTTCATTTTTTAAAAGTTCCTTTTGTAACGTTTGCTGAGTTACTTTCCGTGTTATTATATGTTTATTTCCTTTGTCTGGGGCAGTCTTGTTACTCATTTGTAAGAACTCATCGCACGACACCCTTGTTCACGCATTCTTTTAGACAATCATATAGCTTTAAAACGTGCTGAAAATTAATATATGTATATTTAGAATAAATTCGCCCGTGAATGTAAATTTTAAAATAATAATTGCTTTCTGGTAATTTCCATTAATTTATCAAGAACTTACGATCTGCATTTTTTTTAATAAAAAAGGTGGTTTTGCATGGGTGTCGTAGAGGTAATCCTTTTTCTTACGTGACACTGCTTCTTGGGTAGTCGAATGCCTGTAGATGAGCTGAACGACTATAAATAAATCTAATCATTTGAAAACCAAACCAAACAAAAGAACAAGCAATTTAACCACCGTAGTGGATCCGTTTTAGACACGTGTGTGTCTGTCAGACTCCCGAGTTGCATGTCACACTGACCTACAAACCTGAGATTCGTGTAAGAATAATTGGGGGATATTATGCAACAGAAGTCTGGGAGAAACGGCGTAGTGCATTCATTTTGCAGTGTTCATTTTCCAAATCTTAATTGCAGCATCCTTTGGGATGTACCAAAATTTAACGTTACTAAAATGTGTAAATCATACCCAAAGAAAAGGAACATTTTTAAAAAGGAATTTAAAAAAAAAAAACGAGTTCATCTCGTTACTGTTACACAAAGAGTTGGTCCCGTTACCGTGACACAACTTTACGTCACATACTGTTCCAAAATCTTAGATTTCGTTACAGTCTCTTAGTATAAATCTAGCGATCTAAAATGACTCAAGCTTTATTTTCATCTATGCCTATCTCGTGAAGTTAAACGTGATACGTTAAGACTTAAAACTATATTCTTCAACACGGGTTCGTGCCTGGTTAAAAACAATAAGGACAGCACGGGTATCGAGGTTGAACCTGATCATGTGTTCGTCTAAGTATAGGTTAGATCAACAAGTTGTAAACTGATGATAAACTTTGATTTTGAATGTGCAAATACTTTTTATACATCCGTCCTTCCGTGATTCCACTCTTTCCCTGTATCAATTTCATCAGAAGCTTATAAAGAATAAAGAATGACGAATTGGTCGAATACATATGTACATGTATTCTCTTTCATTTTCTGTCATTTTACCGATTTTATGAACTCTAGCTAAACAAGAAGCTTGTAAAGGAACACATTAAGACTGAAGAATAGTTCTAGTACAAGATATTAAATCTCCTTTCATTTCAGTTGGTCATTAAATTTGTCATTTGTATTAAGTGCAACTAAATGTGAAGAGCGTAGACCTAGATATGCCTTCCTTTAATGTAACAGCAAATCAAAATCTGCGTAATTCGTATGCAATCATAGATAGCACGAACAGGTGTGACCCTTTCTCTAATTGGTGCATTATGCGGCCACTAGTCTGGGTATATGCTTAAGTAGTTAAATATAAGTTGCAAATTCGGAGGATCTAATCAGAATTCTCTCTCTATTATATATATATATATATATATATATATATATATATATATATATATATATATATATATATATATATATATATATACAAGTATTTCCACATATTGACAAACTTGGCGAGTTGTAAACCTTTCCAAGTCCTGACTTTGCCATGTATAGTCTTCGTTTGTTTGTTTTATTTAGATAAAACTACATATCACCGAGCAGGCACTCATTCCTAAACAATATACTATTCAACCCTTAAACTTTTATCAACATTTTACACCGTAAAGGTAAGAAATGCTTTCTTTCTTGTGAGAGATATTTCAGTGTAAACGGGAAACAAAATTGACAAATTATTTCGGGTGGGTTTTTATGTTTTTTCTTCCTTTATTAAGGAAAATAAAGAAAAATAAGAAAGCTAAGAAAAGGAAAACTCGAAAATGCTCGTGCCATTAGAATGGAAGTAAAGACAAAAAATTCTGTAAATAAAGTATTGCTAAAGAATGGAATCACACGTGTCTATTTTTGTCATATTTCTCTACCAATTACACTAGTTCTTCCTAAATAGCGAGTGCTCCTGTTGGAATGTGAACTTCCGAAATGTACAATGACCACTAAGGGTATGAATTAAACTCCGCGTTTTGGGGGAAAATGTGCATGTGTGGTCAACATGCAGGAGGGTTGTGGTGGCGTGGTATTTCCATCTGGCCCTAGTGGGAAATTGCTACGCTCCATTAAAAACCTAGTACATGATAACTCGTTACTGCCCTTTTTCTGTATACGAAGTACTGTTTGAGCTCAAAAGCGAGGAAAACTTAGCCACGGCTGGTGTTTCATTCAGTCAGGGTGAAAATGTACATGCAATACACTGACAGTTGAATTTTACATAAATCATTCAATGCCCATGACGGTTCAGATGTCATCGAAGGATGTTCTTTCAGATTTAAAAAAACAAAAACAACAACACATGATAATCCGAATAAAAAAACTTACCTTGAAGGACATAACAGACTTATACACGTATCTGTAGCGGTGACTGGAAAGTGCTTGCACAGATAAGCAAAATTAAACAGATTCAACTCTGTAATCAAATGATCCATCAATCCCAAATAGCTGCGTTCTGAACGTATGAGCTGAACATATTTTTTTTACCGATGAAGAACCTGTTCGTTCTAAATGATAATATATCTTACAATATAAACACGAGGGACATCCAATAATTTTTGACACTGATGACCAGCTTCCTATTCCTTTATAAGTATTTTTCTTCATCATCTCATGTTTATTAAAGATATTGGAAAATCATGCTGGAGTTCTCAAGATAAATTATGTACTGCATCAAATGTTACTGATATTCACTGTACATCATTTCCACAGAACTTATGGAAGGGAACTGGCCTTGACTACTTTTGAATTAGACTTTTTCCAACGAGGAACATACTGTCTGAAAGAGGATCTAATTCCGGTTGACCCAAATTGACCATTATCTACAAGTCCCATTTTTAACTTGTAAATCTGACGTAGAAGAGAAGAGCAAGCAATCAAGATGTTGCTTTATATATATATATATATATATATATATATATATATATATATATATATATATATATATATATATATATATATATATATATATATATATAGCTCCGGTGGCCTAGTGGTTAGTGAGTCCGCCTCGGATGTGGGACGTCGTGAGTTCGATCTCCGGCCGAGTTATACGAAAGACTTCTAAAAATGCTACTTACAGCTGCCTCGCTAGGCGCTCAGCATTAAGAGATTAGTATTAGGACTGGTCGGCGTGGTGTCACGATAATGTGACTGGGTGGGACATCATGCTACATGTCTGTGGCATGATGCCCCAGTGCTAGACATCACTTTAAACTGCCACACTGCAGACATCGTAGCGATATGACTAGAAAATTGTTAAAGCTACGTTAAAAATCTAAATCACACACACACACGCTTTATAGATAATAGATATTCGTGTTTCTGAATGAAAAATCTAATTATATATTTGCATTTATCGTTGTGTAGGTTTCTATGAAATTTGTAACAATTGTGGAACTTTTGGGAATATTTATGCTCATTCAATGCACACTATTTCAGTAAGAGTATTGAGGTCACGATTTCTCTTTCAGAAACACGAATGATTTACTGAAATATGCATTTATGAATATTTTCATTACATATTAGAAACAAAAGTAAAACAAGAACCTCTTTTCTGAACAGGGCAACTGAATCTGACCGATGAAGTTGTTAACAATTTTAAAATGAGGAAAAGTTTAGAAGAAAATGTATCATTGTGAAACTCTTTACCATTTTTAATGCCACATTTACCAGAAAAATTGCTGTAAAGTATGTCAAGACTGTCACGCGACTATGAGAATAATCCTGACAGCACTGACTAAAAGGACAACAACACGGAGGTATGGAAGGATTCAAGTCACTATTCTCGGTGACCTGTCGATGTATTTTTCAGAATGAGTGGAGGTAGACAAAATAAATAAATAAATGATACGATAATTTAGCTAGCATATCTTTCATACTCAATTAATTTCTTACTTGCAATTTTCGGGTGTATGCGTTAACTTCAAAATAGCAGGCTGTGCTAGTATAACACGGGTGTGAGACCGTTTCTTCTGTATTTTAATATTTAAGAAGGTTGGCCTAAATCAAACCATTAAATAGGTTTTTTTTATATATAAAAAAATCTTTCAAAAAGATTTAAGCTGTGTTTTGGAATATATTTTTTGCTTACTTAACTGGAAGAAATGTACTAAGGCATTTAGAGTGCGTGATATAGTTTTGATATATTATTATTTTAGGCCAAAAATGACTGAATATCACTAGTATACAATATTTGTTTTAATTCCCTTTTCTACCTTCCATATTCTGCGTTTTTGTAACCATTTTAAAACTTTAAATTATGATATTTGTGAGTGAATTTTTTATAAAAAAATAATTCAATAACTTAGAAGAGGTGTATCCTTCCTGCCAATTTCCCTTTACTCGAGAAGTTCAGACTCTACAAACAAATTACATTAGTAGTATTATTGAGTTTACAAGTTTAAATTTAACATTTTCAAATCAATTCTTTTAAAAGTTTCAAAGACGTGTATTTGAAGAGTGCAGTAATACTCATTTAAGATAGCTGAAAATGACATTTTAATAATTTGGAAACTGTTCCACGCAGTTCATAATTAAACAACCGCTCCGGTGGCCTAGTGGTTAGAGCGTCCGCCTCGGATGCGGGGGGGTCGTGGGTTCGATCCCCGGCCGAGTCATACCAGAGACTTAAAAAATGGTACTAACAGCTGCCTCGTTTGGCGTTCAGCATTAAGAGGTTAGTGTTAGGACTGGTCGGCCAGGTGTCACGATAATGTGACTGGATGGGACATCATGCTACATGTCTGCGGCATGATGCCCCAGTGCTAGACATCACTATAAACTGCCACATTGCAGACATCGTAGCGATATGACTGAAAAATTGTTAAAGCTACGTTAAAAATCAAAATCACATCACATAATTGAACATTTAAGACTGTGACGTCGAATCACTTAATTGTGTAATGCACTTAACTTTCTAAAATTAGCGTCCTTGTATCGGATCAGATAAACGCATGAGTTATAATTGTCGTCAATCAATAAAGCTCTTATTGTTGTACAAACTTCAAATGCACGAACTATATGCAATATCGACTTAAAATTAGAAGCATTAAAATGGTATGGCTATTAGTTAGTGATGGATAGTATGTTCAGATTTTACAAGTCACTTCCGGATTATCGTTTTTAACCCTAAATTTCAGTTTAAACAAATGTATAACCGAATCAATACTGAATTCAGGAAATATATTTTCATGACAATTTTATCGTTGTACATTATCTTTCGACTGGATTGAATATCTTCCACTTCCGTTTTGAATGATATTGTGTGAAATGTAAATGATTTTATAAATGTTTATATTAGAGACATTATACATTGATACGGTTAATGTCAGTTTTCAAAATGTCACGATTCATGGATTTAACGCCTTATTGTCCTTGTATATAACTTTAAAAATCATTTTTTTTTAAAAATAACAACAAATTCAAAGGAGGGAAAGGTTTGTAGGCTTGTAATTAAAAATGTTAAATTTTTCAGACAAATTAAATCTGCTTCAAAATTGGTGCATTATATTTTTTTGTTGTCCTAATGTCGTGACAATTTTCCGCAGTGAGGAAATATTCTGGAGGACAATCGACTTCGTAACGTTCATAAACATTGTCTTTTTTGTGTGGACTGAGGATACCCTGTCTTGAAATTAAAAATTATGTAATCAGTGGTATCAAGAAAAAGACAACAAAACTCTTAATTTTATTTACCTTTTCATACTCTCAGACAACCAGTCTGATGGATTCTTAATAATCCCAAACAATACGCATAACGCGTTAAAAGATTTTAAGTGTGTTCTGGAGGATTGCAGGGACATCTGTTTGTAATCTGTGAAGCCACGCACTATCGAAATAAAGTTTCATGACCATTTACATGTATTTTAAGAGACTCTTCAGAGTTTTCCACAAAATCACTGACTATGAAAATTGTGGTTAACGTAAAAAATAAAACGGATAGGAGAATCTCAAACCCGTCTGACAGATGGTTTTGGACTAGAATTGTTTGAATGTGTATAGAACATGAAGGCATGTATTCTTGACACCATTGCAAATAATGATAGAGAAGCGTGGAGAGGAAGTATGGATGTCTCTTCAATTATAAAAAATGGCTCCATCGCTAAGATGATTATAGGTGGTAACTAAAGGTGGCGCTCACCAGATAATATGTACTTTTGAGAGAGTGACGTATGTAAGGTGAAGTAGTTCGCATTTAAAACATGCACAGTGGAGAGAATGTTTGCATACCTCTATGCTACATTAATGTAATGTGGATGATATTTCTTTTGGATATTGTACTTTTGGAAATTTTACATGATTTAAGCACACTGCTAACTAAAATGACTGCTCCCTTGTGTTAAAAAATCAGTCTGAATTAGTCTAAAGTACACTATACATAGCAGCTATTAAAATAGGGAAAATGAATTTTGCCAGACTAGACAATACCAGCTTCTGAAAGTGCAATGAATGAATTACCAAATATATAAAAAGTAAAAAAAGTTATCGGCTCTTTTTTATACAACTGACCTCTGAAGTTCAGGAAGTGAAAATGACCAAGTAGAGCTAGCACTTTTTTGAAAGATGCACATTTGAAGTAAGGCCAAGCTGTATACTCTATAACCCATAGTACACCCATCAATCATACACCAAAATAAAGGGAATTAAAGGTTCTTTGCATTATACCTAAGATATACAAGGTCTTTTTTAAATAGCCAGTATAACCAGTGAGAAAGCCGGGGACATTCTTTTTCTTTAAATTCCTAACCTGTGCAAAATGCGAAACTGTATAGCGCCACCAAAGACAACTCCCAATTACTTCATGGACCTTTGATTGCTGCACCTAATAGAAAGCAACCTAGTACAATATCGTTGAGAAGGGGAAGAAACTTGTTTTCTGTAAATAGTACATCGCTCCATTTGAGACCACTGTTCTTAAATATTTGTTTATCAATAGGGTCTCAAACAATTAAAATATAATAAATTACGCAATGAATAACCAAGTTTTAATTTATCTTTTTTGACGAAATTAAGCCCATAAATGTATTCGATGAAACTTGTTGGTTATTCTTACTTCATATAAAAATGAATAAACTATATTTCCACAATTTTCTTGGTTATAACTGTTATTTTAATATTATAGTCAGGTGAAGAGTCTAAAACTATTGTTTATTTCAAACTACGGTAACGCACGTTATTTATTTATTTTATTTTTTTATTTTTTTTAATCTTGTTTTTATTGCCAAACTTGTAAAATGTCAAACACATCTACGTAAACTGATATGGTGATGCAATAGATATAAAATCACATGATTTACACGAGTTCTTCATGGTCATTTTAGGAAAACCAATCCAAACTGAGTAATGAATTTGTCGGAATTGTGATTGATAAATTGATCCTTGTTCTGCAGAAGATAAAATGCAAAGTTTACTTATTTGCTTACGAAATGTCACCTGAGATTAGTGTGTTTATTCATTTCCTTCATCTTTTCAACAGACATTAGCAAGAGAGCTTTTTCTTTCCCTCAAAACTGAATGTTGAGGATAAGTTCGTTGACTCTCTAATTACCTTAAGAAAACGTCATTGCATGATTTCATAAACACACGGTCAAAAGAAAACGGTAGTTATATAGTATTTGTTATTATTGCAATATAGCTATTATTTATTTTTACATTATTTTGAATTGAATATTTAAGAAGCATGCTATTATATGAAAATTGTATGTGTATATTCAGTCTTGTGCATACACTCTTTTATTCGCCTTCAAAAATAATCTTGGTATCGTTAACCGATATAAAGATATCCGATCTTCCAGACCAATTATTATATTCTTTTTGCATAATTAATTCCCGAACGTCAATGGATTAGGTTAAAACCTATTTCACTCACAGCTGTAATTTCCCCACGAAAATGCGCTATGTTATACAAGTATTTACATAATCCTTCTCTTAGATAAACCAGAAAAAAACTAACAAAAAAAGAACCGTATAACTTCTACTTCGGTTACTACTATCTGAATAAAAAGCTTAAAATCATTGGACTTGTTAATGTGACCAGCATGCGCAATATCAGAGAAAATGTCCAAAGGTAATCAAACGAGTAATTGAAGATTATTGTACAAGAGATTCCGAACTTGTTATCGGTGTTTGTTCAGCTTTCAGCTGACAGTCTCTGTACAAAGCTTAACAAATGATCAAAGATCTCTATAATGTCAGATGTTTTATTGATGATGTGTTTCATCTTTTCGTTCGTAAAGAGGTAAAATACCTGACAAAGAAAAATTTACAATGTAAACTTGTATAGTTGTCGTATGTGTACAATCGACAACAGAAATGTAATAATTAGATTATAGATTCGGAGCAACGCTTGACAAGTAATTTTGGAGCAAAATAGAAATTAAAAGCTTATAGAGTTTAGAGGATTTGATCAACAATTCACCACCACTACAATAACACTGGACAACAAATTTTTACAAAAGTCATGTTACTGAAATAAAATTAGTCAATTCTTATCAATTTTTATGTGCTGAACACGAATATGACAGTCAAATTGCAAAATTGGCTCTAGTTTTTTTGTAATCTGCAAGAAATTAATGTTTACATAACGAAATGCATTCCAATAGTAAAAGGTCAACTGTAATAGCCTACCTATAAAAAATCAAGTCATTGACTACATCTTAGATTTCTTCGCCTGTCTCTTGTACAGCTGTTCGGGAGCATCTCTGAGGAGTGTCCAGCAGTAGTCAGCCAGCATTGTAGTGGACCATTTTCCCTGGTATCTTTGTTCCATTGTTGCGATATCTTGATGAAAACGTTCGCCGTGTTCATCACTAACAATACCACAGTTGCTAGGAAAGAAATCCAAATGGGAATGAAGGAAGTGAATCTTTAGAGACATATTGCAGCCAAGTTTCTTATACTTCATCAACATGTCTTCTACTAGTTCCTTATAGTTTTCTGCCCTAACATTTCCGAGGAAGTTTGTAGAAACTAGGCGAAAAGCATTCCATGCTTGTTTCGCGTCACCTTCCAGCAAGTTGTTGAACCGGTCATCTTTGAAAAGCTCTCGAATCTGAGGACCCACAAAAACTCCCTCTTTAATCTTTGCTTCGCTGAGTCGAGGGAATTTTTCATGCAGGTATCGGAATGCTGGCAAAGTCCGGTCAATGGCTTTCACGAAGTTCTTCATCAAACCTAGTTTGATGTGAAGGGGTGGTAGCAAGATTTTCTGAGCCTCAACCAGAGCTGGGTGTTGGATATTCTTCTCTCCAATGGCTACATTCTGCCTGTGAGTCCATTCCTTCCTCATGTAGTGCATTTCCCTTGCTCGGCTATCCCACTCGCATAAGAAACACATGTATTTTGTATATCCTTGCTGCAGTCCCATTAAAAGGGCAACTACCTTCAAATCACCACAGAGGTGCCAGCTGTACTTGTTATACTCAATGGAATTCAGTAGCTGCCTTAAGTTATCGTATGTCTCTTTCATGTGGACAGCATACGCTACTGGAATAGATGGAAGAATGTTTCCATTGTGCAAAAGCACAGCCTTGAGACTCAGTTTCGAAGAGTCCACAAATAGTCTCCATTCTTGTGGGTCATGAGTGATTTTTAAAGCATTCATGAGGCCCTCAATATCGGAACAGAATATCAGATTACTTTCCTTTCTGAAGAAAGGCTCCAATTGCTGGTGGCGCTTTCGATATGCAGTAATTGTGACATCTTCTTCTAGAAGATTCCATTGTTGGAGTCTTGATCCTAGCAATTCTGCCTTGTTCTTTGATAAGTCCAAATCACGAATCAGGTCATTTAGTTCTTCCTGTGTTATTCTGTGTGGGGTTGATGATGCACCACAGTGAAAATCTGGATCACTGCATGCTGATGGACCAGGAGAAGAACAGGTCGACTCACCTTTGTCTTCGTCAGATGAATCAAGAGAATATTCTGCTGGAGGTTCTGGAATAGGAAGTCCCTCACCATGTGGAACTGGTCTCAATGCAAACGGAATGTTTGGGTAGACTATTCTCGACTTCTTTCGCTTCGTTATTCCGCCGGAAAGAGGAGGAACCAAGCAGAAGTAACAGTCATTTAGGTGCTTGCTTGGCTCTCTCCACACCATTGGGACTGCAAACGGCATTGATGACCTTTTGCAATTCAACCACTGTGAAAGCTGTGTTGTACATGTAGCACAGCATATATGCGGAGCCCAAGGCTTGTCTTGGTCACCAACCTTGCATCCGAAGTAAAGATGATATGCCTTCTTCACTTGAGAATTGATACTTTTCTTCTGGTTGGCAAATGTCACTTCCCCACAAATATAGCAAAAATTGTCCGCGGTATTAACACACTTTCGAGGCATTACTGTTCTTTATTGTACGTAAATGGATAAAATAATAAGTTTTATGTAACAGTAGCTTGAACTGTCTCGCACAACGTCTAAAATATTTTAAATGCTGAACCTATCTGATTGGGCTTTATATAGTACACTGCTTACGTCAGCTTCAGCAGCCGCCTGGCATTAGTATAATAGGCCTACACATGTATAGTACACTGCTGACGTCAACTTACTTCAGCAGCCGCATGGCATTAGTATTGCATTGCATCAGAAAATGATGCAATCAACTGTGGATGATGTGAGCATGATGGTATTATGCAATGTTACATCATTATTCCGGATGTTGCTGCAGTCCTACTGGAGAAATTTACACAGTGAAACATAGAAAATGAGGTATATGAATATCTTCAAAACTAGAGCCAATACAAATTTTTCACGGTTATATTCGTGTTCGGCACACCAAAATACTACAGATTAGGGCCTTTTCAAGTCAGTAATGATTTCACTGTTGACCAGTGTAATAATAATAATAATAATAATCGTGTTCATTTGTAATGCAGGCTACATATATAAAATCACGCGGTACAAAAAGTTGTTTTAGAAGAATATCATATCTATTGGAAGTGTTGTACATGCAAAAAGTCATCATTCTATATTTTGTATTTTATAATAGTAATAATAATAATAATAATAATAACAGAAACAAAATCTATAGGAAAAACAACAGTATATTCCCACCTTTGTCTGTCTTTCTTTCTCTTTCTTTTTGTTTCAGATTCACGACTTTTGGACATACCTTGTCGAGTATGCGGTGACAGAAGTTCTGGGCGTCACTATGGCATATTTAGTTGCGATGGTAAGCGAGCTGGTAATGTAATTTGTATCCTTAACTTCAGGTGTCCAAGATATTATAATACTTGTCGTATATAAGGCCGTTACCAGTCTGTTAACTTTAGCTCCTCTTCAGCTACCTTGTCGAATTTGTACTAACCTCTGTATGCATATCCGGTGACTTACAAGCTCTTCAGTTCTTCAATGCAAATTGAAGTACCTTGTGTATGCATATCGGTTAGACTAATTTTTCAGCCAACGTGTGCAATCTGTAATACCTTTTAAAGCGTGCCCGTTAGCTTATGTCCTTTTGATCCACTCGCAAGGCAACGCTATTTTTCGCCATGCATTTCTGTCGGGTATAGGCATATGCGAATTTAATATACAGTATATATTGAGTGTTTGAATTCAGCTGGTCATTTTTCATCCATAATATACCCCATATGATCGAAAGGAACCATGCTGGTCATTTTTCATCCATCATAGACCCCATCCGATCGAAAGGAATCATGCTGACCATTTTTCATCCATAATAGACCCCATCTGATCGAAAGGAATCATGCTGACCATTTTTTCATCCATAATAGACCCCATCCGATCGAAAGGAATCATGCTGACCATTTTTCATTCATAATAGACCCCATCCGATCGAAAAGAATCATGCTGGCCATTTTTCATCCATAATATAACCCATCCGATCGAAAGGAATCATGCTGGCCATTTTTCATCAATAACAGACCCCATCCGAACGAAAGAAATCATGCTGGTCATTTTTCATCCATAATAGACCCCATCCGATCGAAAGGAATCATGCTGACCATTTTTCGTCCACAATAGACCCCATCCGAACGAAAGAAATCATGCTGGCCATTTTTCATCCATAATAGACCCCATCCGATCGAAAGGAATCATGCTGGCCATTTTTCATCCATCCGAACGAAAGAAATCAAGCTGGTAATTTTTCATCTGCAATAGACCCCATCCAATCGAAAGGAATCATGCTGACCATTTTTCATCCATAATAGACCCCATCCGATCGAAAGGAATCATGCTGGCCATTTTTCATCCATAATAGACCCCATCCGATCGAAAGGAATCATGCTGACCATTTTTCATCCATAACAGACCCCATCCCATCGAAAGGAATCATGCTGACCATTTTTCATCCATAATAGACCCCATCCGATCGAAAGGAACCATGCTGGCCATTTTTCATCCATAATAGACCCCATCCGATCGAAAGGAATCATGATGGCCATTTTTCATCCATAACTGACCCCATCCCATCGAAAGGAATCATGCTGGTCATTTTTCATCCATAATAGACCCCATCCGATCGAAAGCAATCATGCTGGCCATTTTTCCTCCATAATAGACCCCATCCGATCCAAAGGAATCATGCTGGTCAATTTTCATCTATAATAGACCCCATCCGATCGAAAGGAATCATGATCTGAGATAAATGGAGTTGCAAAAGCTAACTCAATTTTCTGTCTTCAATGACGCTGAAAGCGGCAACAAATTTTAGGGATTTGCATGCCAAGGTTTTTGTCATAACCCAAATTTTGAAATGCTATCTAGTATAGTTACAATAGTCAGAACCTTTTGTCTCACAAAGAGATCCTGACATATCTAAATGGGAGAAAATTATATCGTTACAGTGCCGACATCACTTTGGGAAGTACTTTATTTTCTCATTTAGGAAATATATTTTCCATTATTTATTTGATTCAAACTGATATTTCTATGTTTAGACCTATTTCATTTTTCTTCGTCTTCTTCTCCTAATTCTGTCTTCCTCCGTTTTTTTTCTATCTCCTTTCAGGATGAACAGATCTTAAATTAGGTCAAGGCTGTATATTTAGGTAAACAATGAGGTGCCATAAAAATGCATGAATACGAACTCCAATTAATAAAAGGTATTGAATCATTTGTACACAGACACATTTTATTTAAAATCGTAGTTGCATTACATAATAAGAAACATTAGCTCGTTGGAGCTCTTGTACCGACTGTAAATAGAAATATAACAATTTATTCAACAATCACTAATTAGCACTTATGATCATAATGCGATTACTATTATTATTATTATTATTATTATTATTAAGTGTTATTATTTTTGGGCGTAATGGCTGGCCAATACTCACGTAAGCTATTCCGCTCTTCCCATTTTCTAATTTCTAATTCAAATTTAATTGCAGAGAAGTCAATTTGCATGAATATAATATAATCTACGCTTGTATGCAGTGTTAAAATATTCAGGTTAAAATAATGGCTGACCAATACATCCCCAAGATGCCATTCACATGCATATTGATTTTAAATATACAAAGCTAAGGTAGTTACTTCTGTTTACATATGGCACGCGTGTACAGTAAGCTCCCAGACGCGGTCTTTAATAGGAATTTAAACTGTTATAATCTGAGGGTGCTAAAAATTATTGGGAAAAGAATTCCATAATTTAGCTGCTGCATACCTAAAGGTTGTAGCCCTTACCTTACCTGGATGTTCTCACTTTTGGGACTTCCACAGTGTTTACATACCTAAAAGAGTAACAAGAATGTTGTATTAAACTACCAAATCATATAAGTATGCTGGACGTTTCTTGTTTAAAATTTTAAATACTTCAAGGGTCATGGCCTTCATCCTTCGGATATGGAGAATTGATACATTGCACAAATCCGTGAGTTCAGAGTAAGGTTTCTTGTCTTACGACTCTTTGGTTTTAAACTAAGTAATAGAAAAGAGCGAAAACCAATTAGTTTTGTAAAATTTAAGAAAATAATTTATTTCCGTAGAAGACAAAGTGAAAATTTCAAACTAGCTTACAGTATTGTGAATTAAGTCCCAAATAGTCATAAAAGTTCTATCACAAGTCCAAAGTATAGAGTTCCAGACGAATTCCAGTAGTGATTCGAATTTTAAATTTGCTGATGTACCAATAGCATGGAATATGGCGACGTATTAGCAGTCTTGATTTATCACAACGAGATAAATCAAAATGTCATTGAATGAAACCATAGTAATTCCAACATAGTGATTTAGTCCAAGAAGTATTAATTAACACTTTGTATTTCCAGTTAGTAATTTAATAAATAAATTCTCCCAAATAAAAGCTGAACACAACAGGAAGACTGAGTCCACTTAGGATGTTACGGTTGGAATGAGTGATGCTGATGTAAACAGCATTTATATATATTTAGGGGACACAAATACAGTGGAAAATAATTTTCCACGCGAATCGTGAAATTTGTCAATGGCTTCACTTACATGACCCGTTTCTATTTCATATTCAGTCTATCGTGTTCTGAAACTAACGTTAAACCCACAACAACAACAACAACAACAATATAACTTTCAGCACACTTATAATCATGTCTGAAAGCGATGGAAAAAATCAGGGATAGATCAATGCTGATTACAAACCGAAATTAAGTGACAATCGTAATTTGGGTGCAATGAATATTACTGAATTAGAATTCATGCTAGCTAAGGCAACTCCCCCACTCCTTATATGTAAACTCACGATCATTATTTAAACCTTTTCCTTACGATCTGAAGTTTGTCGAATATGAATGCTCTCTGTTATTTATGAGCACCCCAACCCCAATAATATTCACTGCATCATTCCGCGGAATAATTATAACTACGAAAATTATATATATATATATATATATATATATATATATATATATATATATATATATATATATATATATATATAACGTCGCCCTCTTATAAAGATGGGTGGTTAATTGGGTTTGGCTGCGTTATCCAGAGGATGACTTCCCTCGATATTATAACCCGGCGGGAGTGAAAGAAGAATGGAATTTCAACAGATAACTGAGCTAGAATGTTGGTAAGAAATTAACAATACGAGTCCTCTTTGACAAGAAAATAACAAATTTAATCAGAACAAATTAAAACGGTAATTCAAATTCAAGTTAGATTACATAAGTAGAATTTAACAGGTGTGTCCAATTTGGATTTATTACATCATCATAACGAGAGGTGAAAGAGCGCAATATCCACGATTGATTGCATCACCTTCATTCACTTTGACCGTATATCAACGTATCCTATTTCATCCTTCTAAACTCATGGTTCTGCCCCTTCATGGACTTCCTGGTCCTTTTACTCTGACCTAGTCCTTCTTTCTTTCCTTTCCCGTACTCCGGTCTTCGGACTGTCTCGTCCTTCTCTCCGAAAGCTCGTCGCTGTTTTTCTTTCAGGACTTCGCGCCCTATCACTAAACATGCCTTTCCTTTTACACAACGACACATTGTTCCATTTTCTTGTTTCACGAGGAAAGCACTAATCTTTAGGCTTCCATGGAGTCGAGACAAAGTTTCCCCTCCTAGGAAATTTCCAGACTAAAGAATTTACACTAGAGTCGTCACTTTAAAGTCAGATTGCTCTAAAGTGTACGCCCTAATTTATTCTACCCAATCGTAGGCAAGGGTCCCTAATCTTTCCCAAAGAAATAATTTCTTTCATCAGATTTAGACAGCTCAGAATCTGTGGACGACAGTGCGTGACAATTTTTTCCTTTGAAAATATGATAAGTGGATATAGGTTCCTACCAAGCGGTTAGGGTCGCTAGCTCAAATGTTTACTTCTTAATACTGTTTAAGATACCCCGGTCAATTTCACTGGTACGGAAATATTGTTCCTTGAAGTTTACACTGACATGGGGGAGATGGTCGACAAAAGTTCATAGTGACCTTTCACAAAGACTTTCCTGGCTTAACTGCGATAGCTTTAATTGCTAAATGCATTCAACTTTAAATTATCTGTACTTCAAAATTCGACACTTCACAATATATATATATATATATATATATATATATATATATATATATATATATATATATATATATATATATATATATATATATATATATATATATATATATATATAACATTTTCTTAAAAGCCCCTGCCCTAAATGGATTGTAAATGTTTCGGAACTTTGTATCGATGTTGTAATGCATACTTTAATTGCACTGACATATAATGAGGGGGATCTACTTCTTTCTCACCATAGCAAATACTTCTCTGAGTTTGCTATCGAATTTTTTTTTTCTATCTAGTTTTGGTACTTATCAGGTATTCTGAGTATTGCCCACAGCATAATACTACACAAAACAATTTTTTAAAATTTCTCTTACATTTCCTTTGATTATAGGGTGCTCCGGTTTTTTTAAGCGGACAATACACCGGAATCGCGCCTACACGTGCAAAGCCCAAGGAGAACTGCACGGGAAATGTCCCGTGGATAAAACGCATCGCAACCAGTGTAGGGCTTGCAGACTGAGAAGATGCGCGGAAGTCAACATGAATAAAAATGGTAATGAATCTGTCTTGTATGTATGTATGTATGTTGGTATGTATGTATGTATGTACGCGCGTGCGTGCGTGCGTGCGTGCATGTATGTACGTATGTAGGTAGGTAGGTAGGTAGGTTTTATCTGTTAAATACCTCATTTTAATGGTATATTATTTGATATTCCGATAGACCGGTTACCACTCACAGCACCATCAGCAGTTCGCAAATTAACAGGGTTTACCAGTTAACAGGGTTTGAAATTGTTCAGTGTGCATGATCCTGGTTGGCTCGTGATCTAATCTCATTCATAATTTTAATGTACGGTTTAAAACAATCTTGTATTTTTTACCGGGAAATGAATACAGTAAAGCTTTTCATGACACAACATTCTCCAAATTGAAAAAACAGAGCTATTTCAAGATTGAATTTGCCGTAAAGATTCATGATCAGTATATATGAATACAGAGTTAATCACAACTTCCATTGAAAGATTGTTCACTTACGATTAGCTTATACGTGGATTTGATAGCAGTTAAAATAATGGATAGCTTTATCTTCAGCCGTTCAGCATGAAAGAGGTCCGCGAAGAAAATCATCGCTCAAGATTCAAAACAAAGGCTCAAGTTTTACGAAGGACTGGAAGGATGTAGGATCTACTGTGACAAAGGCCGTGGGACAACAATTGATGCAGGAAGAATCCGGTACTGGAATTCAACGTACCCTGCCGGGTCTCATTGCAGACCCAAAAGCATATCTAAAGTCATTCCCTTCCACAGCGACGCCCGTCCGTTGCGAAGGTTGCCTCGATCTGACTATTTCGAGAGCATGCTACGACAGCGTAATGAACTTCGATTTGGCCAGAACACGTCTGCTAGCAACCATTCAGTGGATTCAAGAGATACCTAGTTTTAATATTCTTTGCGAGCATGACCAGGTAAATGTAGAAATATGAAAACTCTTTTAAAAAAAGACACTTAATAGACTCACAGTTTCCAGAATGGCGAGAATAAATTTGTTTGCAAATATGATGGAGTCAAGGAAAAATGATGCAAATTTTTTATATATAGTTAAATGACTAAAACTTTCAGCCAAGAAATACATTATTTATACAAATTATTGTCCGAATTTGAGCAACAAATCATCCTTTACTTTAGGTGAAAAATATAGATAAATGAAAGAAGCTGAGTACCTTGTTTTCCGAAATATACAAGTCAGCGGAAATCAGTACTATTTCTTCTTATATAATACCACAGTTTCTTCACATAAGTTTGTATTGTCTATTGATATGTACACTAATTTAATGATCTATTATATGACAGTTAGGTTTATATACATTTATATATACTACTTATGCACGGACATTATGGGGGGGGGGAAGTATTTTCGAAAGAGCCAATGACTTTGACACATATCGACAGGCCGTGGTAGGAAAACAGGGCTAAATCACATGGACACTCGCTTATCAGTGACAATGGGAATATCAGGTAACATACGGGTGCAATTACACTCAGTCAAATTAAAAAGCTAGAACTTTTCTCCTCTTCATGCGATGTATTTAATATGTGCAAGATAATGAATCATAAAACAGTTGCATACTAGGCTATTTTGTATGTTCTAGAGAGTGATTCTTTCGTCGTCAAGAAGTCGCGTCTTTCTGCTAGACATCCTTCTGTTGGAACAATCTTACCCTGTCGCGACACTGACCTCACCTCAGCAGCCGTTCTACACGGGACTTTCGTGCTGTGGTCCCAGACAACTCAATTTCCTTGATGACAAACTGAACGCCATGATGCCAAACCACCCACTGCAGAGGTTTGCCTCGCCGGATATTGCAGAAATTCTGTATCTTAAACTCCTTATACTTTTCAATCCTGGTTAGTAATACTTTTTTGGGAGTGGAGGCTTGGGGTGGGAGTGGGTGCGTGGTAGTAAAACGCAGAATAAAACATGACATGAAGTTTGCAACTGAATACGTTCCCTCAGCTAAAATAACCAGTGTATTTTGTTTTTGTGATGCACCTAACACTTTAAAACGATGGTCTCAAGAACAAAGTCCACCCAAAAGTTTGGTTTGTTCATTTTTCTGGAAGCCATTTTGTTACGTCCTAAAAAATAATACAACTTATACGTAGTGACGAGCAAGCTCGCCCATGTGTGTGTGTGTGTGTGTGTGTGTGTGTGATAATGAGACTAGCTTTCCCTCAGCAGGGTCGAATCAGTGACAATTCACTGTACACGTGTGTGTGTGTGTGTGTGTGTGTGTGTGTGTGTGTAGTTTTGTTTTTGCGGGGAGATAAAACCCTGGACCTCGCCTCCATCCAGCCATGCTCATTTACAACTATGCATTGAGTTCCAGTAACTTCTTGATCGTTGATTGGGTCATATACACTTTTATAGGTTGACAAGGGAGTTGGTCATATAGCCACCTTTGAACAGTTATAATTAAAACTATATGGCTTGGAACAAAGACTGGAGGACAGCTCTGGCCTAAGTTCTTCGAGCGTCCTCCTCGGATGCGGGAGGTCGTTGGTTCGAACCACGGTCGAGTCATGCCAAAGACTTATAAAAATGGAACTTGCAGCTGCCTCGCTTGGCGCTCAGCATTAAGAGGTTAGTGTTAGGACTGGTCGGCCTGGTGTCAGCATAATGTGATTGGGTGGGACAAGATGCTACGTGTCTACGTGATGATGCCCCAGTGCTAGACATCACTATAAACTGCCACACTGCAGACATCGTAGCAATATGACTGAAAAATTGTTAAAGGTACCTTAAAAATCGAAATCACAGACAGTCAGACAGAAACACACACACGCACACACACACAAAGACTTGGACGGTCTTTGGACGATCCGTCTTGGCGAACTTCGTAAATTCCAGTGGTTTTTTAGACTGACAAATACTTTTAATGCATTATGGGATTGCATATTACATGCATAGCTTACTTACCTCCGAAATTGACGTGCTTGACAACATGCAGAACTACGTACCTCCAAAACTGAAGATTTTAGAATGGAAGTGCTTCAATGAGCATTGTTTATTTTAACAATACATGTTAACACATTTTCACGCAGGATTTTACTTAGTTTAAATTAAAATCAAGACATTTATTAGATTCAACTTTGCAAATGATACATTCAAGGAAGTAAAAGCCCTAGTGTTTGGAATTATTTCGTTACTTATACATACGTGTTCACCAAGCTGTTCAGCGTAGAAAAATTGTCGAACATTGTATAGTAAAGAACCAGATGGCACAGGTCCATACTTAGCAGCTATGGCACAGAGTGCTCTTTTGGGATATTGGCCCAAACGCCAAGTATATAATCTCGAGTGTTCTTCAATGTGCGAGTTCGGAATTTCCCAAACAACTAGAGTTGAGAGAGAGAGAGAGAGAGAGAGAGATGATGATGATGATGATGCAATTCACTTTAGACCTTATTGTTATAGCAACAATGAGTAAGCAAGATTTTAAAACAAGTGCTGGTGAACTTTCCTAGCCATTGTGAATAAAATTAAGTCATAACATTCGTGAATCTTATTTACTTATATTTAAATCTAACTTTGATGAAAGGAAATGTCATTAGATCTTTGATTCTTCTATAATTATTATAGTATCACCTTAAAAAAACCAATACAAATATTTTTAAAAACCAAGGTTTAGAAAGTCGCATACTATATACGTATTTCACAACTTATCACATCTTCAGATCAATATTCCAAATCCCATTATTCTTTCAGATCTGCCGACCTTACTGGACAGGTCATTGGTGGAGTTGTTTCAGAGACAGGTGCACGTGAATCTGTTCAGTCATGTTTGTGAAATGTATCCAAATGACCCTGGCCGGTACATGCGGCTCTTGACGTTGGTAAACTCGCTTTGTCAGAGCCCTTTATCTCCAAATATTGACTTCATTCACGGAGCGTGTGGTTGCGGTGATGTCAGTTGTCATGTAAAACGATAATCTTACAACTATCCCACACGGACCGATTATCTATTACACAGCTGCATTAACTAGGACATTGAATAACTAACTTACTGTTCACCTCAGCGGGATATTTCGAATGCAAATAAATGCTTGGATTAAAGGAAGTATAGTGTATATATAATACGCGGGAATAAGGAAAAATCGATCACTTGAGATAATCTATTTTTCATTTTTGAATGGTGAATAGAATTTAATAATGTAATAAAAACACAGCGGTTCATTGTTATGATCTGGCAATGTAGTATTTTCATCTATGACAATCAAGTGGAGCAATCGCAATAATCTTCAATGATTCAGCCCACTGGGTATTTTCCTCAATAAATTATGTAGATTTGCCAGATGTCATCAAAGGATTATATTTCAGCGATGTTTAATTATGTTGACACCGAGTTCATTTAGATAAAATTATTTAAAATAGGATTTTCAGCTAGATGGAGCCTATTCATTTCGAGTTTATTTTGCACACGAGCTAATCTTTAGCACATGTTTAATTTTTAAAATAGTTTTTCTGTATTTTATTGTGAATTTTAATTAAATGTTTTTATAGCTCTGTTTCTGTACATATGTTCAATCTGTTCGCACCAGATCTGACTAGGGAGGACATTTGCGATACACGGTTCACACGGATGGGAAAACACGAAGTGATGTATTGTTAATTCCTCTCTCATTTGCTGTTGGTTTATAACTGGCATTTTAAGACTGTAAATAGTTTACAGACATATAGAACAATTCTAGACAGATAATGAGTACGTCATTAAAATGCTGCGATTATTACCTGATAAACATTCATATCCTCAAAGAGCTACATCATGGTCACTTTATGACACAAGTATTTCGTATTTGGAGAAAAAGAATGCTTCTATTACAGTTATTTAGTACGTTATTTAGTACGCATAACATATAAACTCTGTATTTTTGTTGGTGTAACCTTCCAGCATTATAAGTAGGAAAGAAAGGTAATTTATTATTTTTTTCAAGATGTGACAGTACTGAAACCAAAATTCACTTCTTTTTGGGAAAGGTGGGAAATTAACCATTTGAAATTTCTCAACTAGCACTAGTTTTGGAAGTATTTTGAAATTGATTCAAAATTTCCAGAACACTACAAACTGAAGTGCGCGTGAATACAGTGTTGCCTGTTTGACTTTTTTCCAGATAAATAAATGTTACATATTTCCATGTTGCTGTGACTTCTCGCCAGACTGGTTGGCAAGAGGCGTCATGTATGCCACTAATGAAAGACAATGTATTTGTTTCGATCTGCAACAAGTAATAATTTCACCAAATAAATATTTTACTATAGGTTGTGATCTGAACCAGTTGCAAAGCTGCAGAATTGTTTTAGATTATAATATTGTTGCAGGTACAAAATATTTGCTTTTGTGAAATAAATAATGTCATATTGACTATAGTCTGCATGCTACAGTTATTCTAGATTCTGATTTAGGTGCAGACAATAAAGCTTTGTATTACGTGTTACTCTTTTTACTACATACAAAATACAAACGATGTTGGGCAAATGATGTCAAATGTTACTAAAATAACTGGTTTGATTCTGGTTTTGAAAATCGGCATAGTTAAGTGATTTCAGGGAAAGTGTACATGTGCCAACTGTTGCGATGTCGTCCCCTTGAGTACATGCTTTGTAATCTATTAGCATAGAAGTAATTTGTACAGAGTTGGTAAGAAAGTGTGATACAACGTGTAGCGTACGATTAGCATGTAAGAAGTCATCTATTCGACTCTGCGATGAGGCAATTTGTATGAGGATTTCTTTGTAGATAGCTTAAGAGTCATGGGACATTGTGTAGAACAGCCGATTCCCAAATTATAAAAGTTCACAAAGACACTGAAACACTTTACAAATATGCAGTCTAACTATTTGGAGAAAGACATTTACCCGTATGGATAGCTTTGAAACAGCTATACCACCTAAAGAAAAGTTTTATACACCACTTAACGATTCCAATGTGTCAATGACAATTACTATTCATGTATTTGGCATTCATGATACAGCCTTACTGTGGTTCAAGTCCTACTTGGTCAACAGGACACAAATTGTATCTGCAAATGGAATACACTCCAGCCCAGTTGATCTATGTTGTGGTGTTCCAGAGGGGTCTGTTCTTGGACCTGTTCTCTTCATTGTGTACACACAGCCGCTCTCAAGTGTCATAGATCATCATTCAGTGTCTCACCAATTGTACGCTGATGACACCCAAATATACAGATCTAGCCACCCAACTGAAGTTGATGCTACCATCCAAGGTGTAGAGAGGTGCATTTCTGATGTGAAATCATGGATGACATGGAACAAGCTGCAGATGAATGATGATAAAACGGAGGCCATTCTGATCACAACACAAAGACTTTCTCATTCACATCAGTAGTTAAGTGGGGCACATTAGGGACAATGGGACTTAGCATTAAAAAGACCCCTGGGTCAGATTAGGGACAATGGAAATTTAACATGGAGAGAAATCGTGGGTCACTTTAGGGACAATGGGAATTTAACGTAGAGTTTGGGTCTGTCTAGGGACAAGGGAAATTAACATGGGGAATAGAGTTTGGGTTTTTGGGATTTTATTTTTTTTTTAAATTTTTTTA
The DNA here is from genome assembly GCA_028554795.2 of Sinohyriopsis cumingii. NCBI lineage: Eukaryota > Metazoa > Mollusca > Bivalvia > Unionida > Unionidae > Sinohyriopsis > Sinohyriopsis cumingii. The sequence goes on along the minus strand of CM068835.1, from coordinate 21,370,292 downwards.
AATTTAAATTTAAATTTAAATTTAAATTTTAAAAAAAGGGGTAGGCAATGGAAAGGCTATCTCTTTTCGAGAAATATGGCTGGCCCTGAAAAGGGCCTTTGGGTTTATGTTAATGTATTCATTAACATAAATGGCACCGCATTGGTCTTCTTCTTGTCCTTAGGCTACGTCTCACTGTTGGTCCGTAAATCAGCACTCTTTTCAGGCATCCTTGTCTTTCTACGTAGATCCTACGTATCCACAGGCTGGTGTTTGTCCTGTGGACAACGGTCCACTTGGATCGGACATACATGGGTATGTCCGTCCGGAACATCATGGAAGACACAAGCGTAGAAGATTGCACATCGGTCCACATCTTGAAGCAACGAGAACAAGTGAATCAATGCACTGAACTGCGCTTATTTATAGGTAGAGGCAGGATTGAAACGGATTGAGTTCATTCACCAATCCAAACACGCGTTACAAAATTCAGTCAGCCCGCATCCAATCCGAAGAGAGTAGTCTGTGACGTCAGTTGGTCTATATAGATTCGCTAGCGCTTGTGTGCAGTCAATCTATGCGACAGTGATTCAACATGACGGAAACTCAGAAAACGATCCATTGGGGTGCACCAGCAGGGGAGACTGCCCAAGGGAACCCGGACTTACTTTCAGAAGAGGTACATTGGGATTTTGTGGATTTTCTTACCTCGCAAGAATTTGTTCCGGAACCTTCGTTACCTTCTTCATTACCGCAAGTGGAGAATTTTAGACAGAGACAGAAAGAAGAATTGGAGAAATTTATGCAACGACAAAAGGAAGCGGAACAAGCTTTTCTCCTACAGCAACAGCAACAGCAACAAGAAGAGGTAAGAAAAAAACAACAGCAACAACAGCAAGAAGAAGTAGCAGCAAAGAAACAAGAGGGTGAAAATCAAACGGCTACGGTACTGTTGGACATTTTAGCGGAGTTAAGAAGTCTGAAACAAATGTATCAGACTTCTTTATCACGACCGAACAGAATACGACCTTCCCGAGCTAAACACGCCAACCCTGTGACTAAGCCTGTCGTACCACCCTTAGTGATTTCAACCCAATCATCAGAAGTAGGCCTTGGCCGTGGCAAAGGCTTAAGGCAGTTAAAGTTGATTGGTTAAACTCACCCCTACACCAAAATAAAAAGGCCCTTTTCAGGGCCACCCACATTTCTCGAAAAGAAATACAATTTCAATTTGCCAATAACTCAAAAATAAACCCCACCCATTTTACCCTTATAGTACGTGTCTGTGTATGAGTGCGTGAGTGTAGCTTCTTATTTTAAAATCAAAACTCAAAGACACTTACCTTATATCATTCATGTATTCTTTTATCCATTTTTTACAATCCAGTTCACAATTCACCACAGAACACTTTAATTAAAAGTTCATTGACTTCTTCTTTCTCCTTGTTTAGTCTCTCTGTTTTTTGAATTTCTTCACCGTTTTTTCCTCATTTTCTTCCCTTCTTCTTTTCTTCTCCTGTTTCTTTGCTTCTTTTAAATAGAATTGTCTTCTTTCTTCCTCTTCTTCCTCTGAAGAATCCCTCTCTTCTTTCGAAGAATCCCTCTCTTCTTCCGAAGAATCCCTCTCTTCTTCTGAAGAATCCTTCTTTTCTTCTGACTCCTCTTGTTTCTTTTTTGGGCAATCTGGAGACCAATGTCCTTTTTCTTTACAATAATAACAGGTATCTTGACTTTTGTCTTTTTTAGCCCCTGTTTTTTTTCTTTTTTGATGGTCTGGACACTCTGAAGACCAATGCCCTTTCTTCTGACAGATATAGCAAGTATCCTGACTCTTATCTCGAAAGGAAGGAGAGTAGTCCGTCTGCTGGTCTGAAGAGAATTTTCTAATGACCCCTCGCAAAGCTCTGACGAAACGTTCCATCTGGGTAGTCTCTTCCATCGTTCTCCTCGGTTTGAGAGTGAAATGAATAGTGAAAGGACAAGACACACTTTTTATATACGCTGGTTTGCCATGACTATAAATTAGTCTATGGTGTTTGAACTTGAGTCATTTGACGTTTTGCACTCAAGATGAAACGATCCCATTCATTCGAGAAGAAAGAAGAAGAAGAAAGTAAGAGGCAGAAACGTGATCTATCGCCTCGTACCAGGGCCGAAATCTTGGCACAAATTCATGCCAGTGATTTTGAAGAGGACATGAGTGAACCAGAATCCGAACCCTCTAAACCAAGTTCACCACCCTTAGTCAACCCTGAAAAGTACTATTCCATTCGAGAGACGGAAAAGCGCTCCTCTAGAAAATTTAGAACCACGGCTTACACCTACACGGTGAAGTTTAAAGATTTCAAGGCCGACGTACCCTTGGAGAAAGCAGAAGTGTTTATCACCGAGATGTGGAATTCTTTGCTCACCGCACTCAAGCGACAATGTCAACCCAAAGAAGACGATCGCTTGACACTATCCATAGATCACGACGGTTTGAAATCCCCTGTTTGGATCGAGTTTAGCAGACCCGCAGAACTAACCCCTTCCAAAGTCATGGACAAGATTCAACACGTACAACAATCTAATGACCAGTTTGACATCACCGATGGTAAAGCCACACTGAAAATGGCTCACGTCTCTCTTCCTCAAGGGACAGGACGCAAAAGGTCCTACTGGTGAACGACCTTCGCAACACCAAAAAGAGTCTCATCCGAATTAACAACCCTCAAGACCAGATGTGCTTAGCCCGTGCCATCGTGGTGGGACGAACCTATGCCAACAAGAACGACACGGTAGAATGGAAAAGAACCTGGGAGAACATTCGAAAATCGAACCGAACCAAACAACGAAACGAAGCAGAACTCCTGTTGCAACAAGCTGGCCTGTCCAAAGACACACCCTGTGGCATTCCTGAGATGCAAAAATTGCAAGATGCCCTAGCTCCACGCTACACCTTGAAAGTGCACCCTCAAGAAATGCGCGGGTCACTGTTGTTTCGAGGCCAGGATTTTAAGGACGGAAAATACATTCACCTTTATTATCACGATGACCATTTCGATACCATTACCAGTATCACCGGATTCCTGGGATACAGTTATTATTGTGAGAAATGTGATTATGGTTATAACAATCGAGAGCAACACAAGAATTGTGGATTGAAATGCCCAGGATGTTTGGCCTCTCCACCCTGTCTGAGCGAAGAACCAGTGCCTTGTTCGACTTGTCTGCGCACGTTTGTCAGCCCTGCCTGTTACCAGCAACATTTGAAAACACAAGGTTCACAGAAGAAATGTGCTTGTCAACTCCTGAGATTGTGCCCTACGTGTGGACAAGGCATACTTACCAACAATGCCAAGGCACACGTATGTCGAGGAAAGAAAAAATGTCACATTTGTCACCACATCGTGGACTTGGAACACGAATGTTACGTGCAAAAATACCAACCCCCACCAGAGAAAGAGGACGGTCACAAGAAGAAAGGCAATTTCATCTTTTTCGATTTCGAATGCATGCAAGAGACTGGCATTCACATTCCTAATTTCTGCGTGGCTCATCGAGCGTGCGAGAAGTGCATTCAAGAACCTATCTTGAGTCATTGCCCTCACTGCAGCAAGATTCCTGGAGGGCGTGAAAAAATCTTTCGGGGACCGAACACGTTAGCCGATTTTGCCCAATGGGTCTTAAACCCCATCGACAAGACGTGGAGCCAAGAGGACATCGAACGTTACGGAGATTGTCATCGTCATGCCACGGTGATGGCTCACAATTTCTCCGGATACGATGGACAGTTTCTTTTGAGGTACTATACGGAACATGGCACCGAACGTCCTAAAGTGATTTTGAACGCAGCCAAAATCATTTTCATGCAAGTGGGACAAGTGCAGTTTAAAGATTCAATGAGTTACTTGGCCATGCCTTTGAGTCGAATGCCTAAAACGTTTGGAATGACAGAAATGGCTAAAGGGTACTTTCCACACTTTTTCAATACGGAAGCCAATCAACACGCCGTTCTACCCCATTTGCCTGAGGCTCACTATTACGACCCCGACAACATGCGTACCGAACAACGAGAAGCTTTCTACGCTTGGTACCAGGCTCATGCCTCTGACCCCTTCGACTTTCAGGAAGAAATGTTAAAGTATTGTCGTTCCGACGTGGACATTTTACGACGTTGCTGTGGAAAATTTCGAGAACTGTTCATGGAACACGGAGGGGTCGATCCTTTGAAAGAAGCTTGCACCATTGCCAAAGCGTGTTCCTTAGTGTACCGCCAACGATTCATGCCTGAAAACACCGTGGCTGTCATCAGTCCTCAAACGACCCACTATGTCAAGCGTCAATACTCGGTCAAAGCCCTACGTTGGTTACATTACTTGTGCGACAAGGAAGACAAATGGATTCAGCATGCCCGCAACGGAGGAGGCGAAAAGACCATCGGAACGTATTCGGTAGATGGCTGGGACTTAGAAAACCCCAAGATCGTGTACGAGTTTAACGGTTGCTTATTTCACGGATGTCCCGTCTGTTACCCTGACCGTGACACTAAAAATCAGTTTTTGCAACGAACCATGGAAGACTTGTACCAGGACACTTGTCAGCGACGCCTAAAGTTAGAACAGCAAGGATACCAAGTGGTGGAAATGTGGGAACACGAGTACGATCACCGTTTGAAAACCGATCCCGAGTTTAAACACCTCGTGGAAAGTTACCAGTTCATGGACCCGCTGAACCCGAGGGATAGTTTGTACGGAGGAAGGACCAATGCCACCTGTTTGCTGTACCAAGCCGACGAAGAGAAAGGAGAAGAAATCAAATACTTGGACGTGTGTTCGCTGTATCCCTACGTGTGCAAATATTGTCGCTTTCCTGTAGGGCACCCGCAATTGTTCACGGAACACATCGACCTGAAAAACATTCGACAATACGAAGGCTTGATCAAGTGTAAAGTTTTGCCTCCCACGAACCTATACCATCCCGTCTTACCTCACCATTGTCAAGGCAAACTGATGTTTCCCTTGTGCCGTACTTGTGCCGAAACGTGCAACCAGGACCAACCTTGCCATCACAGCCAGGAAGAACGTGCCTTGACGGGAACCTGGGTCAGCGTGGAATTGTTCAAAGCTCTGGACATGGGATACCAACTGTTAGAAGTGTACGAAATTTGCCACTTTCCCAAGACACAACAGTACCACAAGGGTGACCCTACTCAGAAAGGCATTTTCGCCGACTACGTGGATGCCTTTTTGAAACTGAAACAAGAAGCCAGCGGCTATCCTTCCTGGTGTCACACTCCCGAAGACCAAATACAATTCAAAGAGAAATACTACGCACAAGAAGGCATCTCTTTAGACCACATCGAAAAAAAACGAAGGCAGGCGATCGTTTGCCAAAGTGATGTTAAATTGCTTGTGGGGTAAAATGGCACAACGACCGTGTTTACCCAAGACGGAATATTTGACAGAACCTTCCCGCTACTTCCAGATGATTCACGACAAAACCAAATACATGAAACACGTGGACGTCGTTCGAGAGGATTTGATCTTGGTCAATTACGAAGAAGATCTGGACTTTGTACAAGACGACCCTTTTGGAAATGTCATCATTGCGGCTTACGTGACAGCTCATGCTCGCTTAAAATTGTACGAAGCTTTAGAACTGTTAGAAGAACGCGTCCTGTACTTTGACACGGACAGTTGCATTTACATCCATCACCCGATTCAACAGCACCCTGACATCGAAGGAGACCGTTTAGGAGCCTGGACAGACGAGCATCCCGACGACAAGATTCTAAGTTTCGTCAGTGGTGGTCCCAAAAATTACGGCTACGAATACCGGGACAAACAAGGAGATGTGCACACGACGTGCAAAGTGAAAGGACTGACTCTGAATCATCGTACCAGTCGAGTGGTCAACTTTGGGGTATTGAAAGAAGCCTTGCAATCGGGAGAGGATGGAAACTTTAAAGTGACCACCTATCAACCGAACAAGATTGTACGTTTACCCACTCACCACATCGTCAGTCGACCCTTGGAAAAAGTCTATCAAATTGTATACCAGAAGCGAGTGCGACTTCCCAATCACTTCACCTTACCGTACGGTCACGTCGGTATTGGTCTGTATATGAAAAGGAACCCTAGGCAAGATCGATAGTTCATTGTTCATTGAAGTAGCTTACCATGTCGTTGACGAAGAAGAAACCAGATTGGTTAGGAGTCAAATGTTGGACATCACCGAGACCAGGGTTTTGAGGCTTGGACACAAGAGGTGGCCCAGTATGCACGAGAGTTATTCAAGGAAAAAAGTTACTTTTCAACCTGTGTTAGTGACGGTGCCAGAAGAACCCGTCACCCAGGACAGGACTGTCGTGGACAGGCCTGAAAGACCCTTTCGGGAGGACACTTGTGTGACCTTACCCCTACTATAGAACTGGTTAGAACTTTACCCAAAACATGTTGTACAGACACTTGTGTTTATTCCACGTTCATGGTTATCATGTGCCTTTTATTCTTGTACTTAAGCCTTTGGCTTTTATGCATTTTTGTCTTTCGTATTCATGTTTAAAACATTCAATAAACGTGTTCTGAAAAAGTATATAAACTCTTGTCTTGTTTGTTTTTCGTGTCACAAGTGACATTTCTCACACCATGGCTACCTCTACTGTCTCTGCTCCCTCTTCCTCTACTGTCAAAGTCATCGACGAACACTTAGATCGTGCCAGTTGGGAGGCTTTGTATCTTCGCCATCCCTTTAACATGCTCATTGCTGGACCTAGCGGTTCAGGCAAAACCGAATTCGTCAAACGTTTGATCGAACATAAACATCATTTGATCGATCGACCCCCTCAACGAATCGTGTGGTGTTACAAAGAGTGGCAATCGGCGTACAGCCTCTTGCGAGAAAGTCAAGGCGATTCCATCGTGTTTGTGGAAGGCATTCCTAAAGAAGACGACGGCATCGTCTCTGACTCCCGTCTAACCCATTTGGTCATTTTCGACGACATGTTAGGAGAAGACGAAGAAGAAATTAAACTGTGGTTCACGCGCAAAGGGCATCACCGTAATGCCAGTGTCGTTTACATCACCCAAAATTTGTTTCAACAAAGTAAAGCCCATCGCACCATCAGTCTCAATGCGCATTACGTGGTCTTGTTTAAAAGCCCTCGAGATAAATCGCAAGTGCAAGTCTTAGCCAAACAGTTAGGAACGCCTTGGCTGACTCAGGCGTACGACGATGCCACTCAAACTCCACACGCCTATTTACTCGTCGATTTGAAACCTACGAATCCCGAGGATTTGCGATTTCGTACCCACTTGTTTCACCACTGGTGCCAAGACGGAGGGCCTGTCCTGTACACGTCTCCGTCCTCGACTTCATTTCACTCCCCATAAAAAAATCTATAAAAACCTCAGACCCTTTTTCGTCTGTCTCACTCTCAGTGCGAACATGACGTCCCTTCAGTCGCATCTTCCCGTCAAATTGATTCGTGCCTTGTATGGCATCAGTCGAGAAAAAGATCCACAAACACGAGCTCGTGTCTTAGAAGCTAGTCTCAAAGAAGTCTTACGATGGTTCACGGTGACGGCACGTCAATTACTCCAAGGAATCATTCAGATTCCTCATCAAACCAAACGCTTTTTCGATCGAAACAAAGTCGCTTTGGTCCAACTGGCCGATCCCCGCATCGACACTCAAACCAAAAAACAAATCATTTTGAAACCTGGAGGGAGCGGTACTCTAGGAGGGGTCATCATTCGCTCACTCTTAAGATGGGATCCTAATGCCCCCAAAGTTATACCCAAGACAAAAGTCCAACGAATCCCCAAGAAGAAAAAGACCAGGTCCCCAAGGAGAACTTCTCCAGTGGCAGGACCCTCCTCTGACCAGACACCACCACCACCCCGGAAAAAGAAAAGAAGCCCCCAGAAAAAGAAAAGTCCACAGAAAACTAGCCGCAAGAGAGGCACTTCGGCCAGGACGCAACCTTACACTCGCAAACCACGACCTGCCACGGCAGTGACTGCGTCTTTGGCAGCTTCACGTTTGTCCACTTCTCCGTTAATGACACCCAGAACTGAAGAGCACTTGGAGACGTTGATCACACCAAGAACTTCTCCGTTGATGACCCCCAAAAGAACTTCCCCAGTGGCAGGACCTTCCAATTTAGTGGCAGTGGCTGCTGCTCACAAAGTACCTTCTCCCAAAATCAAAGTTCAAGAAAGATCGGGCATGTTACAAAGTTTACTGGATTTGTCCAAGCAAGAACTGGCTCGATTTAGTCCGTTACGTACCCCTGCACGACGTGTCATGCCTGTCCTCAAACTAATACGACGTCAAGACAATCAGTGGCGACGCGTTCCAGTATAAAAAAGGCCTGTGACCAAGTCGGGTATCAGTGTTTTTTGGTGCTCCTGAAGACTCAAAGATGTCACCCTCCAGAAAACCCCAAGGAAAGAAAAGGAAAGGACTGCCACCACGTTTAGCCAAACATGGGGACATGTTATCTGTCCTGTCCAAAGCTTCTCCACCCCTACGAAAAAAACTCATTCAAACAGCCTCCAAAGAGGTCATCGATACCGTGTGCGAATGTTGTTTGAACGTTTTGAAAGGCACGATCCCTTTGTCCAAACACCAGAAACAATGCTTAGGCAAACATCGTCACGTTCTTCGCCAAATGGTTCAAAAGAAAATTCCCATTCGTCAAAAAAAGAAGATGTTAGTGCAACGTGGAGGTATTTTACCTCTCTTGTTAGGCCCCATACTGAAAGGAGTCTTGGGAACCATGTTGGGAGGACTGGTGGGAGCAAGATAAAAAGGCCTCGGAAGTTCCAAGATCTCAGAATCGACCCCTGACAACCCCATGGAAGGACGAAAACTAGCTTTAGTGCCTTACAAACGATGGATGGAATACCATCGGTGGCAAGAACAACACACCCCGCATTTACCTCCCAATCCCCATTTGAGCGAGATGTCCCAGTTACAACACGAATTGCAGTCCTTGATGGATCGCCAAGATTTGTCCGAAACAGAAAAATCACAAAAGTACGGTCAACTCTTGCAACGACTGCAACTCTTTCACCAGAAAGCTTTAGACGAAACAGCTCTACCCACTCTGAAAGATTTTAAGACCTTGATGAAAAGTCCAGCACCAGTACCAGTACCAGTACCAGTACCACCAGTACCCGTGACCAAGACAGAAAAAGGAGAAGAAGAGGAAGGGTTTCAAACTCCACCAGAAAAAGTACGCAAGTTAACAACACCACCTACCTCCAGAATTGGATGGATTAAAAAGATGATGGTCACCCCTTCTTCCTCACAAGAGAAAAAGAAAGTGAAGACAGAAGTGAAGACAGAAGTGAAACAAGAACCGATATCCCCCGCTCAGACATCCTTCTCCTCTTCGACACCTATTGCTGGCCGCACACGCAAAGCATTGCAATCCAAGAAAGTACCCCAAGAGAAAAAGAGTAGCATCCTCCAAGAGTGGGTGTCTTATTAACACACCAACCAACACAAAAAAATGGAAAAAGTCTTAGCCAGCATTTACTACGATCCCTCCCATCCTGCAGGTTACGCAGGAGTTCAAAAATTGTATCGTGCTGCCAAAACGCGACTGAAAAGTCTCCGTTTACCTCAAGTGCAACGATGGTTACAAGAACAAGCTACCTACACTTTACACAAACCCATTCGACGCAAGTTTGCCAGAAGTCGCACCCGAGTGGAAGGCATCGATCATCAATGGCAAGCCGATTTAGCCGATGTCTCTCATTTGGTCAGCTACAATCGTGGCTACAAATATTTGTTTTGTGTCATCGACGTCTTTTCCAAATTTGCTTGGGTCGTACCCTTGACTTCCAAATCGAGCAGCGAGTTAGTGCGAGCCCTGCAACGGGTGTTGAAACAAAGCGGTCGTCACCCTCTTCGATTGCAAACGGACAAAGGCACCGAATTTCTGAACCAAGCTTTCCAAAAAGAATTAAAGAAACGTGACATTCATTTTTTTACCACCGAGAATCCCGAAACCAAAGCCAGCATCGTGGAACGTTTTCAACGCACTTTGAAAGAACGCATGTGGAAATATTTTACGCATCACCACACTCTGAAGTACATCGACATCTTACCGCACCTGGTGCAAGCGTACAACCAATCTTACCATCGAAGCATCGGACGTGCCCCGCAAGACGTGACTCCCGACAACGAAGTGCTGGTGTTTGAGCGCCTGTTTGGTACGTCCCCGACGAGGGCTGTCCCCAAGAAAAGTGGAGTGTTGGCCATAGGAGATTGGGTGCGCATTGGCAAAACCAAACGCACTTTCGACAAAGGTTACTTACCTAACTGGACGACCGAATTGTTTCGCGTCACTGGACGAGTGCATGGCCGTCATCCTGCTGTCTATAAATTGGAAGACATGAACGGAGAAGTGCTCAAAGGAACGTTTTATTTGCCCGAGTTACAACGTGTCACCAAAAAAGAAGACGACGTGTACGACATCGAAAGCATTCTCGAACGCAGAACCCGTAAAGTGGGCAAACGACGTATCAAAGAAGTCAAAGTACGTTGGAAAGGATATCCACCCAGTTTTGATTCTTGGATCGACGCTTCGCAAGTCATCGACTATAAAAAGAAGTGACCATCATGCCCTTTCACACAGCAGACGCAGCTACGTCGACCACTCCTCCTTCACCTAGTTCTTCTGTGCAAGATGTACAAAAACAACCCTTGTGGGTGTGGTGTGGAGAACGTGTGCCTAAAACGCAAATCGTCTTTTTCTGCCAAATCTTCGTGGTGTATTGTGTCATCGGGGCAGCCATCGCCAATTTGAGTTTGCAACAAGGAGACAAACAATTGTGGACCATTTTATTGAGCAGTTGCATCGGTTACCTGCTTCCTAATCCCTCCCTGAAATTCACCTCGAACGGGAACCCCGGGAACCTTGTGTCCAGTGCCAGTGCCAGTCACCACTTCAATCACAACCAGAACCCCATTTTAGACGGAGACACGCCTCTGACGTCCAGTAACCCCTCGGACAGCCACAGAACTCTGGAATTATGAGTCACCAAAACCAATTTTACTTAACCTTACCCAGTGACAGTTCCATGGAGGTGTTTCCCAAGAACACGTTGTGCTGTTACACGGCCAAATTACCTCAAGCCATCCAGTTAGATCACGAAGCCCATTGGGAAGTGGCTTTAGTAGAAATGATTCACCCGACCCAAGTCCTCAATGTCCTTCCCAATCAAAATTTTTTTGATGTGGAAGTTCATGACGAGCAAATGCAACAGTGGATGGATAGCAATGTCAAATATGACAAGAAAACCCGTACACAAAAGTACACCACCTATCACTTGTTCATTCCCCCAGGCTATTATTTTAGTGGTCAACATTTGGTCAGCACCATAACCTCCAGGTTTAATGTCGTGTTTCTGAAAGCTTTGGAGCATGTCAACAAAAATGTCACCATGGAGTACCACAAAGCAGCTCGTCGCTTCTTGATGAAATTTGAACGGAGTAAAATCCTGTCCATTTTATTTTGTCCTGAATTGTTTGACATGTTGGGCGGAGACATGGACACGAGAAAGACCATGATCAAGAAAAACGAATTACCCATCGTTTACGACAACGAGTCTTTTAGCAAGTTATTTCGTGCCCCGGTAGAACTGAACCAAGGACTGAATTTGATGTTCGTGTATTCCGATGTGGTGGAGTACAACGTGTTGGGACACACCTCCGTACCGTTACTGCGTGTCATTCCTTTCAAAGTGGATTCTGCCACGAACACTGACGAGGAAGGTGGAAACACTTACCACGTCCACCGCGAATTTGTCCATCCTCACTATTTGCCTGTCAGTAAGTCGTATTTGGACACGGTCAACATTGCTATAAAAGGAGATCTGGGACAAAATATTCCATTCACCAAAGGAAAAGTCACGGTGAAACTCCATTTTCGAAAACGGTTCTCTCACGACTCTTAAGTCATGTATCCAGTGTACCGAGGGGTTGCTCGACAGCGAGGACACGGCTTAGGAGATATGTTAAAATCGGCCTTTCGTTCGGTGGCCCCGGTGTTGAAACCGATGGTGACACGCGGATTGCACGCCTTGAAAGATGCGGCACTGACGCAAGGCAAAGAATTTCTCCAAAATGTCATCATCGACAAACAAAACCCTAAAGAAGCCTTCATGAGGGCAGGCAAAAATGTCTTGCTGCAAACGGGCAAAGACATTTTAGGCCAACGAGAAACACCTATAAATGCCCTGCACGCCACCGAGTCAGGCATTCAGCAAGGACAAGGCAGAAAGAGACGACGAAGAAAACACCCTTTCACCAGACTTCAAGCGAGAAAGGCCAAGAAAAGAAGAACCGTTCGAGACTTAGACGTTTTCGATTATTGAGAAAAGAGACAAAAAAATGATGCACCGAGAATCTTGCGCTTGTTCCAAGACGGAACTGGATCTGTTTGCCATGCCCCCCACGATGATGACGATGCAAGAATCCCAGTGGGTGGAATTTCACCCCGTCTCCTCACTGACCGATTCCGCTCCCATCGAGTTTGAAATCAAAGGACAGCCCGAAGATTACATCGATCTGAATAGCAGTTACTTGTACCTGAAAGTCAAAATTCTAGATAAGACTGGAGGTGCTATAGACGATGAAGCAGTAGCTCCCGTCAACAATTTCATGCATTCCTTGTTCAGTGGAGTGGACTTGTATTTGAATAACAAACTGGTCAGTAGCAGCATGGATACTTACCCTTATCGTGCCTACCTGGAAAATCTCTTGACGTACGGAATAGATGCCAAGAACACTCATCTCAATGCCTGTGTGGTATGGGAAGCTGACGAACCTACCAAGTTTGAAATATTGGAAACTGATGAAAAGAAAGACAACAATGATGGATTTGTAGAACGAAGAAAGAGAATCACGGGAGCCGACACAAGTTTAGAACTGATGGATCGTTTGCATTTGGACATGTGGTTGCAAGAAAAGTATTTGCTGAACGGGGTGGATGTCCGCCTGAGACTGAATCGTAGCAGTGCCGCTTTCCATTTGATGGCTGATAGTGACGGTTACAAAACCAAAATCCTAGAAGCCAGACTCTACGTACGCCGTGTGGAAGTGTTACCTAAAGTGGGAAACGACATCAGTCAGACGTTGAGCAGAACGACCGCCAAGTATCCCATACGACGCGTGGAAGTGAAAACCTTCACCATTCCCAAGGGACAGCGATCCATGATCGAAGATCATCTGTTCCAAGGACAGTTACCCAAACGTTTGATCGTTGGTATCGTCGAGAATACAGCCTTCAACGGAGCTGCCGAAAAAAATCCTTTCTACTTTCAACACTTTGGCGTGTCCAAAATCGAAGTCAGTCGCGATGGCAAGACCTTGTGTACCCGACCTTTCGAACCTGACTTTAAAAAGAAGAATTACTTGAGATCGTACTTGTCCTTGTACGAAGCCACCGGACAGTTAGGAACCAATACCAGTCACGGTATTACGTACGAGGATTATGCAGGAGGCTACGCTTTGTGGGCTTTCGATTTCACTCCAGACCAAGGCAGCGACGAGGGACATTTCCACCCTATAAAATCCGGCCAGATTCGTGTGGAAATTCAGTTTAAAGACCGAGACCCTGATGAAACGGTGAACGTCATCCTGTATGCAGAATTCGATAATACCATAGAAATCAACAGTTTGAGAGAAGTCATCCTAGATTACTAGAAACCATGGAAGACTGTTATCCCTCTTTACCTAGTGGAGAAACTCTTAGTGTTGCATTGTTGTTAAAAAATGTTAGAGTTGTTGTTGTTTAGTGTTAAGTGATTTTTGAATAAAAAATGTTGTGTTTTGAAAAAATTGTTTGATGATATATTGTTCGATTATTGTTAAAAATGTTAGAGTTGTTGTTTAGTGTTAAGTGATTTTTGAATAAAAAATGATGTGTTTTGAAAAAAAATGCCTTTGTCTTTTGTTTAGCTATAAGAATGTTGGATTGATGCTCTTTCATTTCTTACTATCCCTCTCATGACACTCACTAAACGTTGCGACTCAAAAACCGTGTGGGGGATGTTTTCCTTCACGTCCGCACTTTGACTTTAAGAACCGGGGTTGTTTCCAGTCTAACCATCCATTGTCGACTCATCCTCCTAAGAAGATGTGCTCCAAACTAGCTAAACTCAACGAAGCCTACGTGAATTTGCATAGGGTCAGACACAGTCTGATACCGAAGCCAGAAGAAATAGAGAATGTGAGAATGTTAAAAATCACTGAAGACCTGATAGAAGAGCTCTTCAGAGAAGAAATGAACAGCGAAAAAGAAGAATGGACAGAGAAGTACAGACTTCAGAGACAGCAGCAACAACAACAACAAGAGCAGCAGCAGCAACCTGAAGCTGACAGAGGCTTTGTCGATTGTCGTATCGACACCAAAGAGTTCTTCTTCTCTTTCCGAAGAAGCAGACCTATCGCCAGAAAGTCTATCCTCAGAGGACATCGCATTCTTAGAAACTAAAAAGAATGCCATAGCAAACAAAAAAAACCCAGCCCTTTTCAGGGCTACCCAATACTCTAGAAAAGAAATAACAATCCATTTGCCAATGTGTGTAGGTCGAGTAGTGTGAAAATAAACACTAACTCTTTTTTAAAAAAAATGTGAGGGTATGTGTTTGTGTGTTTGTGTTTGTAAGTGGTTAAGTAAGTTGGTATGGATAGTAGATTAAAATGATGTCTTTTTTTTTTTGGTGTTTGAGGTGTAAATTTGGGGTTAGATTGGATTGCTTTGCGTATGTGGATAGTCTATTGAAGTGATTTATAAAAAAATTTAAAATAGTGATGGGTAGCATAAAAAGTGAGTGAGTGTTTCTTTTAGGTCCACGCGTTGTTGTTTTTTGGTCATGATGTAGGTAAGATCAATTTTATGTTTTTTGGGGATGTTTTCCTTCACGTCCGCGCTTTCACTATAAATTGAAACTCGTTCGGCAGTCCAGCTACCCTTGTTGATTGATCAACACCAAAAATGAACACGAGACTGGAGAAACTGTTGGAACTTCATGTGCATCTGGAATATGCCAGGCGCATATTAAATGAACTGGCCGCGGAAGCCATTGTGGAGGAGGGAAGGATAAGAGAGGAGGAGGAAAGAAGAAACAAAGAAGAGGAGGAGAGAAGATATAAAGAAGAAGAGGAAAGAAGATACAAAGAGGAAGAGAGAAGATACAAAGAAGAGGAGGAGGAGGAAAAGGAGAGAAGAAGAAGAAATTTCAGAATCCCAGAGAGCGAAAATTGGGATTCTGAAGCGACATATCCTGCCTCTGCTCTCTCCCCCAAAAAGGTAAAAAGTAACTGGGGGACAAGATGTGTATGCGGCGCCAGGCCTGGAAGGTGCCACCATTAACCAGGTGTCCATGAAGTTCCAAACAAAAAAACAGCCCTTTTCAGGGCTACCCAATACTCTAGAAAAGAAATAACGATCGATTTGCCAATGTGTGTAGGTAGAGTAGTGTGATTATAAACACTAACTCTTTTTTAAGATAGTGTGAGGGTATGTGTTTGTGTGTTGGTGCTTGTAAGAGCTAAGGTATGTTTGTGGGAATAGTAGATTATGGGTTTCTTTATTGTTTCTTAGCGTAGGTGAAGAGTATAGTTAGGGTTCTGTAAGCGCTCACGTACGATTGTGTGGATAGTAGATTATGGATTAGTTTATTGTTCTTAGCGTATGTGGAGAGTATAGTTTGGGTTTTGTAACCGCTCACATACGATTGTGTGGATAGTAGATTATGGATTCGTTTATTGTTTCTTAGCGTATGTGCTTGTGTGTTTGTGTTTGTGTGTTTGTGTTTGTGTTTGTACCCGCTCACGTACGATTGTGTGAATAGTAGATTATGGATTTGTTTATTGTTCTTAGCGTATGTGAAGAGTATAGTTTGGGTTTTGTAAGCGCTCACGTAAGATTGTGTGGATAGTAGATTATGGATTTTGTTTATTGTTTCTTAGCGTATGTGGAGAGTATGGTTTGGGTTTTTATTATATGAAATGAGAAAGTATAGTTTGGGTTTTATTATATGAAATGAAAAAGTAGGGGGATGTTTTCCTTCACGTCCGCGCTTTTCGTATAAGAACCCACAGTATTCGTCGTTCAAACCATTCTGCAAAGAATAAAAAAAGAAGATGGCTTCTAACCAAATGGACAAAATGGAAAAATTGCAGAACGTCCTCGACAATTTAGGAATGATAGAGCAAATGTTGGTTAACCTAAACGAGGATCACTATTCTTATAGTCCCCATCGAGTGAAGATGGAGATAAACAATTTACGAAAAATGAAGGTAATCATCAGTGATCTGTTGAAAGAAATAAAGGAGGAGAAGGAGGATGAAGAGGAAAGGATAAGGATGAGAGCATGGAATGAAAAAATTGAAAAAGAAGAAGAAAATGAAAAGAGGAAGAAAGAAGAGGAGGAAGAGAAGAAGAAAGAAGAGCAGGAGAAAAAAAAAGAAAGAAAAGAAGAGAAAGAGTGTTGGAGATAAAATAAGAACTTGGTGGAGAAAAAGAAGAAACTAGAAGCAGAAGAAGAAGAAGAAAACCCAAAGGCCCTTTTCAGGGCCAGCCATATTTCTCGAAAAGAGATAGCCTTTCCATTGCCTACCCCTTTTTTTAAAATTTAAATTTAAATTTAAATTTAAAAAAATTTAAAAAAAAAAAAAAAAAATCCCAAAAGCCCAAACTCTATTCCCCATGTTAATTTCCCTTGTCCCTAGACAGACCCAAACTCTATGTTAAATTCCCATTGTCCCTAAAGTGACCCACGATTTCTCTCCATGTTAAATTTCCATTGTCCTTAATCTGACCCAGCGGTCTTTTTAATGCTAAGTCCCATTGTCCCTAATGTGCCCCACTTAACTACTCACATCCTTTACCTCAAACAATAAATATCAGCAATGCCAACATTAAATTCATACAATCAGTACGAAACCTAGGTGTTACTCTGGAATGTACTCTCACATTGCACCAACATGTCATGAACATATGCAAGGCTGCATATCTTGAGCTGAGACGCATCAGCTCAATTCGCAAATATTTTTCAGTTGATGCCACTAAAACACTTGTGTGTTCATTAGTACTTTCAAGACTGGACTATTGTAATTCAATTATGTCTGGTTCATCTCAATATCTACTCCAGAAACTTCAAAAAGTTCAAAACACAGCTGCTCGGATCATACTTAGAGTATCACGATCAGAACACACCTCCCCGCTGATCTGTACCCTACACTGGCTATCCATTCGATCCAGAATCAAACACAAAATTTGTTCTCTGTGCTACATTTCACTGTCGGACTCTAGTCCAACATACCTGTCCGATCTCACCCATGTGTACACACCAGCAAGATACTTACGCTCCACATCTGACAATCGTATCCTCATTGTTCCTACTATGAAAACAAAGTCATATGGACAGCGTTCTTTTGCATACTAAGGCCCAGCAACGTGGAATGAATTGCCCACTGAACTTAGACACAAAGACACAGTGATCACATTCAAGAGGGCTCTCAAAACTCACTTATTTTGACTGCAAGAACAAACGTAAAGACCTAATAATGTTTCCTACCTGAAATATTCTCAGCATGTTTTTTAATTTTTAATGTTTTTCAAATTTCATGGTGTTTGTTTTTGTAATAATATTATTATATGTTTTTTATCTTATAGGTGTTATCTAATGTTGTAAAGCGCTTAAAGCTTCTAAAGATTATGCGCTATACAAAGTCCTCATTATTATTATTATTATTATTATTATTCATTACAATGTGGACTATTGAAGCACGTAAAGACTTTGAGCTATACATGGCTATGACGTTAAGAAAGATACACTGTGACGTTACTGAAGAATCTAGGAGTGTCTGTATTAAAAATTGCAAACTAGACCCTATCAAATATTATAATGCGCTCTAATTAGCTTATGATGCAAGTTTCAAGATTTCGGGCACAGAATTAGAACTGTTGGCAGATTATAATATGTTCGTCGTGACTGAGTATGGAATATGTACTAGCTTTATATCAAATATATAGAATGCAGCACATTAAAATTCCTATCCAGGACATCAGTGGTAAGATTAAACGTGAAGGTGAGTAATCAAGATCAAAGTCATTGAGTATGTACTTATATTCTAGCAACCTATGTGTGTAGGACATAAGCCAATACATGCCGTTAAAATACATAAGACGAACCACTAATGACCCAGTTAGAGCGACAGAAACATTTACTACATTGGCCGTTACGATTGTGGTGCTGGTTGCATTTTAGAAGTCGATTCGTAGTCCTTTACACTTGCATGACTATTTGAAGGACTTCTACTTAATTTTTTTTTTTCTAGATGAAGATGATTTGTCATAGTTGAGACTGAATGATTATTACGAGGGTTATGTACATTAAAATGTTTTGAAGCAATGATCTGTGAGTGTGTCCGTGTGTGTGTGTCCATGTACAAGAAAGACCTTGCTGAAATGAAAGCAAAACCATGCTCTATGAATGTCTCTGAGGGACCACCTCACCCAGTAAGATTATATTACAGCCAAAACAAAGAGAGTGCGGTATGGTGGTGGTCGTCGTGGTAAGTGTTTCATTTGCTCCTTGGTTCATTTATTTTAGACATGCTGTCGAACGCATTTCATTCTGATTGATGAATATTAATGTGATTGGTAAAAATAAAATACGTAATTTTCAGGAAAAGAGCAGCATCAACTTATGTACATATGATGTTATTCGTTTGCCAGAAATGTCTATCATTTGCCGGGAGGACTATTACGGACAATGACAATAAAATACAATTAACCAAAATCAGTTTAAAGTGTATTTGGAGTCAGAATAGTTCACTTACGAATTTTATTACAGTATTTTGAAAAACAAATACAGTGACAAAATGAGTCTGTTAATGACTGATACTGGTTCTTTATGCATTGATAAAATGGGTCTGTTAATGACTGATACTGGTTCTTTATACATTGAAAAAATGAGTCTTTTAATTACTGATACTGATAAAATGAGTCTCTAATACTGGTACAGTGAGACTGTTAATGACTGATACTGATAAAATGAGTCTGTTAATGATTGATACTGGTTCTTTATACATTGATAAAATGAGTCTGTTAATGAATGATACTGGTTCTTTATGCATTGATAAAATGAGTCTGTTAATGACTGATACAGATTCTTTATGCATTGATAAAATGAATCTTTTAATTACTGATACTGATAAAATGAGTCTCTAATACTGGTACAGTGGGTCTGTTAATGACTGACGCTGATTCTTTAGGATTTAATAAAATGAGTCTGTTAATGACTGATACTGATAAAATTAGTCCGTTCATGACTAATACTGATAAAATTAAACTGATAACTGATACTGATAAAACGAGTCTGTTAATGACTGATACTGATTCTATATGATTTGATAGAATGAGTATGTTAGTGACTGATACTGATAATATGAGTCTGTTAATGGCTGATACTGTTTCTTTATTCATTCTTATTGAGACAGAAAACATTTACAGTGGCATAATGAGTAAAATCATTATCATTGGTGACTATGTCAAGGACAACATGTTCAATTTATCACAAATGAATTCTAAAGTTTCTTGTCATTTCATAGATGAGTTGAACTGTGTCCCCGTGAGAGAGTTATATGGGTTCAAGTCAAATCTTTATTCAGTTTTGACTGATAAAGATGAAAAGAAAGATTGTAAAAGGATTACAAATTGTGTGATAAAAAATAATTTGAAATTTGAATAATTTCACAACTTAATACTTACTCGGATCATACAATTATGAGATGTATAAGTTAGAGGTAGAATTATCCGTGTATGATGAAAGGCGTTTTTCTTTTCTCTGGTAACAACGTAAATATGTTACTCTAAGGACATGTAAACATGTGAAAAGCAATGTGTACCTATGATAATATGATATTGTATTGAACAGGAACTTCAAGACTCGTTGAAAATTAGTTTCTTCGTTCTGTTTCAAAGAATCAACAATATATTTGTGTAAATCGTTTGTGTATTTTCAGTGAACGTAAGTCCTATTTCTATTTTGTCCTCCTCTCAAACACATCCAAAGAGTTTTTCACCCAGAACTGTTTGATTAAAGAGTATTATATTCGTACGATCACTCATACTGCTATTTTAAAATGTATATCACTATCAGCTAGTTTGTTTAGGTTGCCTGCTTTCTGCGTTTCTAAGATTACCGCATGCATCAGTTCTAAACAAAGGACGTGCTTCTTGAAAGATACCAATCACTTACTGTAACCATTTATCTATTTTCTGCTCAGCATCTATCACAACAACTTTTCATGTTTGAATAACCATTTTCTGTCTTAAGTCTTACGGTACAAAAACGATGGACAGAGAATGACGATGTACTCAAAACAGTTGTTGTATTTAGTCCCTATTAGATTTAGTGAAAACACAGTCATTCCCCAATTAATCACTCCACAAATCGTCATGTTATGGGGCTTTTATAAATAAATTTTATAAATAGTTAAAGCTGAAATGATTTTAGTTAAGTATTTGAATGTTTCCTGAACATGAGACACGAAAGAAATATACCCACGCGGACAGAGGTGAGATGGCAGTGATCAATAACGTCAAGCGCTTAGGCCACTAGGCCCTCCCCCCAAGCCCTCCTTCTCTAATGAAAATTTAATGTTAAAGCCCTTCCAAACCTTTGCATGTTTAATATATAGGCTGAGAAAACTAGATAAGTGTTCCATTTTGTATTTGTCATTTGTTGCGGAAAGATCTATTACGTGTAACTTGTAATTATGTATAACTGATAGATCATTGTCTAATCCTTGAATATGAACTAATTTTCCCAGGACAGCTCAATCCGAAATCCCCATTATAGCTCTGGTCCTAGTATACGTTGTTGCTTGATATAACTGAACTACACCGAACTCACACCTTAATTTATACCTTCCAGGCACCTGTTATTAATGAAAATTCATCCGGCAATATACATCCAGGTATTAAGTTAGTTTAGACCTACACTGTAGTTTCATTAGTGTCGATTTCCGTGTTTAATTTATCCATTCTAAGAACTAATGCAAGGCTTTTATATTTATTTCCGTCTTCAGTTTTGAATGCGAATAGCTTCCTTAATTTCTTGACTGTTTCAGTTTGACAGCATCTTTGGACGTATTAAACTCTTGTTTAGGATCAGTTAAATCGTTTTTCATTTGTTTTGTATTAATACTCACTACTTCCTTGCACCATACTTATTTTATCAACTCGTTCACCAAATTATTTTACATCTGTTTATTTATTGATTAACTTCAGCATGTTGCTTGCTTTAAAATTCAGTGTACGTGGCATCATTTAATACGCTGATCTTATCACTCAAATCTCGAATAGATAAATTCAAAGTTATTTTCATAGCTTCAATTGTGCTTTCGTTAATAATCATTTTGTTTTTGACGTCTTGTATCCTTTTTGCTACCTGTTCAGTCATTTATTCTGCAACTCTGACAGGTTATTTGTGTCAGAAGTTCTATTATTAATCATGTTAAAATCCATTATCAGATTTACTGGTTGTTTGTTGGATTCCATTGTTCAAAGCTCTCAGTAATTGTTCCAGCTGCGATTGTATATGGCCGCAATCTTCCACTGATTGCCATATTCTGTAATATTACACTCCAAGGCTTCTATTTCACGGCATACTCTGCTCAGAATGTTGTAAATATTTTCGAAACGTATGTATGTCATGTGCTCTTTCCGTTGGTGTTTGAAAATTCTGTATGCCACTGGACAATGATCTGACTTAACGTGTGAATAATTAATGTACATCTTAAATCTGTTTCATGTAGTCATTAATATGTTTCTGTAATTATGATATATTTAAGCTCTTCGTTAGCATTTCTGGTCAATAACGGTCAATTTATTGTCAACCTGTTCCATCCGAGTCTTAATAGTTTGAAAATTGTATCTCTAGTGTCTTTCAAATTCAAGTTTCGTGTTGCTTTTGTACAAATTGTATATTATCTGCATCAACTGTATTGAACTGCTAATTATTGCTGACGTTTAAATAAGTGCTAATCATTTGACCTCTTGTTACGTCTCTCTCTCATCTGATTTTGTCCCAAAGCTATATATAAAAAAAAAAAAACAGAAAAACGACATGACTTCTTAGTGACATGTCATCATTTTATTACTTAGATGATTCAATCCCCCAAATCATATTACAGTCATTAAGCGCTGAAAATGTTAGTTGTACCATTACGTGATTTCCATCGTGGATGGTTAGACTTCATCCCATGTTCATCTTTTAATTTGTCTGCTGTTTGAACAGCGGAGAAAATTATTTCACTCGTTAAACGTTATTTACATATTAGCCAGCAGGGGTGAGGAGGGGAGTGAATGATAGGATGCTTTACGAAGAGGTAGAAGGGCATGAGCAAAACTTTGAATAATTCAAGATGGCTAACTTTACAATTTAAGGAGATTATGAATCAAATTCATTTTGTCACTATTATCTCATATTTTTGAGCAGTTTATTACAATCAACCTTATTGTATGATTCTACCTATGGTAGACACGTATAGTTTGATAGACAAACACTCCTGTAATGGCAACTATTGTAATAATGCATGTTAAATGTAAAAATACATCTAAAACAACGGAACCCATGAATATTTAGCAAGGAATAATTCTTGTGTTTTCATATTCACCCTTATTTCTGTCATGGCTTTGTTTAAATAAATTAATTGTATAAATTTATTGAACTTGCACTCAGTAAAGATGGAGGTAATCTTTATTTGAACATAAAGCATCCAGTGAAATATCTAATTTCATTTTAACTTATCATCTTTAAACTCATTTCACACCAAATATTGATTCCGAACCTTTCTGTCAAGTTTTCTACTTGGCATGAACAAATTACAATATGTCTGGAGAAATCAAACTTCAAAATACCCCCAAAAGTCCACTCTATTAGGTAAAATAGAATAATAACACAGTTTGAAACATCAAAGACCTGCTAGTGTCCACCATTATAGCAGGCTAGACTGAAGTGGATTGTTGCTTACAATAGCTTGTCTCTACACAGGTTTAATATTGGTATTACCCATTGAGGAGACACAATCTAAATATCCACCAGAACCCAATAATGTAAAATAACAACCAATAAAAGTACTTGAGGAAATACAGTTGCAAGCAATTGGCAGGAAGTTAAACTGAGACTATAACTGATGAATTCCAAAGAAGAACCAGAAGTGAGGAACTTTACCTGCAGTGAAAAGATTATCTATCACACAAGAGGAAAAAAAAGTAATTGGTTTTGTTAATACTGTAAATGTTTTCAATCCAATAACAGAATCTAAAGCAATGTAATCTAATGCTGAAATTGAAAAAAATAATAAACACAAGACCTCAAACACCCCTCCCAACCAAATAAGAGGTCATATTCCTTGAATAGTTTGAGATTTTCAATGCATAAAAGCTCAAGTAGTTGGGCATTTGAGAAAATGTTCAAAGGAATAATTAAACAATATGAGAATAATTAGCATTAGTGCATACAATAGGAAAGATTTTT
This sequence comes from Sinohyriopsis cumingii, assembly GCA_028554795.2. Taxonomy (NCBI): domain Eukaryota; kingdom Metazoa; phylum Mollusca; class Bivalvia; order Unionida; family Unionidae; genus Sinohyriopsis; species Sinohyriopsis cumingii. The sequence continues at coordinate 21,346,755 of CM068835.1, read as the reverse complement.
GAAGAAAACGGTGCAACAGTATAGCTGCTGCAATATCAAGGACTACATCATCATTCATTTACCCTTGCTCCTACCCCACCTGATGCTCCAAAAATACAAATTTTGACAAAATCAATAATGGCTTGAAATATAGAGATAATTATTTTGTTTGGTTTAGTGTCAAAATATTACAAGCATCACTTGATATCATCGGTAGTTCTATAAGTTACTTATTTAAGAGTGCTGACTAGATTTTGTGTGTGCCAGATGACCATGTTATGTTCCTTGTTTTTGCCCTGGAGAGTTTGCCATTTGCATTGTTGATCAAGGTTGTAGACACAGCAACAAAGAGGAATAATACAAAATTGAAATTTATTGCCAAAAGTAAATCACAGCAGCTCCTTCAACCATTATATCACTATAAATGATTGCTTTTTATTTCATGATCACTATTGTGTTTTTATGCTTTAAACTTTGTCCTCTCTTCTTGATTGGCATTTAATATTTGAAATACTGTGTCATGACTAACACTAAAGTCCATTCTCAATTTTAAATATGCTATGTATTGTTGAAATTTGACCATAATATTCTGATCTGTGTCACTGGATTGCATTAATAATATCATAGTTCCAATACCTTTTTTAAAATTGATTTAGATTGTTTACCAGGTGTTATTTTTAGTCTGTGCACATAAAACAATAATCATATATGACCTGATGCTTTAATTAAATGCACTGCAGTCTTGTAGAAAAAGGTAATGCAAACCAGTATAGTATACGTTAGTTCATTTCATTTCCAGTACTCAATAATTCCTGCTCCATTGTTATCTTTGTGCCTTTAAGAAGCCAACACAATAGCTGGTTTAGGGTCCCCAAGAATCTTGATATACAACTGTATATTCTTCTAGCCAATTTATGATTAAGCATTTTTTCCTTGAGGTATTTCATTTATGTTGTGGTAGAAATTTAAAAACCGTTTTTGATTTTTGTATTAAAAAAATTGGTTCATGTCTAAGATATTGTTTATTTGCTTCTGAATGTAAATTTTATAAATCATTTCTTCATTTTCTGCTTCAGTTCATTTTCTATTGCCTTTGTAACATTGTACTACTTGTTCCACCTCTGTCTGACATTTACATTTTGTTCCTTAGAATACCTCAGACAAGTGTATCTCAAATAATGATTGCACTATTTATTTCTATACTTTAACTTAAATTTCTACAAGATGTCAAATGAAAGTTCTGAAAATAAGCTGCATCTTCAAAACCTGTATATCTATGAACTGTGAAATATGTGCTGGAGTTAACTTCATGCATGCAGCATAAAATGCATTTCACGTAAACTGACATTATGGTAATTATGTTATTTTTGCAATTGAAACCTTAATAGATTCATTAAAACTGTGTAGAGAAGTTTTTCTCCTGGAAAAATGCATGTTTGATTGTGCAGTTGACCTTTGATGAATGAAACTTAAAAAGAATTACATCACATTTATGTGATTTTTCTTACCTGTTTAAAATCGTACAAATATATTGTAGTCTTTGCATTGTTATTGTTTGTCTTTTTTTCTAGATGTAATTGTAATTGACTTTAATGTTATCTGTTTTCATTTTTCTATGATGTAATTTATCACTCTGCTAAGATGCTAGACAGATTGAAGACATTTACCAAACATTTCATGTGCAAAATTTTGCTGCTACTGGTTTTGGGGTATAATTATCATTTATCCCTGGTACTTTACATATCAGGCAAAATGATGGATATCTTTGTCCTGACTTGTCTTAAATCAAGAGATATTCCTTTGGGTATATCATTTATCTAATCAAATATACTTTGTCCTGACTTGTCTTAAATCAAGAGATATTCCTTTGGGTATATCATTTATCTAATCAAATATATTCAGCTGGTTGCCATTTGCACAATGATTGATTATATCCTTTCCACAAATACTTACCGTACCTTTACCTTTCTTATCATATTTTGTCAAGTCCTTTCAACTTCATACGCCATCTTATTTGTCGTATACACAAAATTCTCGTTCACAAAATGTGCTCTATATCTTCTCCCTTCAAGTCTTTCAGTTTGCAAATAAAAGCAGCACAAAAATTTGCCTGATTTTTAAAGTAAAACCTCTTTGATCTGAAATGTTGCATTTTGTTACGAACAACTAGCTTTCCACCATTTTATTACATCTAAATTTGTTAATAAATAGACATTACTGTATCTCAAAAGACACTGTTGATTTCAGGTTAAACTCATTAAATATTTCTATCTCCTCTCTGAAAATGTCTGAATTCAATACAATGTTGCTTTGTACCATAATTTCATGTACTGGTACACCATTTCAAAACTTGTTGTGCTTAGCACAGGCTAGCAGTTTGCTAATTGTCTTTATTGTCTGACTGGTCTAGTGATACTTAATAATTCTCACAATACATACTTAAATACACATAGTGCTAGTCTGGCAATTCAGCCTCCAAACATGTACTGATACTGATTGATGGTTTTCGGGAAAATGTTGCCTATTCTTTAAAATGAGGAATCCCCTGCAGGAATTTTTGTTTGCACATATTGGTGTTCATTTTAGACACTTACTTGCATTTCTCACCAATCTTCAGTTATGGTTCTTTCAGCAGTATATACAGAATATTTCCAGATCGAATCATATCTTTCACAGGTTGTAAATGCATGTGGAATAGCAACCATACCTACTGTGGCCATTTCCAATTTTGAGGCTATATTGGACATCAACTTGGAAGAGGCCTTGTCTTGGAATGCTGAGTTGTTTTACTCTTTCTAGAGAAACTGCAAGGCGATGTGAAGTGATATAAATATTGAATACCCTGGATTAGTTCATGAGTACACTGGCAATGGATAAAGTTAAGAAGGAGAATTGGTTTCTGTTGTCTTTTATATCCATTTTGCAAAAACAAATACATTGACAATAAAAACCACAGCTAAATCTGTTGCTCAGGAATAGGGGAACATCACATAAAAAGGTTTTAATTTTATCTGCCAATCTGTGGGCAAAGCTGCAGAAATTAAAGCACATGGCAATATGAATGTTTTACTTTTCATTAGTTTTATGTGAATTTAAAAAAGTTATGAAATTGGATCTTTGGAAAATTGCTTACTGTATTTCATGTATTTTTTTCGTACCTTTAATTTTCTTTTACACAATCTAGCTGAAAAATAATAATTATTTAAATGTGTGATATTTTTTTGCACATGCACTTTGTATTTGTTGGGAAATCCTTTAAAAGTTCTACAAAGAAGATTTATGTTTGCAAAAAAAGATAGAAAATATCATATTGCCATTTTGTTTGTACAAAATTTAATGAGAATATAAGTATGATTATATACAATTAAGGTGGGTTTTATGGGTGTTTTATTGTTTTTTTATTGGCTTTGAGAATATGCAGAGAAGTTTTCATTTCAAATGGCTTTGAAAAAACACCAATGTATGATACAGATACATCAAACTATGAATACATATTTGGCTGAGAATATGTTTCATATAATACCTACTAAAAATTGTAACTATTTGTTGCCTATAATAAAACTGACCCAAAATACTTTTTAACTTCATGCATCACAGTGAATAATGAAAAGGCAGATCAAGCAATAAAGAAATAATCCCCACTTATAGTCATACAGAAAGGCCTTTAACAATTATCATTGAAATGGTAATTCTTCTATTACATTTATTTACAAATTAATTGCTTTTAACATAACTGTAAGTATTAAAAACATCCACTTTCATAATAAATTTTTGAATATTTAGTATAAGTAGTCTGAGTTTACCTTTCATTACTAAATCAAGAACCATACAACCTTGTGTGATAAAAAAAAGAGCAAGAGCATTTTGGGCATTAACTAAAGGGCAATAGAAAAACTGCAGCATATTCACTGTCATAATCACAAGCATACATGGCAGAGTTAACTAACTTCACTCTGTAAATAAGGGATTGAAAGGACCACATGTGTGTCTAAGTTTAGTATGTAGGATATTATGGTGACTTTGGACAACATGACAATATGGTGGTGGTCTGTTAATTTAATTAGATAAACTTTTTTCAAAAATATAAAAGATTACGAGCTTGTAGATTATCCTCAGGGACAGAATCCTAAAGATATGTTGTATATAGGAGAAAGGTTGTCTGAAAAAAAGACAAAAAAAGAAACAATAACTCTGGTAGAGATGGGTGAGATGTGTTGGATTATAATGAGATGCCTAACATCTCCTTCGTGGAAGAAGGTCACCCTGGTTTTGAACTTGAGCATGTTTAATCAAACATGAGATATATAACCTCTTCTTCCTTGTTCAAGAATTTACCAACCAATTTCTGTATAAAGAGACTCCTCTCTATAGCAATAAATGAGTGCTTCTTCCAATTAAATTTTCTTTCAAATCTTCTGTCCAAATTTTCACCAGAGCATTTATTCCAGATTTAAGAAACATACCATAAAATTGGACATATAAATATTGTATATAATTTAGCCAAAGCTGTTCTGCAAAAAGAAGATTTCATGTTAAGTGCATGGACTAGCATTTGTTACCACATAAACCCCTGGAGCTTTTTGTCATTTTTGCCTGAAAATTGAGTAGGAAACACATTTTGAAAGCTATTTCTGAATAGACTCGAAAACACCAAATCCTCAGTAATCTTTCAATAACATACTGCCTAGTTGTGTTAGAAACATCGTTTTTCCTTGGCTATTTGACTTGCGCATGAGCAGAAGGGTAAAAGTTGGATGGGGGGGATTTTTTTTTTTTTTTTGCTAAATGGAGCCATTATTTTTGTATGGAGTCCACTCTTTATTCCAAATGCCCATCTGATCCTACTTTTTGCAAAGGCTCATCTGTCTGTTTGCAGTTCATACTGGTTTGCCTTACATCTGAGACCAAAAAGTCTAAAATCCGGACATAAAATCGGATTCCAACCACGCGCGAATTTTGTGTAAAAAAAAGTCGGGTCCAAAAAATGAGGTTTTTCTATCTGTATTTCGTAGTGCAACTTGATATTCCAGATTATTTGGTGTCATTGTAGAGCTACATCTGTGTACCTTTCTATAATACCACCCACTTTAGTGTATCATGCATGACCATGACGCTACAGAGCTCGGCAGTAGGCTACTATCTCCTGCCCCATAAAGTCGTTGCTAGGGGTTAATGTGTTAAAGAGCAGGCAAGATTATTCCCCAAAATGTCAATTAGCATCAGTACAGTGAAGGGGACCAATTTAGAAGACTAACACAGTGCTACTCAAAAGATTTTCAATTTTGATTGCATTGATCTATGTTTTCTATATGTTACATACAGAATTAAAACTACCTGTAACTAGAATACCACAATATTCGGGTCAATTCTAATAAGCACAAAATTAGAATGAAATAAAATGAGACAAAATAAAAATAAAAAGAAATAAAATAAAATAAAATAAAAACATGAAAGTAAATCAAGAGTGGGTATTTTCTAGTAATTGCACCACCATATAAAAAGCTGAAGATCTTATCTTAGAATAACAAAACAAACCAATAAGAGTAAATCATTTGTCAATAGGTGCATTTTCAGGTAATAAACATACTTTCATAGCAAACTATCAAACACTGGGGGGTCTAAATGTGCTTACAAAGGTAGTGTCATAATACAGGATCGAAAGGGAAATAACTGCAGAAACAAACATGGGTGGATATATACATCTACAGGTGATGGCCATAAAATTTCTAAGTTTCACGGCAATCCATCAAAAACTGCAGTAATAGCTGTACTAATCAGATTGTGCCAAATGGAATGACAGTCAAACAGGATGATTACTATACACCCCCAATAAAGAGATTTTTAGGCCAGTGATAATGTGCACACTGTGGATGTTATTATTCATTATAGATGGCACAACCCTGCAAAACTTCATTTTCTTTTCTAGAAGCTAATCCTCCTATTATTCATATTGTATTATGGCATATTTTCGTCTGAACTGTAAACAATTCAAGTCATAAACCTCATATATATATATATATATATATATATATATATATATATATATATATATATATATATATATATATATATATATATATATATATATATATGTATGTATGTATACACACACAATTCTTTTTAATGAATAATTTTGTAAAATGCTTGAAATTTATGTCTGATGTAAAATACATGTCACTGAAAGCCAAAATCATTTTAAATAGTTAACTTTCCACTATTCTTTATTCCTTCAGTTTAATATAATTATCTTCCTCTTGCACTAAACTTATTTTCCTTGTGACCTAGGTGATTGTTATGCTTGCTCAGCCCCAGTTAGTAAGTTGTGTATAAACTAAGGTATTATTACAAGCCATTGTTTGATGACTAAACATTGCCGCAGGCTATAGTTAATCTCTTACGCAAGGTTACTGTGACATGAGAGAAGACCTGACATCTTGAATCAGCACAGGCATTGGATCGCGCGACTTCCCACCTATGTGTTACAGCTTAGTCCTAAGATCAGAGGAACCCACGAGGGACTGGGGCATATTCTTAATCCACCCCACATGAACAGACAGCAAGAAGGACGTTGTCCACTAGGTTTGATTGGATCGGGTCAAAGCAACACCATATCGGAATTGAGATAGAGGGTGTGATAACAATGTTGATCTGAATTATAACTTCTAACTTGCAAGTGAAAGCTTAGTCTTGCCCAGGAAGATTGCTGTGCAATATAGGGTTACTCCATGGAAGCCACTCGTAATTTGGCGGTAAAACTTAGAGAGGAGATTCTAATGAAAGACAAAGCTTTGTAAAGGTCAGTAAGTTATTTGCTCAATTACGCATTGTAATTGTAATTATTTGCATTATGTATACATAATTACTAGGATTGTTTAGTATGTAGAATTACCTCTGAAGTGTTCATTTACAGGCATATCTGAATATTAGGTAGAGAATTATGTAGATTGTTAGTTTTTGGTCAGAATTAGTTTTGTAGTTTGCTATTAGGTTACTTCATAGTAAACTAGTGCATTTTTTCATGTGACATGTTAGAATTTACACATGCTTGAATTGTGAATTTGGAAAATGGCTGAAGTGTGTAAGATAGATATTATGTATGTATGGATATATCAGAGCATGGATATTTGAATATTTGTGTACTTTGTATGAATTGTAATGTAAAGAAATGCATCTTATTGTTTAGTATAATGGGATTAGGAATATGTACTGATGTGACACAATTTATTGATGTATGTATGAGAAGTAATTGATACCATGCTTTTTTTACGACGTTGTTTACCATACAAGAACATATGAGAATTTCGATGTGAATGACTGCATGACTGAAGAAATTTAATAGCCGTTATCTGATGATAGGCTGGGTGTAGTGTGAGATGAGAGGGCTAAAGAAAATATTGTACTGTCCTTGTGTTTTCACAGGAAGCTTTTTGGGGGACAGAACTTCCAGTTCAGTTGAGTCCCAAGTCTCTAAGAGGGGAGGTGGAAGTGAGATTAGTACAGCAGTCATTGTCGACAAGTCTAGCCAGTGGAGAAAGTCAAGGAGGAGGAGGAGGAAAGGAGTTGAGGAGAAAGTGAGAAGGAGGAAAGGATTGAGGAGGAGAAAGTGGAGAAGGAGGAGGAGTATAGAGAAGTCGAGGAGGAGAAGGAATTTGGATAAATAGGAGAGAAGAATACACAGATGAGTAGAATAAAAGGACAGGTGGAAATCTGTCTCACACTACTAATCAAATGATGCAATAGGCTATCACAGAATCAAGCGGAAGGAGAGTACTTGGGAAATTTTAATCATTTGACTATTGTCATTAAATTGTTATTCATTGAATTTCACTTTTTTGTACATTCAATCATTTAACCATTGGCATTGCTGACTGGGGGCTCAGAACTTTACATCTATCTTTCACTAATTTAACTTCCAACCAAAATCAAGCCTGGCTGGGACTTCTATAATAATTTAAATAAAATATTGGGAGCACCCCACCCCAACCATAATAACACACATACCACAGTGGCGGCATAACAACCCATCACACCACCGTGGTGTAGGACTAAATGTTTGCTATAATAAAAAAACTGACAAACTTGAATAGTTGTTTTGATGAAAAGTACAAATTTATTGAGAAAAAATTATTCTTGGACACAATAAACTGTCTAGGTTCTGTTCTGAAGTTTTACATTTTTAAACAGGGCTAAAAGAAAAATTAAAGTAAAAGTATCAACCTGACCACTGGCAATCAATGTGCTTAAAGACAACAGTAATGGCAACAATTTGCAAAGTTAGTGTACTCTGTGCTATTTCAAGTACATTTCCACATCACAAACAATCAGTCATTTGCATCAGCAAATAATTTTCCTCACAGTGATCAAAACTAAATTTCAATCCAAGAAAGTCACAGACAGGCAAATGAATGTAAACTTTCTGTACAATATTAGAATTATAGTGCACATAATTTTACTCTGTGCCTTTTCCACTTTCAAAGGTGCTCCAAAAGTTATGGAATGGAATTTTATGACAGAAACAATTCAAAATAAACTTTTCCAATCAAACTAATGTATGTATTTAAAAATAATAAAGCTAACTAAAATAAATTAAATAATTTTTTCTCATTAAATAATTACAACCAATTACATAACAAGATGATAATTTGTATAAATTAAATACATTATGATACTCGTCTCAAGACCATCATTCATTCAGTGGTGATAAAACATTGCCTGACAATCTAAAAAACAATATAAAACCTCATTTTTATAAACAATATGGGGAAAGATAAAACTGAGTCACATTAATGCGAGATAAAAAATATAAACATTACATAGAGAACCAGTAGGATTGAATTTCATGTTAAATTTTACTGATCAAGAGGATTTTGTCAAATTCTGGGTCAATTTAACATATTCATGAATATTAGCATGGAGAGTAGTCTGGAAACTTAATAATACACGTATTTACGTATAATAATACACGCATTTATGTATAAAAATACATGCATTTATGTATAATAATACATGCATTTACGCATTTATGTATAATAATACACGCATTTATATATAATAATACACACATTTATGTATAAATACACACATTTATGTATAAAAATACACACATTTATGTATAAAAATACATGCATTTATGTATAATAATACACACATTTATGTATAATAATACACGCATTTATGTATAATAATAATACATGCATTTCATGATGAATCATAACCGTTAACAGCTAAAATCTAACTTTAATGTACATGTATTTGGCTTCAATGTGAGCAATCAAACAAGCTGTTATGTAGATGGTACTTGCATTTTTAAAAAGGCTCAGAAGTAGATACCAGTAGCTTGGATTATAGTCACATTATCCCTAAAAGGTGTTGTAAGTAATGGTAACCAGGACTATTGTTGATTGATCCATATATGGTACTGTAGGTAACTGTAGCAAGGACTATTGTTACATGATCCATATATGGTATTGTAGGTAACTGTAGCCAGGACTATTGTTGATTGATCCATATATGGTATTGTAGGTAACTGTATCTTGGACTATTATTACATGAACTTTACAATGTGCTGTAGGTAACAGCAACCAGGACTATTGTTGCATGAAAAGGTGTTACACAACCCAAGCACACAGACTATACTTTGTGAAAACCTGAGCGGAAGAGAAACATCACAGACAACAATCTGGCAATATGGTTTCACATGTGCATAATTATATTGCTGCTATTGTAATGACAAGTGTAGGTCTAACCTACAAACAAATGCTTTCCAGTTTATGAATAATAGACTGTATTCAAGGAAAAGCAACATTTCACCTGATTTAGACCCAGTATTTCACACAGACAATGAACAGACTATTTGACAATAATCAACATATCAGTCTCTCAAAGAGATCGATGACTGGTGTCATCTTGCTTAAGAGATGTACCAGTTCCATTTATTCTCATCATCATCTTCATCATCACTGTCTTGATTCTGGCTTTCTTCTCCATCCAGGTTGACTACCGGAAGACCTTTAGAGGAATTCACTTTCTTCCATATTCGCCTAAGGAGAAAAATCAGACAGTACTCTGACTAGAATAAAATTTACCAACCTTACCTAAATTGTGAATGGAATTTCATTCATCTGCATTGAGCACATCTGAACTCTTTAATAATTTCATGATACGTATTTTAAAGCTACATTTAAATATTGTTTTTCTTATCATTAAATCGTTTTAAGTTTTGTACTTACCAATCAATATTTCCTAGTTTTTGCAGAATTTCTGCATAAAATCAAATCAAAATCTTCAATATGAATGTTAACAATACCGGTTCATTCATATGTCAATATGAATAATAACAGTACCAGTTCATTCATATGTCAATATGAATAATATATGTTAATATGAATAATAACAGTACCAGTTCATTCATATGTCAACATGAATAATAACAGTACCAGTTCATTCATACCAGTTCATTCATATGTCAACATGAATAATAACAGTACCAGTTCATTCATATGTCAACATGAATAATAACAGTACCAGTTCATTCATATGTCAACATGAATAATAACAGTACCAGTTCATTCATATGTCAATATGAATAATATATGTTAATATGAATAATAACGGTACCAGTTCATTCATATGTCAACATGAATAATAACAGTACCGGTTCATTCATATGTCAATATGAATAATAACAGTACCAGTTCATTCATATGTCAATATGAATAATAACAGTACTGGTTCATTCATTACTTTCCTAAAACTATGTAAGCAAGCAGAAGCTCACACATTACTCCACGTCTGTAGCAAAAGCTAGTGTCTTGAAGCCATGATTAATAAATTATTGAAAGTAAGTCACATGGACCAAGTTTTAGTTCATGGCATATTTATATACAATAATTGTTACTTTGTTGGCAATGTGCAAAACAGTATTTGAAGAAGATTATTCTGAATATATCTTGAAATGTAGGCAACACTAACCCATTCATAAAATCATCGAAAGAAACTTCCCTTCAAAGAACTGTACATATGGCCTCCATAGGTGTACTAAAACAGGAGATGCTGCATGGGCAGAGGGGATGGATGGATGGACAGACAATCTAAATCTTGTATCACAAAGTGGAATTTAATGCTCTTGTAGACTTCAAGAACTGCAAAATTCACAAAGCTAAAATACCTTGCATCTCTTTCACTAGTATCAGCATCTTGTACGGCTTCCTTTAGCTCATTTTCCATCTCTGTATTGCTGTTCTTGAAATACTCATTCTGCTTCAGTAGTTTCTGAACTTCAACCTAAAATGCAGTGTTCAGTTTGCAAATACTAAAAACATGAACAATGACACATTATCTATGAATAGTCACAGCAACTGCAACTACAGTGATATATGAAGCATAAAATGTCTACAACAATATTTTGATCAAACAATGAAAACCAAAAATAACACAAATTCACTGAATGAAAAAATATCTTAATTTAAATATAGGAATACAAATTTGTGCATTTATTTTCAAGGGTACAATTTTGCATTTTTTTCTTCCAAAAATGACATTTTTCTTCATACATAATTTCATGGATTGTGAAAACGCTTTAATTATTTACACAGAAAAATAAATCTTCAGAGAAATCTTAAATTTATGGTTTTTAGCCCAATGAAAATTGGTACCCCACAAAAAAATGAATTCATGGGAGATGCAATACTGAAAGTCGCCTTGTCTTGACCTTGGAAGATGAAAACAGGTTAAATTCGTCATTTTATTTCATTACTGTCATAACATATTTTATTTGAGTATCACTACCATCAGAATCATCATTTTATCTGAGTATCATTACCATCAGAATCATTTTATTTGAGCATCATTAAAATCAGAATCATCATTTTATTTGAGTATCATTACCATTAGAATCATCATTTTATTTGAGTATCACTACCATTGTGATCTTCATTTTATTTGAGTAACATTACCATCATAATCATTTTATCTGAGTATCATTACCATCAGAACAATTTTATTTGAGCAACATTACCATCATAATCACCATTTTATGTATCATTACCATCAGAATCATTATTTTATTTGAGCATCATTACCATCAGAATTGTCATTTTATTTGAGCATCATTACCATCATAATCATCATTTTATTTGAGTATCATTACCATCATGATCATTTTATCTGAGTATCATTACCATCAGAATTGTCATTTTATTTGAGCATCATTACCATCATGATCATCATTTTATTTGAGTATCATCACCATCATAATCATCATTTTATCTGAGTATCATTGCCATCAGAACTGTCATTTTATTTGAGCATCATTACCATCACAATCATTTTATTTGAGCATCATTACCATCATAATCATCATTTTATTTGAGTATCATCACCATCATAATCATCATTTTATTTGAGCATCATTACCATCATAATCATCATTTTATTTGAGTATCATCACCATCATAATCATCATTTTATTTGAGCATCATTACCATCATAATCATCATTTTATTTGAGCATCATTACCATCATAATCATCATTTTATTTGAGTATCATCACCACCATAATCATCATTTTATTTGAGCATCATTACCATCATAATCATCATTTTATTTGAGTATCATTACCATCATGATCATTTTATCTGAGTATCATTACCATCAGAATTGTCATTTTATTTGAGCATCATTACCATCATAATCATCATTTTATTTGAGTATCATCACCATCATAATCATCATTTTATCTGAGTATCATTGCCATCAGAATTGTCATTTTATTTGAGCATCATTACCATCACAATCATTTTATTTGAGCATCATTACCATCATAATCATCATTTTATTTGAGTATCATCACCATCATAATCATCATTTTATTTGAGCATCATTACCATCATAATCATCATTTTATTTGAGTATCATCACCATCATAATCATCATTTTATTTGAGCATCATTACCATCATAATCATCATTTTATTTGAGCATCATTACCATCATAATCATCATTTTATTTGAGTATCATCACCACCATAATCATCATTTTATTTGAGCATCATTACCATCATGATCATTTTATCTGAGTATCATTACCATCATAATCATAATGCTCTACAAGTAAATACCTCGGTTTCTTTGATGCACTGTTCTAGATGTGTGCACACAGTGAGAGGTACAAACTGTTCTCGGAGTCGTGTTCTCAGTTCATTGAGGGCATCAAGCTTCTCCAGAATAAGAGCTTTAGCATGCTGTATTTCATCTTCAAGCTCTACTGGTGTCTCATCCACATATACACTTGCCACCACATGTGAAGGGCCAGGTTCTGTTGGCAATTCAGATAGAAGTCAAATAATATACAGTAAAATGCCTTGATATTGTAAAATCTGCTGTACCAGCACCTTAACATCAAGATCATCTCATAAATGTCAACTTCTAAAATCCCCAATTAAAATATCCATTTAATTTTAATTGTCTTTCATAAATAGATATGCCTGTCTAAAATGGACATTGGCTACATTTGTGCCTCAAGGTCTAAATCTCTACTGCATATAGATGACACTATACTTTGTTACCAAAAGAATCCAAAAATAACAATTTCTCACAGGAAGTTTTAATTTTTGTACTTCTTCACTTGTTAACTATATTCAGGTAATGGGGTTCTGTTTAAATAAATAAAAAAATATACAAATACAGGAATATATCTAAGTATCTGAAACTATACCATGATTTACAACCAACATATAATAATCTGCCAAAATAGTATGTACATTTATTTACATCTCAACAGTGTTCAGTCACAATAATGCAGTCCATGGGGAGCTTGTTATAATATACCATGATATTGGAAAGGCCAACTTATATTGACTTATATTGGGGTATATTATATGGAAATGCACAAACTGAGCCAGTATGTAAATGGTATGATCTATGTACAGTGGTTCCTCACTATAACAGCCATAAAGTATATTGTGATAGATCACCTTATACTGGGGTACTTTAAATGGAAATGTAGAATTGAGTTTGATAGTATGAAAATGGCAAGACCTAAGAACGTCGGATCTCGCATTATAACTTGATCCAGGGGAGTTTATAAGCATATACTATATATGCAATGACTATATACATATGACTATATACTATACATGCAATGATTATATATATGACTATATACTATATATATGCTTATCACTATGATAAGGGAAAGATCACCTTATACTGTCTGACTTTATAAGGAAATGTAGAATTGTGTATTATGAAAATGGCAGACCTAAGTATATTGGTCCCTTACTATAACACTGTCCAGGGGAGTTTATAAAGTATACAGTGATACAGGAATGATCACCTTATCCTGAGGTACATTACATGGAAATGCAGAACTGAAAGCCGGTATAATGAAATCCATTACCATACCCATCTTATATCAGGGGCAACTTTATACTAAGTTACTTGATAGTGAAGGACTACTGTATAACCTTTCCAATGGAAATGACAGTTATGCTGTTCTCAAATGTAATGACAACAGGAAATAATAATTACTTATAATGGGAACTGTATTCATGTTGTATAAGGGATTGTGCTATATTGATGTTCTTGTATTATGGAATCACTGTATTATGTCCTACACAAAAAGATTTAAGTATATGGTACCATATTTACACAGGTATCATCTTATCAAACTGAAGATCTAGATATGCCATTGCATACATCACCAAAAGAAAAAGGTCTTTGCTCTCCACTGTAATACTAATTTCAAGCTGAATTACAGTGATTTTGTCCTTGACTACATTAAAAACATACAAAATAAAAGCTCCACATAGTATAATTAATGGACATTTTTAGCACAAAAGTACCACAAGAAATGTTTTGAATAACAAAAATAGTGCATAGTAAAACCTGTCAAAGAAAACAATGACCTTTGCGACTTGTGACTGCAAGTTCCCCATTCAAACTTAGTTTTTGAACAAATATCATGCACTTAACACCATTGATAGCATCATTACATCAATTATGATTATTATTATAATTATTATTATTATTACAGTCAACTGGCATGATTTCCTATTCATACAATTTTCCCTATCAAAAGGTTTCATTTTTATGTATATTTAATTTAATTATTTGTCTGTTAGTTTTAAAAAATGTATTCCATTACAAATTATTTTAATGTATTATTGCTTTCTGGACTTGATTTTCTCTTCAGAATTAAGTTCAGTTCTGTTTGACTTGATTGATTTTTTCAAATTTATTTCATTGATGTAAATACCTAATAATAGAAACATTGTATCTAGTTGCTGACCTTAAAATCAGTGACAGTTTTGGTAAACAACTTTTAAATTTTTTTTATATTCTTTCTAAGAGTAGGAATCATTAAGATGAGCTAAGGTCATACTTGGACTATGTGAAGTGAGGCAAGTGTTAATTCGTAAACAAACTTCTGATTTTTCCATAAGAATGAACTCTTGACCCCCATCTGGGAATCTGTTTTGTGTTTTAGTTAGTCTTATAACTGATGTTATGATAAGAATTCTGTCAGTCATGCCTTAACACTTGAAATGTCAAGTTGTTTTATGTTGTGTCCAGTTTGGGGTTGAAATTTTACTTTCTTCTAATTATTGAATTCAAGTGACTGTTTTTCCTGGAAATACAAAAGCGCTCTAAGTTAATTCTTGAACAAAGACATTTACGGGAATTTATACGGAATTCAAAAACTAGAATAATATTTTCTGTGAGTTGACAAGAGACTGTTGACACATCAGTACAATGCTGACTATCGCATACACCATCACTTTCCATCTTAGATTTTCATCAGGATTTAAACTGTGATTCACTTAGAACTTTTCGTCAATAGGACTTGTGTTTTTTAATTCTTAGATTACTATTTGGATTTAATTTGCAATACTGTAAGTTCTGTTTTCTTTTTATTTTTACTTTGTAGTTTAGGTAAATAAATTATTTGTTAAATTTTACGAAGCTTGTTGTCTTCACTCTTTTTTGTTACTTATTTTAAGAGTATAGAGTCATAACCAATTTTTCATTGTCAAATACTCATGACTATTTAATGTTGATCTGGCATGTACATAGTGACAATCTGCTTTTCTTGAAGCACACTTCATTTTGAACTTATGTAAATATGCAGATTATTTCATACTATTATAATAATTCATGTGCAATTCACTAATCTGAGAGAAATGAGCAGTGTGTAAAAGCTGAATCTCATTTTTTGCATTACAAACAATAATCAGGAAGAGTTTACCATCATCATGATCACCAAACTTTTAATAAATATTTACCATAGAGTGAAATTATTGGATAGGTCAAACTTGATAAACTGTACACAGTAAACACTGACAGAAATTACTGAATAGGTCAAACTTGATAAACTATTAATACACAGCAAACACTGACAGAAATTATTGAATAGGTCAAACTTGATGAACTGTACACAGTAAACACTGACAGAAGTTACTGAATAGGTCATACTTGGTAAACTATTAATACACAGCAAACACTGACAGAAATTACTGAATAGGTCAAACTTGATAAGCTATACACAGAAAACACTGACAGAAATTACTGAATAGGTCAAACTTGATAAGCTATACACAGAAAACACTGACAGAAATTACTGAATGGGTCAAACTTGATAAACTAAAGCAGACCTGCAGTATAATTAGTTCCCTATTACTCTTTCCTGATGAATACATTTAGAATGGTAATCAGCATATCCCCAACTCCAGACAAATGGAGAAGGACATAAGAATGACAATTAACATTGAATATGATCTAAACATTGAATTTCTAAGCAACATTGTGGCTTCAATCAAATTCTTAAAATAACAATGCACTGGGAAGATCTAACAATATAAAGTTAAACTGACAGGCTAACTTGAGTTTGGTGAGTATAGGCAAGATATGTATGGTATGCCACTGTTTGATTAAGAAACACCGGGTTGCTCACTGCAACCATTTAATACACAAGTTTTATTGAGGAAATTTTATCATGGGTTAAAGGGAATAGCCCTTGGGACCATGTGACTGTTATGGCAGGTTTGACTGTGTGTACATACATACATACATACATATATACATGCATACATACAATATCAGTCAACTGTAAGATAAAAATGTCTATTTTTATATGTATATCAATAATTCTTTAAAACAAGTAGAAAATTTGCATATTTTATTAAAGTACACTGGAATAAAATCCTTGTACCTGGTTCTGGTGCATTTTGTAACCATTCTTCCTCTGCTTTTACTTCATCTCTCAAGCTGCAATTCAAAGTGTTTAAATACATGAATTCTACAGAATGCTATGACTTGCCTGTCTTGTCAGGCATACTCCAAACTTTGCAAAGTTAAATGAGCAAAAGTAGGTTGCTGTAACACAATTTTCCTAAGAGTGAATATTAATCTAAATAAATTAATACCCTTTTAATGATTCATGACAAAGATTATCCATTACAAAGGTGGATGAGAATAGAATTCAATACAATACATAATCAGTGGAACTTAAAATGTATCAAGGTAAGTCAATGTAACCTGTCATATGAAATACAAATCAAGATGATTAAATATATTGTTTGATGATACACATTTGCCAGAACAGGAACAGGGTAACAAGGCCAAAATAAAAAGTATATGCATTTCTGTCAGCTGACCATCCTTCTTTCTCATTGGGTCATATTAAATATGAAGATTGTTTAAAACAAAACAACTTGTCTATGCTAATTTTAAAATCAGTGCAATAGGAAACAGACATATTGGAGAGGGGGCTAATACATAATTTCTGTTATTTTTCTGCATTTTTACTTGTTTAATAGTTGGATTTAAACTACTCAAAACTACAATAAAGTACTAGCAACATTGATAGAGAATTTTATTTTGGATTTAACCTATGGATAGTGACATATGTGTGAGAAAGTAGAATTTAGTGAAAACTCTGGAGCATAAATGTAACTTTGGGTTCAGAAAAATGTTTGCACACAGCAAAGTTTGTATTATCGATATTCTCATATCTTCCTTTTCTTACACCCCATCCACTAAAGTATAATGAGCCATAATGGCACATCAAAACATCCTTCAAACTTCCTATTTCTAAAACATACTCTACAAAATTGAAAATTTAAGACAAGGTTTGGTTAGATAAAGTTAACATCTTACATTATAGCAAACTTAAAAATTGTTGTTTATTGTTAAGTTTAGCAAATGTCATGATTGGTTTTAATTGGTAAAGTATATTCTCAAAAGAAACAAGGATCATAATGTTCCAGCATGAATACTCTGACTTTAACATGTCAATCATGTCATAGCATGAATACTCTGAATTTAACATGTCAATCATGTCATAGCATGAATACTCTGACTTTAACATGTCAATCATGTTATAGCATGAATACTCTGATTTTAACATGTCAATCATGTCATAGCATGAATACTCTGACTTCAACATATACAGTCATCAGCATGTCCAAGCATGAATACTTTAACATGTACAGTTACTATCATGTCCAAGCATGAATACTTTAACATGTACAGTCATCATCATGTCCAAGCATGAATACTTTAACATGTACAGTCATCAGCATGTTCCAGCATGAATACTCTGACTTTAACATATACAATTATCATCATGTTCCAGCATGAATACTCTGACTTTAACATAAACAATCATCAGCATGTCCAAGCATAAATACTTTAACATATACAGTCATCAGCATGTCCAAGCATGAATACTTTAACATATAGTCATCAGCATGTCCAAGCATGAATACTTTAACATGTACAGTTACCATCATGTCCAAGCATGAATACTTTAACATGTTCAGTTACCATCATGTCCCAGAATGACTACTCTGACTTTAATATCATCATGTCCCAGCATGAATACTTACTTTGGCATGAACAGTCATATAAAAACAAAGAAATATTTGTATTTTCTGGGTAGGACTTAGTGTTGAGAATCACTCAATAATTATGTTGCTTTGTTTTGTTTTTGTTGATTTTAATGGCAATTTTAACACATTACTGGCTATATCATGATAAGGAAATGGGAGCCAAATGTCTTTCACAAGGACACACTGCATAAGGCAGTTGAACTGGACTCTCTTGGGTAGGCACTGAACCCATGACCCTTACAAGTCAGACATTCTACCAACTGAAGAATCATGGTTCTTAGTTGAAACAGAAAGACTGATGATTAGTTCAATGTAACTGAAGAACTAATGACATGGCAGTAAGTTATTTGTATCCTATTAAGTTGAATGGTCAACTGGCACATTTCTTGAAACCAGTTGTTTGTGTTTGGATTGTACTAAACAAAAGCTATATTTACCTAAAATCTGTTATTCATACCTTTTTTAAAATTTAACTTTTAACAATTCAAAGAGTTAAATTATATATATATATATACACACAATTATGGAAAATCACAACTGAACATTTAGTTCCTTCACTTTCTGAGTAAAGCTTCATTTATTTTAATTAGCTGACACACACTATAAGAAGTCAAATGACATTATGCATGAACAGTGCACAGACAAAAAAATTTCCCATACCATATTTGTTTTTGTAACACTCATCCAAACCCAAACATCATAGACCCAGATCTGCTGTCATATAATGAATGCACCAGCAAATCAGAGTCTTTACTGTTCATCCTACTTTTGATTTCATAGAGACCTGCACCAGCAATTCTCCCTCACTATACTATTATGTTCATGGAAGTCTTATAAGTGGACTGCTTCACATGTGAGGTCACTGTATAATGAGGTATTTTAGACATAATATTAAAATTAAATAATGAAATTGGATTCATGAACATGCTAGTCCTGTATAAAGGATCACCTTATAATGATGTAATAATGTAATATATATATATATATATATATATATATATATATATATATATATACACACCTCTCCCTTGTTAACTTGCGCACAACAAGGTCCAAAAACATAGATCACCCTATAAGCGAGGGCGTGAGTTATCGAGGGACCTCCATAACAACATGAAATTATACCATCCTTGAAGTATATTGAGCAAACCACTGAGGAGGGGGGAATGGTCTGTTTAATGGCTGAATACTCATTTTAAAATTGCACTTGGAATAATTATGAATAAAGCGCGTTTAATCTATTGATTGCTTTAAAATGATGTGGCTTATAGTGAGGGAATACTGCAAGAACAAACTTAAAGACCTATGACTGCAAGAACAAACTTAAAGACCTAATAATGTTTCCTACCTTAAATATTTTCAGCATTTGTTTTTTATGTTTTCTAATTTCATGGTGTTTATTTTGTAATAATATCAATCCATATGTTTTTTATGTTTTAGGTGTTGTCTAACATTGTAAAGCACTTAGAGCTTCTAAATCCGAGTCGGATTGAATTCTGATTCATCTTTGTAATGCCTTGATTATGCAAAGTAAACTTTCTTCATGGACAAAATACAACAAAATGTTATTTCAAAGTTTAAAGTGGATATGTAAATGAACATCTCTGCTCAATAAAAATTACTGCACAGTACAGGTCTTTCTGCCATTCGGATTTTCTTTTACTAACTTAGTACTTTACCTTTGATTTATTTCTAAATAACGTTTAGCTTCATCCTCAAGTTTATGTACCAATTCTTTAATGTTGTGAAGTTCATGTGGCCGTGAAGTACCCCGTGTTGACATCTGTTCTACTTGCTCTCGTAAAAGTTGACTGTGTTTTTGAGTTTGGCTATCTAATAGCTTGGTGATGTAATTGTCATATTCAGCCTACAAAACAGAGAAAGACATTCAGATGAAGTAATAATAATAAATACAGAACATTTTTCTTGTGTTAAAGGATGATGATGATAACAATGACAACAATGATGATGACTATCATGATGATGATGATGATGATGATGATGATGATGATGGTGATATATTTACCTTGATGCATTTCAAGATGTAACCAAATGTAGGAGTGTCATCAATGAGATCTTCAAAACTATTACTGTAGATCTGAAGTTTATGGAAGTTTGGCCCAACTCCTGTAAACTGCATGGAATTCAACTCCTGCAATAGCAAAGGACAAATCTGAACCATGTCAGTATAAGGGTAATGTAGCTGATACGCTGCAAGAGGGTAACGTAACTGACATGCTGCAAGAGGGTAATGTAACTGACATGCTGCAAGAGGGCAATGTAACTTATATGCTGCAAGAGGGTAATGTAACTGATATGCTGCAAGAGGGTAATGTAACTGATATGCTGCAAGAGGGTAATGTAACTGACATGCTGCAAGAGGGTAATGTAACTGACATGCTGCAAGAGGACAATGTAACTTATATGCTGCAAGAGGGTAATGTAACTGATATGCTGCAAGAGGGTAATGTAACTGACATGCTGCAAGAGGGTAATGTAACTGATACGCTGCAAGAGGGCAATATAACTGATATGCTGCAAGAGGGTAATGTAACTGATACGCTGCAAGAGGGTAATGTAACTGATATGCTGCAAGAGGGCAATGTAACTGATACACTGCATGAGAGCAATGTAACAGATATGCTGCAAGCAGGCAATGTAACTTATATGCTGCAAGAGGGCAATGTAACTGATATGCTGCAAGAGGGTAATGTAACTGATATGCTACAAGCAGGCAATGTAACTTATATGCTGCAAGAGGGCAATGTAACTGATATGCTGCAAGCAGGCAATGTAACTTATATGCTGCAAAAGGGCAATGTAACTGATATGCTGCAAGCAGGCAATGTAACTTATATGCTGCAAAAGGGCAATGTAACTGATATGCTGCAAGCAGGCAATGTAACTTATATGCTGCAAGAGGGCAATGTAACTGATATGCTGCAAGCAGGCAATGTAACTTATATGCTGCAAGAGGGCAATGTAACTGATATGCTGCAAGAGGGCAATGTAACTTATATGCTGCAAGAGGGCAATGTAACTGATATGCTGCAAGCAGGCAATGTAACTTATATGCTGCAAGAAGGCAATGTAACTGATATGCTGCAAGCAGGCAATGTAACTTATATGCTGCAAGAGGGCAATGTAACTGATATGCTGCAAGAGGGTATAGTAACTAATATGCTACAGAGCAATGTAACTGATATGCTGCAAGAGGGCAATATAACTGATACACTGCAAGAGGGCAATGTAACTGATATGCTGCAAGAGGGCAATGTAACTTATATGCTGCAAGAGGGCAATGTAACTTATATGCTGCAAGAGGGCAATGTAACTTATATGCTGCAAGAGGGCAATGTAACTGATATGCTGCAAGAGGGCAATTTATTTTTTTCATGGACCATATTCCCCATTATCAGACGTGAATTTCATGTATACAGTGTAATACCAATATGTCAAGAAAATTGATTGAAACATGTGAAAATATAACAATCCCAGTTTTTTATGTCATACAGTGATAAGCAATTATAAAGACATGTTGGACCATCAGGCCCATATGCTCCTTCAAATTTTAAACATACATGTAATTATTTAAATTCTGGTCATTAATAGCATTGGTCACTGTTCCACTGGAATTTTAAATATGTTACAACTTAGGTGAAACTGATGACTTTTTGTCCTTGTAGAAAAGCGTGTGCAACACATCTATCCAAAAGAGAAGTTTATTCTTCATAAAAAGTTATTCTTCATATGAAAGAGTCATGAACATTTTTGTTCTGCATGATTGCATGAAAACGATTGCTTGAATCAGGGCTAGGCAGGGCAGTGGGACATGTTTTTTCACCACTGTAGCCCTGTGTTTGATTACTTATGTTTACATATATTCAGATATGTAGCTGCCTATTCAATATATCTTAGCCAAATTTTTCAAAATATATATAATTTTCCAAATAAAAAATTAAATATAGTCTTAAGCTGCAGCCTGTAAACCTGATGTTAGACCAACTGATGTTATATACCAGATCCATGTCAGCCTGCAAACCTGATGTTAGACCAACTGATGTTATATACCAGATCCATGTCAGCCTGAAAACCTGATGTTAGACCAACTGATGTTATATACCAGATCCATGTCAGCCTGTAAACCTGATGTTAGACCAATTGATGTTTTATACCAGATCCATGTCAGCCTGTAAACCTGATGTTAGACCAATTGATGTTTTATACTAGATCCATGTCAGCCTGTAAACCTGATGTTAGACCAATTGATGTTTTATACCAGATCCATGCCAGCCTGTAAACCTGATGTTAGACCAATTGATGTTTTATACCAGATCCATGTCAGCCTGTAAACCTGATGTTAGACCAATTGATGTTATATACCAGATCCATGTCAGCCTGTAAACCTGATGTTAGACCAATTGATGTTTTATACCAGATCCATGTCAGCCTGTAAACCTGATGTTAGACCAATTGATGTTTTATACCAGATCCATGTCAGCCTGTAAACCTGATGTTAGACCAATTGATGTTTTATACCAGATCCATGTCAGCCTGTAAACCTTATGTTAGACCAATTGATGTTTTATACCAGATCCATGTCAGCCTGTAAACCTGATGTTAGACCAATTGATGTTTTATACCAGATCCATGTCAGCCTGTAAACCTTATGTTAGACCAATTGATGTTTTATACCAGATCCATGTCAGCCTGTAAACCTGATGTTAGACCAATTGATGTTTTATACCAGATCCATGTCAGCCTGTAAACCTGATGTTAGACCAATTGATGTTTTATACCAGATCCATGTCACTTTCTTTCAACCCATATTCTCATCCATTTGACTGTCCAACTCAAGTACAATTGGTTTTCATTACAAATGTTCAGTTAATGGCTATTGAAAATTCAAATTTTTAAGATTATAGTCAGATGTCCAAAGTGGTGCTACATTATTGCTGGAACTGTATTACAATGGAAAGCATGACCACAAGGGATATCTGCATATAATGAAAAAGTGAAAGGTTGAACTGGAAGACTGTTGATGCCAGACCTAGGATAGAAGCATTCTGGCATCTGTACCATACCTCCTGCAATCTTCTTTCTATATGTTCCACTGCTTTGATTCCAGACAACACTCTCTGCTCCTCTGAATCTTGTGTTCTCAGAACAGTGGACTCAAACTGCTTCATTTTCTGAAACTGGTCTGTCTTTGTCACACCCACGGTGTGAGAAGGCAAAAATGTATGCCTGAATGTCAGTAGGCCCTCTTTTTCAAGATTTCGTGTAATATCTTCCATGATATCATATTCCTCATCCTCAGATGGAGAAACCTTTTTAACTGATGAATCTTCAAAATTTGGTCGCCCAAGTCTTGGAGAGGGCATCATTATCTCTTGTGGTCTCAGTTCCTCAATCAAGACTCCGTCATCCAGTTGAGTGTATAAAGATTTCACAGATGAGACACTTGGAGACTTTGGAGGAGGTTCTTTCTTAAAATCTTTATATGGTCTAGGAGGAGTTGTCCTCTTTCTGGGAGATGCACAAGGAACACTACCTGTAGTACCAACACTAAAATCAAAAAGAACATCCTTCATTTGTGTTTCCTTTGCGGATTCATACATGAAGATGTCTTTTGTCACTGAAATTTGTTCCTCATTCTTTTTCTCTTTTTTCTCACTTTTGTTTTTAGCACTTTTCCATATTGTTTTGGATGGAGAATAGGCTACTGGAGGTCTGTGTAGGTGAACTTCATTAAGATGTCCACCAGCATAAGTATAAATGTCCTGTTTCTGAACAGTCTCTATGTTGTTGAGAATTCCCCTCAGTTGTTTGAGTGAAGTAAACTTATAAGCTGTCATTCTGGCTTGAGTTAATGTTGCAGGAATAGTGTTACCTAAGGATTGGCATTGGTTCTTTATGGGTCATAAGAGAGCTGAAAAAGGCAAATAAATAGTATCATTAGACTGGAATATCTTTGATTTAAAAAGAATCCAAACAGCAATATCACATTTTACAATGCTGTCTTTGATTTGAAAAGAATCCAAACAACAATATCACATTTTACAATGCTGTCTTTGATTTATGAGAACCCAAACATCAATCTCAAAGATACATATTTTTCTCCTTAAGTATTAAAGATCTTAACTGTGTCAATAATATCATAACAGTGAAACAGAAAAGAAACTGAACAATTCTATATTACAGCATTTTGAGTATGTGATATATATATATATATATATATATATATTGAAGAAAACTGCTGTATATTACCTACATCTGTAACTTAGCAGTGTTTTACCTCTGAAACAAACCCTGGCTTACAAAGCATTAGCCAAACTGTTGGGTTGCTCTCTCCTGGTGCTGATTAACAATTAAATTTAGTTTAGTATGCAGCAAATGTGATTGGACTTGATCAGTTAATGTATAATGTATGAACCGTGATAGGATTGTTGAATAAACATGAAAAGTATAAATGCCAAGGAACAAAGTTTCACTGAGTAACGTTCATAGAAAAGTAATGTTTTAAACTGAAGTATAAGGCTAGAGACATTATTATCTTGAATCTTGGATAAGAAACCAGTGCCCTGACAATGCATCAAAGTGATATCTTTTACAAACAAGGTCAATTTGCTATTTGATAAAGTGTGCTACAGCAATGTCCAGTGTAACAGGTTCAAAGACATGATAAGCTCAAAGAAAACAACTAGGGTATCTACATACTGTATGTATTTGTATCTGAGTAATTTCTGACTTACATATAAAACTCCACCTTGACCTAGATTCAACCTCAAGAGGGAAAAAAAGATAAATTTTCATAATCAATATGTTTACTACTATTCATGTTTTAAACTGATCTCCATTTTAATTAGTTGACAAGTACTGTCTCTCAACATGCCAGACCATCACCTGCTTTTAACGTCTGCTTACAATAAATATAAAACAATTCATCTTTATGAGAAAAACATGTATTTTAATGTTAAAAGCAACAAATAAATTAAATTTCCATCACTATTAATGGGCAAGTGCTGAGTTGTGACTTTGGCCCTAATCTTGAGACAACAATATAATTAAAAAGGTTAACTCAGATTTTATTCACCTATATATGCATTATCAAGAACTATACAAATACATATCACATCCATGTGTATAAGATATTGATTTACACAAAACACAGTAAGGTCCTTTGACCATCAATAGAAAAATATCAGTCATAGCCAAGTTTAAAATTTTTTTGCCATTACTGACTCGTGCCTAAAGGTGCTGGGTTGGTAGGAAATGAAGCATTCTTTCATCTGTATAACATGAATTCATCTGGTCTGGGTACTCCATCAACAGCATTTGAACCTGAGTATCTTTAATGCTTGCTTACTTTTTATGTTCACTTATATAGATGATTGACAGAGCTTTCGGATACCTATCGTCAATAAAGGATTTGTTTAGTGTCTCAAATACTGAAACTATTTTGTCTTGTCAAGGCAGCATAATTATTTTTTCTGATACTTAATAGCCCAATGCTTTACCAGTATATAACTTTGCTCTATAAAGTCTATACACAGTCTATAGCCCTGCAATGCTTTATATAACCTTGCTCTATAAAGACTATATACAGTCTATAGCCCAATAGCCTAATGCTTTATATAACCTTGCTCTATAAAGTCTATAGCCCAATGCTTTATATAACCTTGCTCTATAAAGTCTATACACAGTCTATAGCCCAATGCTTTATATAACCTTGCTCTATAAAGTCTATATACAGTTTATAGCCCAATGCATTATGTAACCTTGCTCTATAGTCTATATACAGTCTATATCCCAATGCCTTATATAACCTTGCTCTATAAAGTCTATATACAGACTTTATAGAGCAAGGTTATATAAAGTCTATATACAGTCTATCGCCCAATAGCCCAATGCCTTATAATGAATCTTGAACAGCCATACAATGATGATGACATGGAATTTACCAACGAAGTGTTGGATCAGCTTGGAGAGTGTGCCAACATTGATGGTGATTTTGTTTCACTTGTTAATGATTATCTAAATCACAATGGCATTAACAGACCCATGTACATGCTCAAATAAAATCAATGTGACAGCCAGATAGGTATCAACTGTTGAAACCACCCTGATGTACCAATCTGACTCAAGATCTATTTTGAATCACTGACAACACCAAGCTGGGGCTTAATCAGTTTTGTCCTTAGTAAACCTGAAAGCATTAAAACAACTGCCAGAGACATAAATATTCCCCAGAAAAATATTTTCTATAATTGCATGGCAGCTGTACCTTGAAGGAAGTGCACAGTTGACTTGCACCAGAGTGAGATGCATCCAGACAAGGCCAGCCTGTAGAGTATTTATACTTGGTGGTGACATTATTAATACAAGAAATGTAATGGACACTCCAACTTATATATGCATAAACATTATCAAAATGAAACAAGAGCTGTAAGAAATTGCAAAGAGGAGTGCCATATCACAAAATACAAATTCCTATGTGTTGTTGTGGATAATGCTTGTGTATTTGCCACAGCAACAACTGTTGGCTTCAGTGTGGCAGTAATCATGACAATGGGGACTATCATTAGCACCATTAACACAGCAGCGTTTGAGGCCATATTGGCAGAAACAGAAAACTTTTGATGGCTCCATGCATGCATGGAATTGGACCATTAGCACCTTTAAGGCTGAACCAAAATAGGCAACTAATATGCATGAGTAAAAGCACGGTAAATGGAAGTGAAAACCTGTATTGTAACTGGGAGGGCCTGCAAAGTGGTCTTGTGCACATATACATTTTAATACATTTTACAAATGTGGAGTCCTGCTTTAAGTGTTCCCTGGAGTGTATCTACAGTGACTGCTCAGTTTCTGCAAATTAAACTTTTGCTTTATGAGGAAGGCATTGTTTAGATAAAGGAATGCCATGTGAAGCAATGTGCAAACATTTCTGATCCAGCTTGTACGTACTGAAATGCAATCACACTGTCAATGCAACTCAAAGGTGTCAATATTCTTAAATTTGATAGCAAGGAAGTTTTTATCTGTAGGGTAGATGATCAAAGCTATTTGTCTGCTGCACAGTGAGTAGTTATTTTATCACAGCAAAATGGAAATACATGTATGTCTTCTGCTTTAGTTTGACAGGTACAGTTCCTATCAATCTGCCTGTGAATTAAAGCTATCTCTAATGAAAAAGTCCATCTTTGAGAAGAGATACAACTCACACTCATTTTCATCAGGGTCAGGGGGGCATTCTAAACTTGTTCATAAAAAGACAGGCTAAGTTTATGGTTCACAAAGAATAGTCATATATGGCTTGTCACAGAACTCTCATATAAGGTGACTGTCTTTTGATCTTGGCAAGTATAGCACTTGCCTAATCTGATATTGTTTCTGAAGAATTTAAACTGTTCTTTCCGAGCCTAATTTATATAAGTTTGCTTAAAAAAAGAGTCAGTCCTCTGTTTTACAGTCATGTAAGCTGTCAAACAGTACTGAAATTAGTGTTTTGTCATGTTGCACAAAACAAAGATAAGTGGTTACTTTAAGTCAGTATTGATTTAATTTAAAGGATGGATACGAGTGAGAGGTTACAGTAATCTTGTGTGGAAGATAAATTTTGGAGAGAACATATATATGAATTATGATTTTGTTCAATAGAGAATACAGAACAATTAATCTTGATAATAAATAATACTAATAAAACTACTACAACTAATAATAATAATAATAATAATAATAATAATAACAACAACAACAACATGATCATGATGTTTGGTGTATGGTATTTGTTCAAAAACCAATTCTTAAAGATAAACATGTGTAAAGATGTCACCCGTGAACAAAGGCAAATTTTACCTTTTCCAAAGGGTGGCCATTACATTTAAAATACACAAAATTATTCTACTGGTCTATTTTTTTAGCTCTGAGGTCATTACACAGTTATGCAATTTTACTAATATGCTGAAAAAAATCAAAATCTTTTTATTTTAAATGCAGTGAACAATACTTGTGTCAGTCTCATACTGCCAAGAGACACATTTGTCAGCTAACATTGTAGGCTTCAATACTGACATGGGAACATAAACATGTAAGTTGTTGGGTGACGAGTTTGCTGTTGCAATCAAGCTTGCTTTTCTCCATTTTACTTTAAATTAGTAAAAAGAAAGAATAAAAGTTACTAGAACCAATCTTTATTTGTAATGGATCATTTTACATTTCCTTCCAAGAAGTTTCTCTTTTTAAAATTACATATATTTGTCGGGAATATGCTTTTCTTGTCTGCTCCCAAACCTGTTAGAGGCATGGAGAGTTCCTGATGGTTACATTATTCTGTGTACAGAAGCTCTGTCTTCTGCATAAAATTAGGTAAAATATCCATATAGCAGTTTCAGTTAAAAGAAAGCAATCTGGACAAAAATAAAACTGATGAAACTAAAAATTATCAAATCACAATGTTAAAAAGATTATTGTTTTAAAAGAAATTCATTTAGATATTTGGTGGGTCAGTCTCCATATGCAAATAATTTTTCACTTTTAGTATAATCAAACTATTTGGTAAATTCATGAAACTACCAGCTGAGACAACAAACATAGTTTTATTAGCTTAAAGGGTGTTTTGAAGGCTGCATGGAAAAACTATAAAATGAAAATGGATTACTAGGTCCACATAGTATGCACTGAAATGATGTGAATTATTACCTCTGATTCAACCAGGAAATCATGGCATGCATGCTCCAAGCAATTAAATTTAGGATAATGAAAAAAGCTTTAATATAATGCAATTCTGAGCTGGTTGAGCAATTGTCAAGTCAGTGCAATGCCACTAAAAATCAACAACCAGAAGATGATACATTAAGGTATTAATAAAGTGTTGTCGGGTTTCGTTTGTAACACCAACTTCGAATACAAACGTTAAAGACATTTCAAGTTTAAATCCATGGAGAATGTAGCTTACGGTCTCCATTATTATCAAATAAGTGCAGTTTATATGGGGCAGGGGTGAATATATGTCTGTCACACACCTTAATACTAGTCCTACAATGTAAGACATAACACATGTTGCTTTTGTTTTAGTGCAAAACAAATACCAGCGTAAAGGTCTTACATGTAGGACTAACCGTATTGCTAACTCGATTGAGAATTGGAACTGTGAGCATCAATTTTAATACCAACAGGCAGTACAAATCCAGATTTCCATGATTATAAGACTGTCGAAATTGGAACATGTAAAAGTGCAAATAAGTCCTTGTAGTGGTCTCTACTGCCGAGTACCTTAACAGCAATACCAAATACAAGCCTCACACGGTACATCTGAGATAGTGTGCCAGAATTTCACTTCCGTGGTGCAAATTTCATGATAAACGGGGTCATAAGCTAACGTATGACTATATGGAATTTACTCACATTCTCGTAACTAAACCTCTTCATAGCATATTGAAAATAAAATATTTTATGAAGGAAGAGACGTCGCATTCCTTCTGCTAATCGCCATATTGATTACAGTTGTCATGACATTGTGGAGAGTATTTACATGGGAGATAACTCTGCACACCGTGTATAGCAAAGTGAGAATAAAACAAATTTAAATAATTTAGTGCATCCTAAAACTCTTTAACCTTTTATCTTTATAATATCAATTTCTTACTCTGACGGATTCCTCCTTTTAAAGACTATGGTTAGAGAGAGAGAGAGAGAGAGAGAGAGAGAGAGAGAAATAATAGTTGTGGGCTTATTAATGCCCTTTTTCAGCACACGATACATGGTGGCCAGTATAACTGATGGAGGAAGAACCTGTACGAGCCACCTTCCCACTGGGAGCAATACAGAGAATAAATTTTATGTCAGTTGATGGTGATCAAAGAACTAAATGAATTAGATGAAAACCATACACTGTATAGCATTTAAATCTTTGGTTTTCATAATTTGCACAATTATAAGAATCATTGTACTCATTATGGTAACTACCTGTGCCCACAAATATTCTTATATAATATAGTAACTTTTTTATCATATTTTCTATCAAAATATATACTTATTTAAATGACACAAAAATGGTGTTATAAGTCTTATATGAATACAAACTATCGTGTTTTTGGGTGCGATTTATTGTGGTCTATTGATATATACCATTCTCTTGTTGCATGGTAAATATTTATTGTTATTTGTTTTGTGTACATTGTTTGAATGCCGTAAATTACAACTATACTAGTTTCATATCCAGATATTTTGACACAATGTTAAGTAAGATATTGTGCCAAAGAATATTTTTTTATGATTGATATTATCTACAACGATTGATGTATTCTATATGTCCACCATCTTTGTTTAGGAGGCAATTTATGTATTGGAGACACCTCAGATTTTCATTGTGCAGTGTGTACAAACATAAACTGAACACCAAGAAGCAGTTTATATAACATGGTTTTACACAGACTAAGTTCTGCTAAACAATAAAATAATGCACTTACCATCTCCTGCATAGTACATGTTCTAATTTCCCCCCACCATCAACTCATTTGGAAGCTTATGTTTACTGTTATATGTCTGACACAATGATTTTAGTGTTTGGTCATATATTTGTATTAGAAGTGTAAAAATATAATCAGCATTCAGTATTTGTCTTGATTTTCAATATTTGACTATTTAATATTTATTATGTCTTCGATACCTGTTAGCATTATGTACTGTTTTGGCAGAGTGTTACATTGTGTAGTGCAACCGAAGCTTATAAATAACAGGTGTTGTGCATGCCAGTCAGTTACAATTCAACTGGCATCTGGTTCATATACAAATGCAATGTATACTATCAGCTTCCAAAAGTGACAGGGAATGTTATCATTCTCTAAATAGAAATTATTTGAAAGAAATCATATTAGAAAATATATATTCATTTCTACAATATTAACATTTAGTAAATTTTGAGAGTAAAGAAAATAAAAGCATAGAGTAGTTGTATGCAGGAATATAGGGCCTCCATAAAACTTATGCTATTTCAGTACATTTGTTTGACTATAATTTTATTGTAACAGAAATGGTCGTCTATAATTTCTACGGGGATTTCGTTTGTTATCAGACAACTTTCTATATACTACTGGTACATCACAACATTACAATGGAGTCAAGGTTTCAATTTAAAGAGTGCTTTAGTCCATAACAGGAAGTACCATAACTCTCTCAATAAAAGTAACTTGTGCTGGAAATTAAACTGGGGTTAGCACGTTACAATATATTTAATCTCCTTCTTTGAATCACTTCTAATAGACAATTTTTTAATGCTTTCAAAAAGCCTTACCATTAGAAAATATTTTAAATTGCAATGGACAAGTAAAAACTGCTGTCGTGTTTTTGCCATAAATATCAAGCCTGTTACTTCACAAGTCTAATATTTACATTTTATAAAGTTAGGATATAAGATATGTGTAATGTAATTTCCTAAATACAACACTGCAATTAGACTATAAATTTAAATGCCTCTGTCAAAGTGTCCCAAGGAGTTCAGGCATACAATTGAATAGATAACTAATGAGGAAAGGATTTTAAAAAGTTTTCAAAGAGAAAGTTTGAAAGTAAAATTGTAGGTCACCTATTTTTAATCAAAGAATGAAACTAATTTCTGGATGCAAACACAAACTACAAAATGTAAATCTTTAGATTTTGTTATTTGAGAGACTATTTTATAAAGAATCATTTATTAAAACTAGCTATACACACAAATCTACTTAATATATATATAACAGTCATTTTCTGTTTCCAAAAATAGTCATCATGGCCCACAAGAACTTGAAATTGGCAAATAGAACATCTATTGGTTTTCAATAACCATGGTTTGTATGTCAAGCAAACTTCAAAGCATTGCTGTAAACCCTGTGAGCTTGAACCAAAATCAAAGAGAGCAAAAATGCATTTTTCTTGCTTTACAATTAGAAACCCCAATTATATACGTAATACATTGGGAAATTTAAAAAAAAAAGTCAATGTAAAGTTACATCAAAACCACAGTGGAAATCTTCTGTGTGACCCTGACTTCAATAACAAAAGAGATTAAAAGAATGTCGCAGAATAAGCTGCCTTTGCTTCATAATGAGTCATTCCAAGTATAAACAGAATCCATTCAAGAAGTCAGGAAGCATCAATGAATGAAACAATTAAAAAATCAAAACCATAACAAAACACTGACAATGATGGCACTGCCTGTAAATTGGCTGCCATGTCTCCCTTTTCCAATGTAGAATATGTGTAATTTGGAACAAATATATATATATATACTCTGATCAGAATTTATCAGACAAAAACATGACTTTGTTGGCATGCTAAAAGGGACCAGTAGGAACAAAGATGGCAACCTTGTATGCAAACAATGTCTTTCTCATTAAAACAAAAATTCAGTTTGCATAGACTGAATGGTCAATGTAGATTTACTTAAGGCAGGTGACAAATGAATACAGAACATTTATATAGGAAATCTTCTGGGGGGGGTATAAGAATGGCTGCTGTGAACAGATGACTGTTGAGTACAGGTGACCATTAGGATAGGCTTGACTATGTATATTTCTTAATCTGAAGACCTTTTAATGTAAAAAGGGACAATTCTATGATAGTGGATTTGTCATGGCTTTTGTGGATTTGTCATGGCTTAGTGGATTTGTCAAGGCTTTGTGGCTTTGTCATCACTTAGTGGATTTGTCATGGCTTTGTGGATTTGTCATGTGTTAGTGGATTTGTCATGGCTTTGTGGATTTGTCAAGGCTTTGTGGATCTGTCATGGCTTTGTCATCACTTAGTGGATTTGTCATGGCTTAGTGGATTTGTCAAGGCTTTGTGGCTTTGTCATGGCTTAGTGGATTTGTCATGGCTTTGTGGATTTGTCATGGCTTAGTGGATTTGTCAAGGCTTTGTGGATTTGTCATGGCTTTGTCATCACTTAGTGGATTTGTCATGGCTTAGTGGATTTGTCAAGGCTTTGTGGCTTTGTCATCACTTAGTGGATTTGTCAAGGCTTAGTGGATTCATCATGGCTTTGTGGATTTGTCAAGGCTTAGTGGATTTGTCATGGCTTTGTGGATTTGTCAAGGCTTAGTGGATTTTCATGGCTTTGTAGATTTTCATGGCTTTGTGGATTTGTCATGGCTTAGTGGATTTGTCATGGCTTAGTGGATTTGTCAAGGCTTAATGGATTTGTCATGGCTTTGTGGATTTGCCATGGCTTAGTGGATTTGTCAAGGCTTAGTCTAAGTGATATCAATGTCTCACTACGGTTTATTAGACAACAAAAAATTCAATACATCACAAAGATATAAAACTCTTTAATTTGCTATGTCATAAGTGTAACAACAAACCTGAATATAAACAATACACTAAGAGTGATATAACAATACAATTTGTAGGCTAGTAATTCATAACATCATTTACAATCAATCAACAACAAGTTTATTCTGGAGTTCAAACCAGCCAACATCTACATAAAAAAAGAAAGAATTGTTTTTGGAACATTTACCAGGTAGGGTTTCAATCAAATTTTGTTACTTTCTGAATAATAAGTACAAATATGCATTCAAACTTGTTTAAATAGAAATCAAAAGATAACACTATTCCTATGGTTTCTGGTTAGTTGTACCAAACAGCTAGGTCTGACCACACCCTTATTCCATGCTTTGCTCACAGATCAATCTAAAATGCTGCATTTCTTTGCACATGTTCCAACAACCAAACTCACATTCCAAGATGAAAAAATATCTCTAATGTAAAGTGTATTTCTGCAACATTCTGCAATCAAGCATGCAGAAAAGACATGTATATTTTGTCATGCCAGTTCTCATTAGAAATAAAAAAAATTATTTTAAAAGGAGATTCCTTTTGTTGTCACTTCTTCATTTAAAATATTTAACCATCATACTGTCTCAGTCTGTATAAATGTGGGAAATAAATGAGGGTAACTTGACCTTTAGAGCATAGAGGTAGGTTAAAAGGTAATAAATTGTCAAAAAGCAATGTAATATTTAACTAAACAACCTATTTCCAATATCTTGTGCACATACAGAATTCCACTGGTCATCCTATTCATGCACAGGTAATAAAATACTTGTCTTTGAGTATTTCCCCCTTATGACCTGTATGTGCAAGAGAAGAAAACAAATGTACATAGTTCCCCCTAGGACAACGTGCAAGAAATAAAAATATTGATATCAGTAAAGGGATTGTTTTTTCTCTCATAAATTACTAGTTGATTATGACTGCTCCTCTTCTTTTGCAAGCCTCAAATGATCAAAATATGCAGACGTAATTTTGACAGTGAAATAATGCATTTATTTCATAACAAGAGCTAATGAGAACTACTAGGAAGCCAGTACAACCACATCAACATTTCCACTTAATGTGAAATAATGATTCATATGTAATGCTGTGAAACCACTTATTTTCAAGGACATCAATTTTCATGGTTTTGGAAAAGTAAAAAGATCATGGATTGGTGAAAGCGTCCTATTGTTTCCACAGAAGTAAAAAGATCATGGATTGGTGAAGGCATCCTATTGTTTCCACAGAAGTAAAAAGATCATGGATTGGTGAAGGCATCCTATTGTTTCCACAGAAGTAAAAAGATCATGGATTGGTGAATGCATCCTATTGTTTCCACAGAAGTAAAAAGATCATGGATTGGTGAAGGCATCCTATTGTTTCCACAGAAGGATCATCATGCAGCTGGATCTTTAAAGTTGTAGGTTTAGGCACCATGACATCCATAAAACTGATGTTCCATGAAAAAAAGTGAATTCATATCACTTCATGATATTATTATTGCATGCATATTACATCTATTTAATTCACGCAACATACCACATAGCCAAGTTACAAGGACTACTGGAGTTTTCAAATATGCATCTCAAATACATTAATTTAAAATATTAAAATAATGAGTATTATCAAAGATGCTGAATACAGAAACAGAGGGTGTCACGTTTTCTCGCATACCAATATGTGTATGATCATATTTTCCATTGCAGAACACCATTGCAGGATACCTTATCTTTTGTCATGTGACTGCTGTCTTTCATCAGATGAATTTTAATGTGATCTTAATAAACAAAAATGATCATTCTTTATGAATTGGTGTTGTATATGAAATTTCCATCCTTGGCATCTGAAAGCCTAATTTTTGATGCAAAATTCTGACCCATTGGTGACATTTTTCTATCCTACACCAATACATGTGAAGTATTCTATAAATTTCACTTGATAAACTGAGTTATCTCAATTTTGACCCTCAATTAATAACCTCCTCTCTCTTGTACCCTAGGGTGTGGCATATGAACTACTGTCAAGTGCAGCTTTTCCCACAGACACATTACTTCTTTTGGAAGGAATGCTTTCAGATAAAATGATCTTGATTACTGGATGTGATATCAATGTTCCTTTCACTCCAATGTCAAGTAAAATTATTGCCCTTAGGGATGTATCTTTCACTCCTATAATGGATATAATGGAAGCCTGATATTCAATAATAGGCTTTCAAGTAAAATTATTGCCATTAGGGATGTATCTTTCACTCCTATAATGGAAACCTGATATTCAATAGTAAGGATTTTAAGTAAAATTATTGTCCTTAGGGATGTATCTTTCACTCCTATAATGGAAGCCTGATATTCAATAGTAAGGATTTCAAGTAAAATTATTGTCCTTAGGGATGTATCTTTCACTCCTATAATGGAAGCCTGATATTCAATAACAAGGCTTTCAAGTAAAATTATTGCCCTTAGGGATGTATCTTTCACTCCTATAATGGAAACCTGATATTCAATAGTAAGGATTTCAAGTAAAATTATTGTCTTTAGGGATGTATCTTTCACTCCTATAATGGAAGCCTGATATTCAATAACAAGGCTTTCAAGTAAAATTATTGTCCTTAGGGATGTATCTTTCACTCCTATAATGGAAGCCTGATGTTCAATAGTAAGGCTTTCAAAATATGGCCTTACCCATGGACACAAATCTGACTTCATGCTTTAAAACAGGTGGCAATAATTCCTAATTTCACAAATATTACAAAAGAACTGTATTTAAAATATTTTGAGAATAAAGAAAAATACATTCATAATACTATCTTGCTGTGGATCTGCTGCTGATGGTGATAAACAGTTCCAAGTAGCATTATATAAAGTTATTTATCACACTATGCTACTCGTGTTATAAGTTATTCATCACACTAGGCCACTTGCACTAAAAGGTATTTAACACAATATTCCACTTGTGTCAAAAGTTATTTATCAAACTATGCCACTGTGTTTTAAGTTATTTATGACACAATGCCACTTGTATTATAAGTTTTTATCACATTAATTTAGTGAAATATAAGCAAACTATTTTAAATTTCTGTCGTTTCAAAATCATCCAACTTAAAATTTAATCCAGAGTGTCATAAACATATGCATACCTCACTTGCATGAAGCTGTTCTGGGCTCCTTTTGTTATTCGTTTTCTTTTATTGTAAAATTTGTTCTCTTATCTTTTTAAAATATAAAAGTTCACCTTTCAATAGGCTACAAATAACCTGTATTGTGCTGACATACCATTAAATGACATACATACATACCTTGACAAGGAATAAAAGTTATAAAATTGTGCTGACATACCATTAAATGAGATACATACCTTGACAAGGCATAAAAGTCATAAAATTGTGCTGACATACCATTAAATGACTTACATACCTTGACAAGGAATAAATGTTATAAAATTGTGCTGACATACCATTAAATAACTTACATACCTTGACAAGGAATAAATGTTATAAAATTGTGCTGACATACCATTAAATAACTTACATACCTTGACAAGAAATAAATGTTATAAAATTGTGCTGACATATCATTAAATGACTTACATACCTTGACAAGGAATAAAAGTCATAAAATTGTGCTGACATACCATTAAATAACTTACATACCTTGACAAGGAATAAAAGTCATCAAATTGTGCTGACATACCATTAAATGACATACATACCTTGACAAGGAATAAAGATAATACAACATTAAAAACAGCAGCATTCTTTTCTATTGTATGAAAGTATAGGTAATATAATGAGTACATAAAAACAAGAATAAAGATGTTTTTGAATTATTTTTTAAAAAAAAACTTTATTCTTAAATCAGCTGTTTCAGAAACAGTTATCACGATGTCCACCTATATTAGATATTTTACCATAGTCACTGACTCTGTGTGACAACAGAGTGACAACCAGTAGTAAAAGCATTGATTGTGAATAATTACCTTGTTAAGCCACGATAGATTAGGTCTCCCATGAAATGCATCAATTTCAATTCATTTAATCCCTAAACCTTTCACATAACTGATATGTGTTTAAGCCATTGTGGATAAACTATTATAGGATACAATACACAGTCATTTATGTGCAATGTTTACCACTGAATAAATATTGGCTCCTATTTCCAGCTGCACTGGTTAGAAAGGGCCTTCTGTATAGGCATGGATGTACAGTATGAAAACATGAATGTAGTCATTAGCTAATAATCAATGTTGTTATATATGTGAATTGAAATTGATGCATTCATGTAAGGCCTGAACATATTGTATCACAAAAAGTCTCCAGATATGTATTACAATAGTATCATATACATAAAAATAGGACAAGTCAATGTTTGCAAAACAAGCATCACTTGTACCATTGCATACATCCATTGCATGATATACTAAATTCCCTGAAAATGTGTCTTCCTTTAAAAGTTCACTAAGCATTGATCAGAGACACCAAAATATCTGGATATGTGATATGCGTTTATTATCATATTCTGCCAAAACTTAAACACTAGGACAAGGGTACTGCTATTTAAGACCAAGCTAAAGTCAATCTCCAAGTTTACTTTTGGGTAAATGAGTGTTCTACTTTTCTTAGTTGCTGATGTTGTCTACTTAAGTAAAACCATCACTCTGACAGTTGAAACTAAGCACAACATGTCCTTATGTCATCTTACTCACAAATGTAATGGAGTACCATGGAGAACCTTTAATATCATGCTTTAGTTTTAAGTTTGTCTACCCCTGGATATTTTGTTTCTAAAACTAGACAATTAAATTAATTTGTGCTTTCTTAATTGAATTCCCTTACTGGATATATCTAATATATGCACTTACTTATATTTAAAAGGGACTGGTGGTTGTGTGTGTATTTGAGTCAAATATTTTAGGGAAATTGCATTAATTATCTTGTATGTGTGTGTGCATGTTTGTGTGTGTGTGTACAAATGCAAAACAATTATCATAAGGAACAAATATTTACCACAACAAATTAAAATGTAAATAAAATTTTAATTGAAAAAAATCTTTCAAGGATTAATAAATTTTATCTCTCACAGATTCAAATTTGTTTGCATTTAAAAAGTGTGTGTGTCAGTTAATTAGGTAAATACAGTGGGTTCAAGGAGACAGTTTGTACACATGTTGAAAAGACATTGTTGGTTATTTCACTCAAAGGGATACAAAAACAACTAGAAAAAGCTTATTTTTCAGTGGTTCATATCATTTAGTACATGTTTTATTCTATATCATTCTGTATAAATAGTCTGTTTCTACTGTGAATCACTGTTGCCAGAAGAAATATTACAGTCATTTTTGATGATACTGAACTATCTTGAATAAATTGTAGGTCACAGTGACCTTCTCTGGGTGTAAAGGTGTAGTACTAACAGAGTTGCATCAAAATGATCTTAGCACTTTTTGATTTTCAACAACAAGCACTTTTATAATATTATGTAGCTCATGTATTCTGTTACTTTGTTAGTTAAAAAATCCCCCACCAACAACAAAAAACCTAAGATACACAGCACTCATTACGAACCATAAAAATTTATGACTGTTTGATAAATAAATAACTAGTTCTCATTTTTTATTGTGTTGACAGTACAACCCCCCTGCAACATTGGCCCTAATGCTCATGTAACAAAAAATATTTTCTAACTAACAGCTAGTGTACCCTTCATGGTATTACAAATAAATTGGTACCAAAAAATGAACAGCTAATTAAAATATCCATGAATGTGATCTTCCTTTGCAATACCAAAACATTTGATATAAACACAACCATCTAAATTCTATACAGATAGTTAAACTTAAACCATTGAAATTCTATGTTGATAGAAAGAATTGCAAAAAATTGGAACTATGTTCATCTACAACAACAAAACTTTGTTATAATTATAGCTACAGTACCACCAATTCATGGTTGAGTAAAAAACATGTGACATCTGATTAAAGAGTTTAGTTAAATAATGTGCTTTATGTGAGGCTTTTCCTTTTTTCTTTAACATATTTGTTTAATTCCTTGATTTCTTGATAGCTCAGGATTTTGATTTGTGATGGAAATATACTTCAAGATATTCCTAGGGCTTGCTTGCTAACTTTGGCTCCATCAACTTGGCTAGGTACTTCTTTTTGTCTTCCTCTGACATTATGTAGCTGAAAATAAAATTATACCAAAACACATTATACATTAATCTCTATTAATTTTCTATTTTATTTATTAAAATCATATTTTTGCATCATTAGATTTATGTGAATCTAGCAGAGTAACATAATTCAGACTGATTCTTCTGTGTGAACTGCTAACAAAATGCAAACTAGCTTTAAATATAGTTTTACCACAAGTATGACTCTAACAAATTCTTTTGTGTGAACTACTAACAAAATGCAAACTAGCTTGAAGTATAGTTTTACCACAAGTAGGACTCTAACAAATTCAGCTTCTTTGCTAAAAGGAATAGGTATTAAAAAGCCTCTATTTGGCCCAAAATTAACACATTTTCACAACAGTAGCATATGTGATAATACCATGGCAAAAATTTATCAACATTTGAAAAACTTAAAATTGCAATTAAATTCTTCAAATTAGTTGATAAAACATCATAGACACATGCTCATTACATCATTTAGCTATACAATAGGTATTTTGTGCTAAAACTGGAGCTGGTTTTACAAAATTAAGGTCATCCAAATGTGACAACCAAAGTCATATTTTTACAGAATATAAAAGTATGTGTGAATAAACTTATACTGGAATATCGTTTTGGTTGTCATATGTGAACCGTGTGAAAAATGAGAAAATTTAAGTCTGTCAGCATTCATTGGTACCTTGCATCTCTATAATGGTAAAGTATTACCTACAACTAAACTGATGTTTCTGCTAAAATGAATGCATATGATAATTTTCACATGTACCACAATGACAATATGTCCATTGTAATGTGCATATCCACAATGACAATATGTCCACTGTAATGTGCATACTGGTATACAGTGAAACATTGAGATCAACAGTCAATTAAGCTCCTAAGTAAATGGGCATATGTTTGTCAAAAGCCACAAATTTCACCATCTTTCTACAGCTTCAAAGACTTCAAAAACTACCAGCACAAAATGAGAACATGTTTTATATTTTTGACAGAATACACTTTTTAAAACCAACTTGTATGCAAATTTAAAATTTATTCTCGTT
This sequence comes from Sinohyriopsis cumingii, assembly GCA_028554795.2. Classification (NCBI taxonomy): domain Eukaryota; kingdom Metazoa; phylum Mollusca; class Bivalvia; order Unionida; family Unionidae; genus Sinohyriopsis; species Sinohyriopsis cumingii. The sequence goes on along the minus strand of CM068835.1, from coordinate 21,305,380 downwards.
TGTCCTCCTCCTTAATGGAAAGAAGACAAACCACGCTCTTAGCTCACCTGTTATGTCCCTTGCTATATAGGATTCACAATTTGGCTACAAAGCATCACAAAATGCCTTTTTATCCTCTTTTCAAAAAAACTGACATTGAAATGTTGCCTGTTATTTGTACTGTCTTTTTATTATGATCGCGTTTTGCGACATTCTTAATATTGGGTTGAGTGTAGTTAAATACAGTATATAAATAGGTTTTCTTTTAGTTTTTCCTTTAGTGATTTCAGTTTGCTCTTCTTGCACTATTTCTTTATTTCTGTCCTTTTTCTCATGTCATCAATCCAAAGATTTGATAACCCTGAAAGCAATTTACTATTTAAAATTGTTGCTTACATTTGTCATTATCTAACTCATTATGGTTTGTTATTCAACTGTTACCTGAAGCTAATTAGTACAAATCTTTTGCTCATGATCATTCATGAGAGAGAGAGAGAATAATGGCCATATCAAGAAAAAATACAGAATGGAGTCTATCTTTCACATCCTTGTCAGTTTTCATTTGCTGGATTTTGAATGTTATACACCAGTCTTCTTATAACTTAAATAGATGTGTATTGTAGATGTACATTGTATATGTGTTTGGCTTTTCAAAATTGGGCAAGATGGTCAACCATAGGCACAGTTGCTCCATATTTTTCAAAATCAAATTATAAATTAACAGTTTGACTGCAGGCCACAACACTGGTAGAGAATTCTCCTTATCACTGAGTAGACAGCCTCTTTGAAAAAGTCTTGATGTCCATGGATTCATTGTGTGTGTCTGTGTACATGTGTGTGTGTGCACTCAGCTGGGTACAAGAATGCATGAATGTATATCAATCCTTCTTATGTATGAACTCCATATTGATGCACATGTAAAACATAATGGACATTTTCACACCAGAAAGTTTGCTGATTTTTCTGTTTAACTGTTCATTCTGACATGAATAAAAAGGTCATGTACATCTTTTCAAGGTTTATTTCTACGTTAACATGCTTACAAGAAGATAAATGTTAATGTGTCAGCTTGAAATTGAATGCCATATGACCTTGTTCATTTGAAGTACAAGCGTTCAGGAATACAAACTTCATAACGAGAAAATGCTATGGTGTATATCTGTATATTTATAATGGACCATCTTTAATTTCAATGTCATCTAATACACAATTTAAAATTGCAGGGACCTGAATTCAATCATATGTCATTTTTTCTCCAAAATGAAATCGAGCTGTTTCCTGATTATATTAAACACTGAAAATACAGAATCTTAAGGGATAGATACCTGGTATTTACCCCCAAAATATGAGATAATACTGAGTTATAACTAGTCATACAACAGTAAAGTCGGTGATAATTCTGTAACCACTGTAGAAATCTAGATAATCCACTATTAAATTTGAAAACTTTAACTCTCTATCTTAAAGCACACATGCACAAACATACACACACACAGACAGAGGATAACATGATTAGATGTGAAACTAGGACTATGTCAAGACCAGAATGAACTCCACTTTATAAGTTAAGATATATCATCTTAAATTAAAATATAATTGATGTGCCTGTAATTCTTATTGCAAAATCTGAAACATTTATATTTACTTTTCAACCTTGAAATTCTTTCAGACAGAATGGTTACTGTTATTTTCTTCTGTCGAAGGAGGGAAAATAATCACGTCAGTCTGCTTTATGACAACAGCATGGTGGTCTGCTTTATGACAACAGCATGGCAGTCTGCTCTAAGACAACAGCATGGCAGTCTGCTTTATGACAACAGCATGGCAGTCTGCTCTATGACAATAGCATGGCAGTCTGCTCTATGACAACAGCATGGCAGTCTGTTCTATGACAATAGCACGGCAGTCTGCTCTATGACAACAGCATGGCAGTCTGCTTTAGGGGGCACTCACCAATTAATATGTACTTTAGAGAGAGTGACGTATGTAAGGTGAAGTAGTTCACATTTAAAACATGCACAATGAAGAGAATGTTGGCATACCTATATGCTACAGTAATGTAATGTGGATGATATTTCTTTGGATATTGTACTTTTGGAAATTTTACATGATTTAAGCACACTGCTAAATAAAATGACTGCTCCCTTGTGTTAAAAAATCAGCCTGAATTAGTCTAAAGTACACTATACATAGCAGCTATTAAATTAGGGAAAATGAATTTTGCCAGACTAGACAATACCAGCTTCTGAAAGGGCAATGAATGAATTACAGTTTCATATTTTGCATAGGGTTAGGATTTTAAAGAAAAAGAATTTCCCCGGCTTTCCTCACTGGTTATACTGGCTATTTAAAAAAGACATTGTATATCATAGGTATAATTCAAAGAACCTTTAATTCCCTTTATTTTGGTATATGACTGATGGGTGTAATATGGGTTATAGAGTATACAGCTTGGCCTTACTCCAGATATGCACCTTTCAAAAAAGTGCTAGCTCCACTTGGTCATTTTCACTTCCTGAACTTCAGAGGTAAATTGTATAAAAAAGAGCTGATAACTTTTTTTACATTTTATATATTTGGTATTTCATTCATTGCCCTTTCAGAAGCTGGTACTGTCTAGTCTGACAAAATTCATTTTCCCTATTTTAATAGCTGCTATGAATAGTGTACTTTAGACAAATTCAGGCTGATTTTTTAGCACAAGGAAGCATTCATTTTAGTCAGCAGTGTGTTTAAATCATGTACAATTTCCAAAAGTACAATATCCAAAGAAATATCATCCACATTACATTAATGTAGCATAGAGGTATGCCACCATTCTCTCCATTGTGCATGTTTTAAATGCAAACAGCTTCACCTTACATACGTCACTCTCTCAAAAGTACATAATAACTGGTGAGCGCCCCCATAATATGATTCTGACACTTTATTCACTTGCAAGTAAAAAAAGGGCAATGACTCTTACATAAATTGTGGAAGCAAAGTGATCTTTAGGTGATGATGTTGTTGTTGTTGTTGTTGTAGGGTTTAATGCCATTTTTCAGCACACAATAGGCTATACATGGCGGCCAGTATTAATGGTGGAGAAAGAACCCCAGAAAGAACCACCGACCCACGAGAAGCTACCGGAAAGCTTTCTCACATATCCATATTAGCCGAATCCGAGACTCGAACCCACACAGACAGAGGTTAGATGGCAGTGATCCGTAATGGACAGCACTTTAGACCACTTGGCCACTCGGGGCCCCTGATCTTTAGTTGATGACCATAATATTTACCAAGTTTCATGGTGGTTCATCTAAAGAAGGCCCAAAGACATTATCTAGCTTAAGTAACTTAACTCTTGCACATGCAGTACTGCAAAAACACAACCCTATATAAATAATCTACCAACCTTTATGCCATAGAGATTTTACATATTTTCCTACATTCTAAAACAAGAGGCCCAAATGGATTGGTATCACTCACCTGACTTACATAACTCAGCAGTTTTAATAAGCTGGTTAAATATATACAGCATCGTAAGAATATAACCCATAGTAAATTATCTCCCAACCTTTATATCATGTAAATTTTACATATTCTACTGAAGTCTGTAAAAGGAGGCACAGGTGTGCCTGATATTACTCACTTGATGTACATAACTCAACACCTGACTATTTCTATTTATAGCAGTCTTATGTGATATTGCAAAAACAATTACCAATGGAAACTGTCTTTTTCAAAAATATGGAGTGTCTTCTTCCTCTTGTTCAAAATCATTCTAGTTCTTCACTATAAAACCTATAAACCAAGTTTTACCAATTTGTTAAAGAAAAATATACTCTAGGTCGAAAAAGGTAACAATTTCAGCCAATGTGATCCAAGAGCATCTCATTAACAATCTGCAGCTCTCATTTATAGAACCCATTTAAGAAAATGGTGATGTGAGAGGTATTTACCAAGCAGGAGTAAAATCAAATTGAAATTCAGTCTTCTGAATGGTAAACAAGCTTATGCAATGAGACAAGATTACTTCATTAAAATGAGTTAATTTTGTTTATAATCACAGTCACCCAACACACTGATATTTACCAAGTTAATAAAATTCCTATTGAAAATACCATCCATAAACTGGTAAAAAAAATTACCAACCTGTTTCAAGACCACCTCATAAATATGCACAGGTCTCGCATATAAAAATGATCAATATCTTGATGAAAGCATTTATTATTATTGGGATGATACCCAGTCTGCAAACATTAACTAGAACATGAGGAAAAAATCCAAGGGTTCAGTCTTTCTTGGGTAATCCAGCAAATGTTTGCACAATGCAAACTGTTGATAATAATTACTCTTAACTGACCAGTTACTAAATACAGACACACACACACACACACATTTATTGTACTACCCACTTATGTTGACAAGCCATGTCGACAAAAATACAAAGCCCCAGTCCCATGGTATATTATGACTACCAAATATGTTATGCTTACATACATTCCAACCCCTGGTGAGGAAAAAGTGTAATCCAAGTGGACAAAAAGAGTAATTTGAGCAGAAAAAGAGTAATCCACATATTACATGAAAAAAATTCAATAAGCATATGTACAAAATGATTTATTTATCCCTCTGGAATTTTAACATCAATTACTGCTTCAAGTTTTCATATATAACACTTTGAGCTTTAAAAAGCAACTGACTCTCATATTACATTTCAAAACACTTTGTGCCAGCTGAGATTATGAATGTTTTGCACACCAGTAAAGCACTAAGTGCTGGGTTAGAGAGCCTGGATCTGAATTCAGTTTTATTTTTGTGAACAATACTGAACAATCTCTCACAGTCAGCATTAGAATGGTAAAGAACCAATATTCCTTTTATAACCTGATAAAGAAGAGGAAATTGATATCTTACAGTTATTGGGTCTTTTAGCTGGGAAATAAGATGAAAATATCAACTCTATCCATATGAAGTACATTGTCAGGTAGTGTGGAGTGCCAACTTGATACTTCAGGAGTTCTTCTAATTTATCAGCAGCTTTTCCTGCAACATGGTGCATCATATGACAGAGACAACCTGACATGTACAATGATGGAAACATTTTTCAAAATATAGAATGCAACTCCTTTATGAATTCCAGTCATCACTGATGCAGTATCAGCTTAAAACCCCATACAATTATGCCAACTTAAGTTTATTCAAAGTATTATCAAGCAAATAAATAAAATGTTTTCTCCAGTGGAATCTACTGTTAAATCTGGTAATGAAAGAAGTGCACTCTGACTTTTCCCTTTTCATTGTCAGTCTCTTACACAGACTGGGTACAACTTTTTGTCACAATCACTACTCCTGTCTGTTGCAAAACTAAACAGCCCAATTGTCATGGCTTCTGCAATTTTAAGTGAAGTATCTTCTGCTAAACACCCAACATCAGATGATTTTGTTCTTGCACATGCATATTTTCTGCAATTTTAGAATCAGGAAAACATCGTCAGAACAAAGGACAAATGTAGTCTTCTACCGCTAGAGGTTGTCCGTGTTTTATTAAGAACTCGGTAGATAATGCATCTGCATTTATAAAATTTGTGTCCACAATTTAGTTTTGCTGTATAAAAAGAAATTACCTCAGTACTGGAGTTAGTAAAAGAGCTAATTCAAGGTTTCTTGTTTTACCACCATGACCAATATTAAAATCCTTTCCATGCAGCCTGCAAGGGGCATGAAGATCCCTAGAATGGAACGTTTTATTGTGTAATTCATGTATTCATCTCTGAATCGGTTTTTCGTCTTTTCCTAATCCATTTGTGAAATTATTTGAAAAATATTTTTGCTCTAACATGCATCAACTAGAATAAATCTGACTTGACTTGTAGCGCCAAAATAGAACAAAGAATCTGTGAGCAAAGATTAAAAGTTAGAAAACCAGTCTGTTCTCTCCTAACTAAGCCATACAGCTGCTATAAATAGAAACTGAGGTCAAAAGTTGAAAGCAGAAACCAGCATGTTCCTTGAAGTAGGGCAACTGCTATAAATAGAACATAAAACTGTTAGGACAGTGCATGCAATCTTTGGACAAGTGTACTCTTATGTCGTAGTTACATAGAAGTCGTCTTTTCTAGAATACAGCCTGTGGAATTAATGGGATGTTAATCAAAATGAGAAAACAATTAATTTTTTTGGAGAGGGATATACAGAAATAGCATAATTCGAATACAGTTACGCGTAATTTCGTGAAAAAGCGTAATGATTATGCCAAAAGCGTAATGGTTGACATGTATGCGCTCATGTTGACATCAAGATAAAAAAAAAATGACTACATGTCAAAAGAAGCCCTTGGTCCAAGCTTGAACAAATTTTTTGCTTTCTTACTGTACATCTTGTCAAGCCAGCAGTTATCTGATGTTGCCCCAGGCTTTAATTCTTCCATCGCAGAAGGCATATGTTTGGTCTTCTGACTTCAATACATAGCATGTGCACCCATCAAAAAAAAAAAAAAGCCAGCTACAATCTTTTATAAAACATTGCACCCTTCATCAAACAAGTCAGTTACAATCTTTTAAAAAAACAAAGCACCTTACATGAAAAGCCAACAAAATATTTTTTATAGAAATAAAACACCCTTCATTAAATGAAGTCGGTACTAAAATTTGCATAAAGGCAGCGAAATCTTATTGATTGTTGCATTTTTGAAGGTTATCAGAGATTGGAACAAATTAATTGTGTCACACAAGTTTCGTTGTCTGCTGGAAATCAAGCTCATTGGCAATAGCAGAAGAAGCATGTGGACATTCGGAAAAGTTGTAGCATCTCCTACAAAAAAAACAACTATCAAGGCTAAAACAAAAGATGCTTGCATAAAATTCAGAACTATTATTATTCTCCATCTCTGCCCATTATGCTAAAAGGATCTAATTTTAACGACCTTAAATTTTAATTAAATTTGATTTTAATTTAATGTACTGAATATGCTATCAATAATCTTAATTACATGCATTAATCTATTCCGGAATTGTGAGTGTTTTACAAACGTACAAGTTCTATGCTTAATTAATTCAAAACCTGGTTCATTTTTTTGTTTCCCTTTGAGTAACCTCTTTTCCATGGCAGCCTCACTAGGCCAATTTATGTACATGCAGACACGTGCTGCTGGCATCTTGGTTGACAGTGGATTGTATAGTGCAAAGGTAACACAAACGTAAGGTGTCAAAATACAAGTATTTTTCAAACTGATTTTGTCGAATGCCTTTATTTAATTAAATTTTTAATTGTTTTTTTTCACAAAGTGTAGATCTTACACACTTATGAAATGTTACCCCTTACTCTAATTTCATGTACATGTACAAGCTAAATATATATTTTTCATCCCAATATAACACTAATCATGACAGCTGCTTATGTTAACAATATTACCCCAGACCCAAGGATGCTGAGATAAACGGGTAGTACTGTATATGCATACACACACACCTAGAACTGGAAATATGTCTCTTTAAAAATTAGAAAAACCTAAAGTAATAAATACAGTTATGATGCTTGAGTGCAAATGATACTATAAATCACTTGCATCAACCAGCAAAAAAAGCCCCAATAGCCTGAACATGCTTGAATACAGCTGACACAATAAAATCACATGCATCAACCACACACAAAACAACAGCTTGAAGATGCTTGAGTACAGCCGACAATAAAATCACACAAATCAACCACACACAAAACAACAGCCTGAAGATGCTTGAGTACAGCTGACACAATAAAATCACATGCATCAACTATGTAAAAACAGCCTGATGTTCAGAAATGACTTTCAGACACATTGGCATAATGGTGTTCATAGTACTGTGAGATATTCAATATTCAAGCTTTCTAACTTCAAAATCCTGTAACATATGAAGTTAAATGCTTATGATTTACAAATAGTTATAAAAAAAAACAATAATGAATCTCAAGAATAATTGTTTGTTTTGTTGGTTGTAATGGCACTTTTAACACATTATTGACTATATCATGCCAAATAAATGGGATCTAAGTGCCATTTCCAATGACACACCAAGGCAGCCAACCCAGGGTTGCCTGATTGGGTGCGGAACCAATAACCCCATAATTACTGGTCCAATGCTCAACCAACTGAGCTACTGTGACTCAGGAAATAAATAATAAAACTATATTATTAGTAGCTTTTTTACTGGTGTTATGCACTAATAACTTGTAGTTTTCTGTATCACATGTTGTGATTTTAATAAAATCTAAATGCAAAAGCTCAGAAAACACTTGTAATTAAATCTGATGATGTCAAAGCTAACTTTATTGCTGGAAAGTGAAACCTTAGTCTTCCTATCTACTAACACTGCAAAACCATAAAACATTCTGGCATGGGTAAGAATTATGCCAACTCTGTACTGATACTCACTAGAAATTGCAAAATCTGAAACCTTGGGTAATTTGGGCACATGTATTGGTGAAATGGCAGGAGAAAAGGAAGAGGTTTCTTGGCTGGACCTTGATGGCAAACCTCATGAACAAGCAGGAGTATACGGTAAGAGCTGCAAAGAAAACAAAGGGGTTAACAACAGCAATTTTTTTAGCAAATTATGTTTATCACATTAATGTTACAAATTATTTTCTGCTGCTTCTGGAATCCAGCCCTCCTACAGACATGAAAACATCTTTTTGTCAATATATGATATAGACCAAAGGAAGCAACTTTTATACATTAGCTCCCCTTACCCCACTAGGTGGCAATTTAGGTGGCAGCCAGAGATGTGACAAGATTCAACTAAACCAAATGTTCTTCATGCATTTCAAGCAAATTTTTGGAGTACAGACCAGGTTCTGGAAAGTTGCTTCTTTTTGGGATAGATCAAGGGGAGTGGAAATGTTATTCTTTGATTATCAGTGGAAAGCACTCTTTTCATTGTAACAAAGCCTGGCTACCATCATTAAAGAAACCAAGCCATCAGATAAAAATTGTAGGTAGTACAGATCTATGAACATGGCATGTAGTTCATTAACGAACGAAGACTGCAGACATGAGGTCAATCAAGAAACATGTTTCATATGACAGCTGCTTTATTTAAGTGCTAGATAAGGGCTCAAACGAATCTCAGTTGAGCTATGTCAAGACCACAACAGGTTCTACTTTGGAAACTGGACCAAAGCATGTAGTTAGATCGATTGAAATTGGCCAGCAGGTCAGAAATGTTCTTGTGACCATTGTCTTCTTGACCATTATATCTGATATGGGAAATCATTGGTCGAGATCCCTTAATTGTTAGGGGGTGGGGGGTAACTTCTCATCAAAGAGATAGAAGTTGGCCAGTTGTGAAATATCAGCTGATAAGGATGTAACATGACACCAGACTGAAATTTTCTGCATATGCTTTTAGAGAGTGAAATTTTCCACATATGCTTTTAGAGTGTGAAATTTTCCGCATATGCTTTTAGAGTTTGACAAGATCCTCTCCATGATTGCAGCATCAAACTTCTTGCTATGAAAATATCAATGCACATGCAAAGTAAATAAAGAAAAAAAGTTACTGATCAAAATATAAATGACAATAACGAAGTGGCAACTATAGCACAAGTCACACTGGTCATGTATGCACATTTACTCATTTTCAATTAAATATAAATTGTTTATTAAAATCTAATGCTACTTTTCTTTAACCAAAGTCAATTCAATCCCGAAATTTGAATGATCTGCACCTTTACTTCATCAAGAAACTTCCCTACGAAAATTATTGATCTCTATGGTCTTTTACAGTGGTGGCCATGTACTAAACTTGGGTCAAGAAAATAGCACTTTGAGTAGATTTGTTACAATATAGAGTAGTAAGAATTTGTTTATCAATATGCATAGCTTTCACTGTGGCATCACAGTGCATGACATTCAATCTAGATAGTATTGGATCACACCTTTAGGTTATTTTGTCCGAAAATTGATTTTGGCGTATGTGCTTCTTGGGGTGTCTAAATAATGACCTTCCAAAGGAATGTGTATGTATAAGAATCCCAAATGAAGTGAATACTTGCCACTTAAAGGTATGTAGAATCAAATTCTATAAAATGACACCCATTACTGAAATAATTGGTGTTCAATGCCTACATGACCTTGGTGACTGTTACTATAAATAATGAATACTAATAATTATTATCAGAAATAGAATAGGCAAACTTTGTGGGAAGGAATGTCCTATGGACTATCAATATATAATGCCATGAGGTTACTATGTTATCATAACTGGTAACAAAGTGCAAATATATTGATAAATGCAATATCAACTGCAAAAATGTAGTATATACTACTTTTAACAATGTTTAGATTTACTGCATCACCAACCAAATTAAGTGGATGGGTCAAACAAAGATTTAATCCAATGGATTCCTAAGAGGCCTGTTGACCATGCAAATGAAAGTTAAAATCTAATGACATCTGATTTAAATGTTGCTACCCAGTAGGGTAAGGGGAGCTGATATATATAAGTTTCTTCCCTTTGTCTACAACAGAAAGTAATTCCTAATGTTAATGTGACTGGCTAACACATTTGAAGGAGAAATATTAAGTCTTAAGATGTCTTGTTACAGATCCAATCTGATGAGAAAATGACCCTTAAAAGAGGATTACACTCTAAGGGCTGAAAGAAATCTATAGGAATCCACACAAGATCTGCACCCCCCCCCCTTATGTGTCTTAGCATATTCACAAGTGCAATATAAAAATGGACTAAAGATCAATTAAGTCTTTTCAGATATTACCAAGACATATCTTCATGTCATGTTTGGTTTAATTCATAATTAATATTGCCCTAATACCCTGAACCAGATTCCATGTATGGAAGACCACTGTCAAGATATAACCACAAGTTTGGTATAATCCATAAATAATATTGTTTGGAGACCTCATGTTCATATGACAATCTGTTCAGGAAACATAGCAAAATCATTTTAAGATGGCCACCACAGCAGCACTGTGGAATGTCAGAGTACTATCTTTTTTATTTAAGACCATCTTCATCTCATAATAACTCTTCCTTTTAGCGACATGATTTACTGAAAACAAGATTTTGAAGATGGCCACCATGACAGCCATACTGAATGTTTTTTGAAGGGCACCATTTTTATTAGGACCAGTTAGACAAGTTGAGGAAACTGTATGCCACGTTTCATAAGTTTCCATACATGTGATTCTACTGGCGGTAGGTCAAAAATACTGTTTTTAAAGGCTGTCTACTGCAAATATTGTTTTACAGTTGAAACCTACCACTTTTAAAAATTAAAAGAATTTATTTTAAAAAATCACATAAAACAAGTAAAGGAGAGCAGTCAGCAACCTTACAAGCTCAGCAACAGAAAAAGTGAAGTTAGAACTTCTTTGCAGGCTGAGCATGGTTGTCATGTCATTGCCACATGCTAATGCTAATACAAAGAGAACATGATTCTCCATTCTTTGCAAAATTCAAAGTGATTCTAATTCAAGAAGGCTACCATGACACAGCAGAGTGTCTGATTCAGTGACAAACATCCATAAACATCACTGGCACTCAACATCAAAGGTTGTTGATGCAACCAACAATACGAAGCTAATCAGCTATTCAAGTACATGGTTATGATATCTTACTTAAAACAATGTCCATAAAGTTGCAGCATCAATTAGTTTCTGACAAGCATGGTGCTAACATGGTGGCTTAAGAGGAGTAAAAATCAACTTAGATCCCAGTTGGCTTGGATAATGTCATTGTTCCACATGTAAACTAAATACATGACTGGCTGCCCCTCACTCAATGCAATTAATAAACAGTGTCAACATTTGATGCAATCAGGGCCCATCAAAGTGCGAATAAAAACAACACTCCTCTATTTCAACTTGTTTCATGTACAAACCAACTTCAATCACTAGACTCTAAGAGATAAAGAGAAGAATTAAAATCATAATTCCACAACTGGTATGCTAATGGATGCCATCAAGGAGAAAGGAAGATGTCACTTGTAAATATCAGAGTATTGTATCAGTGGACCTTGGAACCTCAGCAATAAAGCTGATTCACAGTATTAAATGGATAATTGAGATTTGTATAAAAATGTCTAAAAAGTTAGATATAATGATCTGTGATTTTGATATTGCTGTTGATTCAGTAGTTTTTCTTAAAATCAGTGAAGTGTGAGGTTCAATACTTTGCTGTAATTAGTGTATATATGTCGTGTTTCATTAGTAATTGTGCTTCAAAGAATAGTTCTATTATTTTACAGTCATGTGGTTTAATGAGATTGAACATGCATGGATAGAATGATTTAAATTTTTCAACAACAGAGCCACCTGAATGAAGAATTTATCTGAATAAGTATTATTCCTAATTTTCATATACTAGGGTAATTTACCACTTCTTTCATTTTCAGTAGTGCTAACATTTGAATACATTAAGCTTCTCTCTATCATTACTTACATCACAATGTATCGATTTAAGACAGTGAGTGGAAATTACAGCTAGCAGATATCATGTAGATACATATGCATAACAATGTAAAATGCTTTATAGTTCTTTATAAAGGGTTTCGATAAAAGAAACATATAAAAGCTAATAGTACCAGATTACAGAAATGATGCAGATTTATCAAAACAGCTTTGTTGATCTCTAGGAATTAAACACAGCAATAATATGGGGGATGGGGGCTCCATCATATTTGGCTAATTTTGTGTCGGGGCTTTAAGTTCATGGTTCAGGAGGGGGATAAAAAAGCCTCAGAAATAAGAGATATTACAATTTACAGTACCCATTAAACCTTACACCTGTGAATGGCATCCAATACCAATGTTTAACACAAATTTTTGTATTGCATACCTTGGACATAACTATTTTGGTGTTCCAATGTCTGTGTATGGATATTTTAAAAAAAAACTAATTCTTTTGAATCCAAATCTGCAGAATGCACAAAACACTAGGGAAGAGTTGTGTAATTATAAAATCACATTTGCTTTTTTTATTCCAAATCCAATTTTTTATTAAAAATGACAGAAATGACATAAATTGGGATCTCATTTATAAGTTCACAAATTGCTAATGCTTGTGATGTGTAGTAGATAAGAGCTAGGCTATTGCAAAGTCTGTATAAAAAGATTCCACATTCACCTACTACATATTCATGATATAGTAATGTCCCAAAATAGAACTCTGTAGTTTTCTTGAACATTGCAAACATTTCCATTGCACAATTAAAGTCACCATTACATTTTCCAAAGAGATAGTTACCGTTAAAGATACTATTGTTGTACACATTAAAAATTGCAAATATACCCACTGATAAACTTTATTATATGGATCGTTTCATCCAACACACTAAACAAGAGTCCCTCTAAGGAACTGATGCTTTATTGGCCAAAAAGAATTCCCAGAAATTCAAGATGAGACTATTTCTTATTTTAAACTGCTGAGAATGGAAACTATGGCTTGTCTTCTTCAGGAAAAACAGGATTCTCAAATTTGTGGCAGACAGGCTACATTAACAGGATTTTCATTTAGGAAGAATCAGATTGTTTATGTCTTCTGGTGAAACCCTATATAAATGGGACAATCAATTCATTCAGAGAAGCAATAACAAGATTTTCATGATGGCTGCTTTGATAGAAATACTGGACAAAGATTAGCATAATTTTCATTAGTACCAAAACATGAAATCTTTAGAAAACATTCTTTGGTGAAAACTCAATATTAATATGACCAACCATCCAGGAGGAGCTGCAGTTTCAAAATGGTCACCATGGCAGCCAAATTGGTGGTCAGAATAGCACCGTTCTAATTTAGAAACAACTGGATATCACAAGGAGTCTTCTGGTAGAAACCACAAGCTGATATGACTTACTGGATTTCAGATTGGCACCTTTTTCATTTAGAACCAACCAGACATCACAAGATGTCTTATAGTGAAAACTCCATGCTGATGTGAACATTCATTCAGGGGTGTAATAAAAACAAGATTTTCAAAATGGCCACCGTACAGGCAATATTGGATGTCTGTGTGGCACTATTTTCACTTAGGACCAACTAGACATTAAAATAATTCTGGTGAAAACTTGCCAATACTGCAAAGGATGAGAAGAGATAACAAGATTTTCAAGCTGTTCTGGCAGCCATATTGGCTGCCAGATGGTCACCATTTTCATTTCAGACCAACCAGACATCATTACAATTCTTTTGGTGCAGACCCCATGTTGATATTACTTTTCATTCAAGAGGACAACACATCTTTCAAGAAAATTACAGTGGTGGCCATATTATGTCCAAGCAGCATCATTTTCATTTAGGAACAACCACATCATGGGATGAATGTGCATGTGCAAAGTTCCATGGCAATCCTCCATGTCATTTAGGAGAAGCAGTGAAAAAAAAAAAATTTGTGCTGATGGATGGCTGGAAACCGGAAGATGGACCAGAAACCAGACCATTCCATAAGCTCTTCTGGTCGATGCCTGGTACAGCTAAAAATCTAGACCGTATAGTTAATCTTGCCATATGAAACAATTATGTCATTTTAATATGACCTAGAAAAACAAGGGCTAACTCAATTCAGTACAAGTAAAAATTGAGGTTATTTCCTCGAGTTTCTTCAAAATCATCTTACCAAAGTATCTGCAAGGGACAGGAATATCTCCTAAAACGAAAAATCTCATCAAGCTATAGTTTAATCCAAATCTTGCAGACACAAATGCATAACAGGGAAATGAATTGGATGTGTATGCTCCATGTTCTCTACCCGATAGGGACAGATATAAAAGGCTAGTTGTAAACTTTCCAGCCATTTTCATTGGACACATTTTTGTCTGACACAAAATCTAATATAAAGGTAGTTATTTGTATATCTAATAACAATAATCCTAATCTACATATCTAATGCTTCAAGATGGAACTCAGTTTGTTAGTAAATTATGTTTCTCCAAGAATACTGGTATGACCACATTACCATTAAGAAATAAGCTCCACAACCTCTCTAATCCAGCCCTTCTGGAAATTTGTCATTTTTCCTCTCTATCTACTATGGGATGAAACTCTTAACCTGTTACCCCTCCTTTTCAATACTAGGTGGCTACCCATCAACTGGATGTTTGTAAGATTAATCTGAGCAATACATCAACAAAGATGCTAGAATTTGTAGAGAGCCATGGAAGGGTTTAATAGTAATGTGACACACCCACCCACAAACACACCACACAGCTTGAAGTAAATAATCTATATGCTAAGTTTGCTTGGTTTACCCAATGTCATCTTGCCACTGATCATCTGAGGGTCCTTTTTAAGGTCAGCCAGTGCAGCCAGAGGCAATCCCCAGTTGGCAACTGATGGAATAGAAATTAAATATCCTTGTTTAGTAAATACATACTTTATTTGCTTGTAAATACACATGCCCAACTCCAACCAGCATACACCATGATTTGCTGAAAGATCAGACCCCTCCATCATGAAGCTCTAAATCTTACTCAAAAATATTCTGACCAATCAAAAGGCTGCATTTTCTCAGAGTTCAACCTGGAGAAACACTTATTACTCAAAATGTTACATAAAGTTTTATGACAGAGGGACCTGGGTTTTTGCTGTTTGTTGTAGCATAGACCAAGATCTGCTGTCATACTATGTGATGGCAGATCTGGGTCTATGGAGTTGACAATGCTGTTTGTGATTTAAAGCCAATAAATAAAGACCTAGATCTGCCATCATTTTTAGGTCAATAATATAAGAATTTTGGTCTTGTTAATATAGGTTACTCAGTATTCCAATTCGCATACTACAGTGCATTATTCATGCTGTCAGTGTATGCTTATAAAGTTGACCATGTACCTGTACCAACAGAAATCAAAGGGATTGTATAAAGATGCATTACTGGTAAGGGACTCGGACCACTAATCTTTAACTGAACTGGGTACTTGTCTCAGAAGCAGGGGAAAACAATAGATACCATAAATAATTCTTCAAGATGGGTAAGTGCCAGTAATGTCTACATTACATGTTTACTTTTTTAATTTTCTGAGACATTTATCAGTGCCTTCTACTATGACTGAGATTTCTTTTATCACACTAAAATTATCCTGGGCCTATCTATTGTGAGACTGTTAAGTAAGGAATCTTCTACTGGTAACATGCTTTAGCGATATTTATCTTGAAGATGTGTTTGTGTGATTTGGATTTTTAATGTAGCTTTAACAATTTTTCAGTCACATCACTATGATGCCTGCAGTGTAACAGTTTTTAGTGATGTCTAGCACTGGGGCATCATGCCGCAGACATGCAGCATGACGTTCCTCCCAGTCACATTATCCTGACACCAAGCCGACCAGTCCTAACACTAACCTCTTAATGCTGAGCGCCAAGTGAGGCAGCTGTTAGTACCATTTTTGAAAGTCTAAGCTATGACTTAACCGGGGATCAAACCCCACAACCTCCCACATCTGAGGCGGACACTCTAACCACTAGGCCGCTGGAGCGGTACTTGAATATATGTAATAATAATAAAAAATAAATAATAATAATGATAATAATAATAATAATAATAAATAAGAATAAGATTTTATTTTCAAAGGGTGACTCAATTAGATGCAAATGAAAAACTAATTTACCCAGAGGTCCTCTATTATGTACATATAGGATGCAAGCAAATAATATATACCCAACACATGCACAAACACACACAAGCAAGTACACAGTATATAAACAACTATTCATATAAAGCCACATTGCTGCAGAAATGAAAATTAAGCACAGGAGGTGGGTGGTGTTACATGTACTTTAATAAGTACACTATTTTGTAATGACTTTGTCCATCTAATACATCTATTGTGGAAGAAGATATGCTTGTAGCTAATTTAATATCACGTAGAATGTTATTCTAAAGAAGTGCACATAATAATTGAAAGCTATTTTTGAATAGCTCCTTTTCTGGCTTGGGTACTTTGAAATTTTGCCCTTTTAATGACCATAGATTTGGGGTACCAGATGATTACCTTTACTGGAAAATGGTGGTTAGGTAAGCGGGGAAAGATTTTGTAAACACCTAGTGCATTATTTTTGCCTTTCTCAAAAATATTCTTTCATGTATTGGTAATAATTTGAATGTAAGCATTGCAGTTTGAACTTTTTCTGTTTGCTGATCAAGAATTATTTTATATGCCCTTTCCAGGAGTCTGGCAAGTTTTCTCATATTTGTAACAGTTGTGTTCCCCCAAATAATATCACATTAGTCAAGATTTGGTTGAATGTAGTTTTAGTCAAGAGTAAACCATAATGTAATGGAATACAGTCTTGATTTACTTTAGCAGCCTAAGAAAAGAGTTTATTTTCTTTGAAATACAAAATATATAATGAGACCACTGCAAGTTACTGTCTACAAATATCCCAAGAATTCTATCTAAACACCTCATTTTCATATCAGTGTTATCATAGAGAACATGCAGCATATCAGTTTGCAACCTTGCTCTTTTCTGCCGTGTAGTTATCAACAAGACTTGTTTTGTCTGTATTGAGGATTATACCATTTTCCTTGCACCATATCTGAAGTTTGTTATAGCAATTTGAAGATTTCTTTCAACTTCAGCTTGGTCAATTTAAGCAAACAAAGTAGTGTCATCAGCAACATGTCAGCTGATGAGACTGAATTTCCTATTTTTGGGGGTTGGTCATTGATGAAAAGAACAAATAACATGGGTCCCAAGATAGAACCTTGTGACACTCTACAACTGATTATTTTATTTTCGGACAGGTGTCCATTTAATGTTACCTGATGAGTCCTATTGCTCAAGTAGGATGTGAACCACTTAAGAGTATCTTCACTACAATGATATTTTTAATGTTTTGAGAAGAATTTCATGAATTACTATGTTTAGAGATTTTTATAAAAAAATCATTCAGTACCAACTTTCCTTCATCCAATGCTATCAGCCACTTGACAGTCATAAAGATAAGTGCAGTTTCACAAGAACAATCTTTCCCAAAGCCAGATTGATTTTCATGATTCAGCAGATTGTGATTGTTGAGATAGGTCATCAAAGAACTGTGTACATGCTTTTCTAGTAACTTGGAAAGGAATGGAAGAAATTATATTGGTGTATAGTTATTCACACACCCTTTTGATCCAGCTTTATGTAGTGATATTACTTTTAAATTGGCAGTTTTCCAAGATTGGGGAAATTGACTTCTTTTCAAACTGTGATTACATAGAAAGGTAATACTATCAGCAATAGCAGATGCAGCTGCCTTAAGAAGTCATGGATCTATCATGTACATTTAAAAACATCAATGTTTTTATGTAATTCAAAAACAAACTATGAACTTATTTACTGGATTTCAGATTCAGTATCATTTGGAAGTTTTGTTGAACAAAAACTTTTATAGTTCTGAATGATCAGAGTCTAACTAATGTTCTGTAATTCTGGAGACCATGTTTACAAAGAATTCAGTGAAAATATTTGTAATGTCATGGATTGCAAAACATACTATCCTGCTCCAATTCACAAAAAGTTTCAGAAATTGTTGCGGTTGGTTTTTCATTTGTCATCAAGCAATATTTGGTAGTGGTTTATCTTTGCTTGTTTAATCATTTTGCTTACTTTATTTCTCCAGAGTTTGTATTCATCTTCTTTACCTACAGATTTCAAGTGGTATCATCTCTTTATAGTATCTTAACTTACCAAATTTTGAAAGTTGGAAAGGCTGTGTTAACTTCAGTCAAAAGGTTCAAGTGTTGTTTACTCAGCCATCAAGTGCACAAAATAGTTCAATTTTCTCAAATGTTAAACAGATGTCTATGGGACATGAATTTAACTCGACATTTGAATGATTTTATCATGCTGTATTAAGTGTCTAAAAATTAGCTGGAAGGAGTTGTCTTCCTAGCAGTTTTTTTATATAAATTTTTATCTTTATATTTTTTAATTTACCTTTTTACGTGTTACCATATAGCCAGTATTGTACTGACAAGCCATGAAACCCTAAACCTGCTGTTTGCTAGTATACAGGTCTAGCAGTTGAAACTTGAGACTAGATGTTTATTTTCTTCCAGGCATACAAATCATTATTTTCTGTAAAGCCTTCAGCCTCACATGTAAACACAACTTTGTCATGAGTGGAAACGAGCACTCTTCAAGGAAGAGAAAACTTCTTTTATCAGTCGCATAATGTTTCACCTGAAGTATCCTATATAAACAAGCCACCTGTAAGAGTTATGTCATAGTTATTCTGGCATTGTAGCAGACCATGAAGCCAACTCGGCATTTTCGGGTTTTGAGCCTGAAGATATTGGAGCCTTTTGCAAAGCTGAGGCAAGTTCCTCAAAGAGATGAGTTAAGAAGACACAAAAATAATGAAAAAAAATTGAAGTCTGCCGTGACTAAAATTCAGAAAGTGGCAAAACGCAAGCCTTTTATGGCAACCAAAAATGCAAAAACTGTCTTCCATAAATTACCTAGAGTTGTTAGCAGTTTCTTATGCCTTACAAGCTTTTCATTCAGATCACAAAAATATCCATATTGAGATTCAGTCTGACAACATATGTGCTATCTCGTACATTAATAATATAGGTGGAATGGCATCAATTCATTTGGATCAGCTAGCCAGACAGATTTGGGAACGGTGCTTGGAAAGGGAAATATTTGTATCTGCAGTCCATACTGCTGGCAAACATAATATACAGTAAGATTCTCTGTCCAGGAACTTTTCTGACTCCACTGTGTGGATGCTAAAGAAAGAAAGTTTCCAAAGATTCTGTGCACAGACTGTTGTTCCAGACATAGATCTTTTTGCATCTAGATTAAACTGTTAGTTAAAGAAGTTCATCTCATGATTTCCAGAACCAGGTGCTTTTAAAATTGATCCCTTTTTTTTCTCCCGGCATGATTTAATCCCATACAATTTTCCCCCTTTTAATCTTGTTGGGAAAATAATGAATAAAATTATTGCTGATAATGTTAGTAAAGCACTTTTAATTGTTCCACATTGGATATCATGATTTTGGTTTCCTTTACTCTTGTCATGTTTAATTTCTCTTCCAATTAGACTTCCAAGGCACCAAAATATATTGACTCTTCCATGCAAAAGTCAAACTCATCCTCTAGAGAAGACTGTATCTTTAAATCGCAGTGACTGTACCAGGAGAATGCTCTAAAACTAAGGACTTCCCACAACAGCTGTGGACATCATTAACAATTCATTGAGACCAGGAACAAAATATAATTTAGCAAGGAAAAAATTGAATTTTTTATGCAAAATCAGGCAAATTAATCCCTTTTGTGTCTCTTAGGTAACAGTTATTTCACACTTAAATTCTTTTGTAACTGAAGGTACGTCTTACAGTGTTGTCAATACTCACAAGACTGTTACTTACTACTTTGAGAATGTTTGAGAATGCATGGTGTCTCAACCCTTTTTTGATTAATAGATACTTGAAACGACTGTTTAACAAAAGTCCACCCAAACCATGATATGTTGACACTTGGGATGTAAACAGAGTCTTGTTGTTGTTGCTGTAGGGTTTAATGCCATTTTTCAGTACAAGATAAGCTATACATGGTGGCCAGTATCTATAGTGGAGGAAAACCCCAGAAAGAACCACTGACCCACGAGAATCAACTGGCATGCTTTCTCACATAACCACACTGGCCAAACATGAGACTCTAGCCCATGCAGACAGAGGTGAGATGGGAATGATCCGTAATGATGAGTGCTTTAGACCACTAGGGGTTCCTAAACCTAGTCTTAAAATACAAGTGTACCCTTTTTCCTTTGGAAACTATATCTTTATGGTTATTAACAATGAAGCTGGTCGCTCTTATTGCTTTATCTACAGCTCCAAAAGCACAAACTCTAAAATCTTTGAATTTACATAACATGACTTGAATGGCAGATAAAATAGTATTCAATTTTTTGGATTTGATGAAAACTTCAAGGTAAGATTTTCCAGTTGGAACTACTACATTATAAGGATGAGAAGCTTTGTGCTATGCATACTTTGTTGCATTATCTTGACAGGACTAAAAATCTTTTGAAATCTACTCAAGTTCTGGTATCTTATTGTTCCTACAGAGCTGTGACATCTAGAACTATTGCAAGATGGTTAAAAATGGTTTTAGAACAATCAGGAATTGATACATCTAAATTCAAAGCTCATTCTTACAGAACTGCTGCAGCATCAGCTACTTTCAGACAAGGCTGTTCCTTGCACAATATCTTGAAAACAGCAGATTGGACATCAGTAAAGAATTTTCACAAATTTTATCTAAGGGATATTCAGGCTAATAGTAAGGGTTTTGCTGAAGCAGATATTAATAGCATATAAATAATATTTTTTGTTTGATTATGATTTACAGGTTAACATGTGTTCCCTTTTTCCTACTGATGCTTTTAGCAGATGTTTTGTTGTCTATCTTTAAATATGCTATGTATACATGTGAGCTGAAGGCTTTACAGAAAATAATGAACCCCTCATCCAAGCATTTGTGAAGGATGAGGGGCATTATTGGCGTAAAGCCAGAGGCTGAACATGTATACACTCACCCATCCTTTGTTGCAAGATGAGGTTTTACTACAATGGGATTTTCCCTCCCTGCGGGTGGCTTGTTTATATAGGATACTTCACGTGACACATCATGTGACTGATAAAAGTTTCCTTTTCTTTGAAGAGTGCCTGGTTTGACCAGTGACAGAGTAACATGCCATGAATACATGCTCAGCCTCCGGCTTTACTCCAATAATGCCTATCATCTTGGACAAGGGGTTCATTTTTTTGTAGCCTACATGTAACTTGTCTTAAATTTATAAATAATGTTTATAGTTTGCTACTATCTTTTGTCCTTGATGAATTAGGAGTATGCAGACAACTAAGTAGTTGCAGGGCTCGAAATTAGCGGTAGTCTGCTAGCCCGAGGCTAGTAGATTTCCTGTAGGACTAGTAACTTTCATAATGTTAATAGTCCGATGGGCTAGTAGTAGTAAGTTTCGTTTATCAACAGTCAGCGTTTGTTTATACCATTCCCTAATAAAGACATGACTTCAGCATATGTTCTATAGAATCAAACCAGTGACCATTGTAAACACAGTCATAAAATATTAGCGTGAGAAGATGAAGTCAATTTCTGCCTTGGAAACGTGCGTTAGGAGCCATCCGATTTTGTGTATTTCGCTTAACAGTGCCAATTATGGTCCCGTCATTAACAATGGAACTTTGGTAATTGATCCTAATTAATTTGACAACGAATTAAATGAAAAATGATGTGGTATCACACTTTATTCACTCGACCACAGTGACAAACTACCAAACAGTATAACACACAAAAGAACACGACAAAAAATATTCAAAGAAATTAGTTTGCATGTTTGTTCATGCTGGCTCGCTTGCCAAATGCTCGAACAGTCACAAACGGGAAACTGCATATATTACATTCGCATCAAAATAATTATAAAAATTAGATCAATTTATTATGATTACGTTATTGACACATCCTTTCCATACAACTACCTTTTCAATGACTATAAAATAGTTTTTATATTTTTTCCCTTACAAGAATGAACAAATAATTGAATACACATGAAGATATCCAAGCAGAATGTCGTATATTTGTTGGGAATTAAAATCTCTGAACATGGGCATCTAAGATTTGAAAATTTTCCGCCTTATTATTAATTTCAGCAATATACATGTAGTCAGGTCCGATTAATTAGGAAAAATTACCAAACTTACGTTATTAATGATGAGACCGTAACTGGAGTTGTTAAATACAACCCTCAGAGTCAGATGGCTTCGTTTGATGGGAACACACCTTTTCCAAGCTGAAACTAACATTATCTTTTGATGCTAATAATTTATAACAGTGTTTACAATAGTGACTGCTTTGATCCTGCAGAACATCTGCTGAATTGGAGTCTTTATTAGGCAGAGGCCATTTAAATTTATGGGACGCTGGGGCAAAGGCACGTGTTTTGAAACGTGCTTCTTGCTCTGACTTTCTGATGTAAAGGACGCTGTGCCATTCCTTTTCTTACTTTAAATAGTTTGCATCAGCTATACTGTACCATCTTGTATTTCAACACGAGGCACAATTCCCTCCTTATAAAACAGACAAAATGTGGCGTTTTATAGAAGGTGTTCAGCCACCGGAAGAAAACAAAAGTTGAATGAAAATGACATAAAAGACAGGAATAATTCTTATGATAGGGAAAAGCGTTTCAGAACACAAGGACAAAAGACAGGGAATGGCTGAATTATGATGAGGAAAAGAACTTTATGCGGTGTAACTGGTGTATGGAATTCACAAAAACAAACACAGAGAAAACATCCAGTTTTGTTGCCGGTTGTTCGAACTTTAAAATTGAAACATATATGAAAGCTGTGGGCAACACAAATAGAGTTCAGAGAGAAAAGCAGCTATGCTGATACTACCAGAAGATGGTCCATTGGTAAGATCCTGCAAAGTTTAAATCGGAATGTGTTTGACCAGCGCGTTAATTTGTTTAAAATGCACATGCTATCATAAAGAACAGAAGACCCGTCACTGATTTTGTATGGATGTGTTAGCTGGATGAGATGGAAGGAGTTGATGTTAGAGAGACTTACAGGAATGATAAACATTTTGTTTCATTTACTCTCTACATGGCTGAAAGAGAAAGGCAGAAATTTGTCGATGGTGTAAATGAAGCAATGTTTCTTGCAGTAGTGTGCGACGGTTGTACTGACAGTACAATTCAGGAGGAGGAAATTGTACATATAAGAATTCGCAAAGGAGAGATAAAATCATCGTTCCTGGCAATTGATAGTGTAGAAAAGGTAGAAGGGATCCCGAAGGTGATCACCACTACACTACAATATTTTAAGGAGACGGGTAAGGAGACCAGAACAAACCCCATATGGACCAAGAGTGCAGGTAGAGGATGAGAAAGGACACCTGGATCCCTTTCTGGAAGTGGATCCAGATTGTCTTGAGAAACAAGAAATGTGAATTGACTGATTGATGATTTTAAGTGGGATTTATACTTTTGTACTTCGGCATTCAATATGATAATGCTATTTATGAAATAAAATTGTTGTTAATCTCAATACAAGTGTGTGACATTGTTTTGTGGACAGGACTAGTAAAGATTTGGTAGGACTAGTAAATTTCTCAGTATACTAGTCCTTCTGGCTACAAAGAAATTTGTGTTAAATTTGAGCTTTGAGTTAACTCAATATTTTTATTGCACCAATTCAGATTTATCACAGCCTTTCTGATTTTTTCAGGGTATCAATACCTCCATTCAGGGTTGAAAAGTCGAGGAGTTTCTTGTAAATTTTGTTGTTAGAATCTACTTTATGGCAATGTCATTGTTCCCCATACAAATGGCTTAGACCTCAGGTTTCCCCCAGAACATGTTCTCAGATCTTAATTTCAAAAGTAAACCATAGAAAAGAAAGGCATTCTCAGCCCAGTAAGTAATCTGTGAAATGGTCCATTATCTCTGTCCACCATGCCTTGTTAATGCTTTAATGATAATCTATTGTATAAACTGATCCCCAGTAGTTTCCCAGTGTCTCTAAGTAGGATTATGTCAGGCATACCTGGGTCAGACTCTATAACTAATGTTCTCTTACTTTACATTACCAAGAGCTGCCAGAGTGTATTATGTGATGGCAGAGCTGGGGCTACAAGCTACACTGTTCTCTGTTGGGAATTGTTATTAGTAATTAGAAGTCAATAACACAGTCCTGGATTTGCTTGCATATTAAGTGATGGCAGATCTGGATCTACACTGTCAGTTGTTGTACAATATTGGCCATAAACAGAACAGACCATGATCTGTGGCCTATTATGTGATAACAGATTGGAATCTACACTATCTGCAGTTGGGTGATACTGTACTGGAACAAATACTGTCATATATATATTTAAATAGTAACATGCTTTGAATTATACTGACTCAGTTCAGTAATGGGGTTTGAATTATACTGGCTCAAAACAGTAGCAGGCTCTGAAAATACTTTAGACTTAAAATAATAGCAGGCTTTGGAATTACACTGGACTTGAAACATTAACAGGCTTGAAATTACACTAACTTGAAACAAGTATTTGATTATTTCATAATCTTCCACTATATACTTGGGAACTGTGCTGAAATTCCAGAAACAGAAAAAAGGATTAAGATTTGAAAAAAGATCCATTAGAAGGATTTGGGATACACTATAAAAAAAATTATATTTATCAAACATATTAAAACTAAAAGTCTGCAACATATATACAGTGCTTTTATCAGTTATTCCTAGCACTTTCATTACTTTATTTAAAAATAAGAGCATCTTCACCCTTCAAAATGCATTGCCAAGGAATGATTAGGCCAAAATAAATTACATGTGTTTCCTATTGCATTGGCTTTAAAATCTGGGTAGGTAGGTAGGTTTTTTAAACTTTATGAATATATACACTAAGCACTTCAAGCACTGAGCAAAATAAAATGCTGATCAATTA
This sequence comes from Sinohyriopsis cumingii, assembly GCA_028554795.2. Classification (NCBI taxonomy): domain Eukaryota; kingdom Metazoa; phylum Mollusca; class Bivalvia; order Unionida; family Unionidae; genus Sinohyriopsis; species Sinohyriopsis cumingii. Next base: position 21,279,954 of record CM068835.1, on the reverse strand, counting down.
AATGCACAAATCAATTTTGGGAATTACTAAATTTTCCAAATTAACAAAAAAAAATTGCCCTTATGGTGACAAAATATGTTATTCTGGTGATTAGTGCAGCCTCCCTCTCAATTTGGTCCAGTACAACTTAATCTCATTATGAATAAAATAATTAGATTTAAATCATCATGACAAAGTCAAGGATTACAGAGTTATAAATTTCATATTGGTCCAGTACAATTTAACTTCATTAGGAATAAAATAATTAGATTTAAATCTTCATGACAAAGGACTATAGAGTTATAAATTTCATATTGGTCCAGTACAATTTAACTTCATTAGGAATAAAATAATTATATTTAAATCTTCATGACAAAGTCAAGGACTATAGAGTTATAAATTTCATATTGGTCCAGCACAATTTAACTTCATTAGGAATAAAATAATTATATTTAAATCTTCATGACAAAGGACTATAGAGTTATAAATTTCATATTGGTCCAGTACAATTTAACTTCATTAGGAATAAAATAATTATATTTAAATCTTCATGACAAAGGACTATAGAGTTATGAATTTCATATTGGTCTAGTACAATTTAACTTCATTAGGAATAAAATAATTAGATTTAAATCTTCATGACAAAGTCAAGGACTATAGAGTTATGAATTTCATATTGGTCTAGTACAATTTAACTTCATTAGGAATAAAATAATTAGATTTAATGACAAAGTCAAGGACTATAGAGTTATAAATTTCATATTGGTCCAGCACAATTTAACTTCATTAGGAATAAAATAATTATATTTAAATCTTCATGACAAAGGACTATAGAGTTATAAATTTCATATTGGTCCAGTACAATTTAACTTCATTAGGAATAAAATAATTAGATTTAAATCTTCATGACAAAGTCAAGGATTATAGAGTTATAAATTTCATATTGGTCCAGTACATTTTAACTTCATTAGGAATAAAATAATTAGATTTAATGACAAAGTCAAGGACTATAGAGTTATAAATTTCATATTGGTCCAGTACAATTTAACTTCATTAGGAATAAAATAATTATATTTAAATCTTCATGACAAAGGACTATAGAGTTATAAATTTCATATTGGTCCAGTACAATTTAACTTCATTAGGAATAAAATAATTAGATTTAAATCTTCATGACAAAGTCAAGGACTATAGAGTTATGAATTTCATATTGGTCCAGTACAATTTAACTTCATTAGGAATAAAATAATTATATTTAAATCTTCATGACAAAGGACTATAGAGTTATGAATTTCATATTGGTCCAGCACAATTTAACTTCATTAGGAATAAAATAATTATATTTAAATCTTCATGACAAAGGACTATAGAGTTATAAATTTCATATTGGTCCAGTACAATTTAACTTCATTAGGAATAAAATAATTAGATTTAATGACAAAGTCAAGGACTATAGAGTTATAAATTTCATATTGGTCCAGCACAATTTAACTTCATTAGGAATAAAATAATTAGATTTAATGACAAAGTCAAGGACTATAGAGTTATAAATTTCATATTGGTCCAGTACAATTTAACTTCATTAGGAATAAAATAATTATATTTAAATCTTCATGACAAAGGACTATAGAGTTATAAATTTCATATTGGTCCAGTACAATTTAACTTCATTAGGAATAAAATAATTAGATTTAAATCTTCATGACAAAGTCAAGGACTATAGAGTTATAAATTTCATATTGGTCCAGTACAATTTAACTTCATTAGGAATAAAATAATTAGATTTAAATCTTCATGACAAAGTCAAGGACTATAGAGTTATAAATTTCATATTGGTCCAGTACAATTTAACTTCATTAGGAATAAAATAATTAGATTTAAATCTTCATGACAAAGTCAAGGACTATAGAGTTATGAATTTCATATTGGTCCAGTACAATTTAACTTCATTAGGAATAAAATAATTAGATTTAATGACAAAGTCAAGGACTATAGAGTTATGAATTTCATATTGGTCCAGTACAATTTAACTTCATTAGGAATAAAATAATTATATTTAAATCTTCATGACAAAGGACTATAGAGTTATAAATTTCATATTGGTCTAGTACAATTTAACTTCATTAGGAATAAAATAATTAGATTTAAATCTTCATGACAAAGTCAAGGACTATAGAGTTATGAATTTCATATTGGTCCAGCACAATTTAACTTCATTAGGAATAAAATAATTATATTTAAATCTTCATGACAAAGGACTATAGAGTTATAAATTTCACATTGGTCCAGTACAATTTAACTTCATTAGGAATAAAATAATTAGATTTAATGACAAAGTCAAGGACTATAGAGTTATGAATTTCATATTGGTCCAGTACAATTTAACTTCATTAGGAATAAAATAATTAGATTTAAATCATCATGACAAAGTCAAGGACTATAGAGTTATAAATTTCATATTGGTCCAGTACAATTTAACTTCATTAGGAATAAAATAATTATATTTAAATCTTCATGACAAAGGACTATAGAGTTATGAATTTCATATTGGTCCAGTACAATTTAACTTCATTAGGAATAAAATAATTAGATTTAAATCATCATGACAAAGTCAAGGACTATAGAGTTATGAATTTCATATTGGTCCAGTACAATTCAACTTCATTAGGAATAAAATAATTAGATTTAATGACAAAGTCAAGGACTATAGAGTTATAAATTTCATATTGGTCCAGTACAATTTAACTTCATTAGGAATAAAATAATTAGATTTAAATCTTCATGACAAAGTCAAGGACTATAGAGTTATAAATTTCATATTGGTCCAGTACAATTTAACTTCATTAGGAATAAAATAATTAGATTTAAATCTTCATGACAAAGTCAAGGACTATAGAGTTATAAATTTCATATTGGTCCAGTACAATTTAACTTCATTAGGAATAAAATAATTAGATTTAATGACAAAGTCAAGGATTATAGAGTTATAAATTTCATATTGGTCCAGTACATTTTAACTTCATTAGGAATAAAATAATTATATTTAAATCTTCATGACAAAGGACTATAGAGTTATAAATTTCATATTGGTCCAGTACATTTTAACTTCATTAGGAATAAAATAATTAGATTTAATGACAAAGTCAAGGACTATAGAGTTATAAATTTCATATTGGTCCAGTACAATTTAACTTCATTAGGAATAAAATAATTAGATTTAAATCATCATGACAAAGTCAAGGACTATAGAGTTATGAATTTCATATTGGTCCAGTACAATTTAACTTCATTAGGAATAAAATAATTAGATTTAATGACAAAGTCAAGGACTATAGAGTTATAAATTTCATATTGGTCCAGTACAATTTAACTTCATTAGGAATAAAATAATTAGATTTAATGACAAAGTCAAGGACTATAGAGTTATAAATTTCATATTGGTCCAGTACAATTTAACTTCATTAGGAATAAAATAATTAGATTTAAATCTTCATGACAAAGTCAAGGACTATAGAGTTATAAATTTCATATTGGTCCAGTACAATTTAACTTCATTAGGAATAAAATAATTAGATTTAAATCTTCATGACAAAGTCAAGGACTATAGAGTTATGAATTTCATATTGGTCCAGTACAATTTAACTTCATTAGGAATAAAATAATTAGATTTAATGACAAAGTCAAGGACTATAGAGTTATAAATTTCATATTGGTCCAGTACAATTTAACTTCATTAGGAATAAAATAATTATATTTAAATCTTCATGACAAAGGACTATAGAGTTATAAATTTCATATTGGTCCAGTACAATTTAACTTCATTAGGAATAAAATAATTAGATTTAATGACAAAGTCAAGGACTATAGAGTTATAAATTTCATATTGGTCCAGTACAATTTAACTTCATTAGGAATAAAATAATTATATTTAAATCTTCATGACAAAGGACTATAGAGTTATAAATTTCATATTGGTCCAGTACAATTTAACTTCATTAGGAATAAAATAATTAGATTTAATGACAAAGTCAAGGACTATAGAGTTATAAATTTCATATTGGTCCAGTACAATTTAACTTCATTAGGAATAAAATAATTATATTTAAATCTTCATGACAAAGGACTATAGAGTTATAAATTTCATACTGGTCCAGTACAATTTAACTTCATTAGGAATAAAATAATTAGATTTAAATCTTCATGACAAAGTCAAGGACTATAGAGTTATAAATTTCATATTGGTCCAGTACATTTTAACTTCATTAGGAATAAAATAATTAGATTTAATGACAAAGTCAAGGACTATAGAGTTATAAATTTCATATTGGTCCAGTACAATTTAACTTCATTAGGAATAAAATAATTATATTTAAATCTTCATGACAAAGGACTATAGAGTTATAAATTTCATATTGGTCCAGTACAATTTAACTTCATTAGGAATAAAATAATTAGATTTAATGACAAAGTCAAGGACTATAGAGTTATAAATTTCATATTGGTCCAGTACAATTTAACTTCATTAGGAATAAAATAATTAGATTTAAATCTTCATGACAAAGGACTATAGAGTTATAAATTTCATATTGGTCCAGTACAATTTAACTTCATTAGGAATAAAATAATTAGATTTAATGACAAAGTCAAGGACTATAGAGTTATAAATTTCATATTGGTCCAGTACAATTTAACTTCATTAGGAATAAAATAATTATATTTAAATCTTCATGACAAAGGACTATAGAGTTATAAATTTCATACTGGTCCAGTACAATTTAACTTCATTAGGAATAAAATAATTAGATTTAATGACAAAGTCAAGGACTATAGAGTTATAAATTTCATATTGGTCCAGTACAATTTAACTTCATTAGGAATAAAATAATTAGATTTAAATCATCATGACAAAGTCAAGGACTATAGAGTTATGAATTTCATATTGGTCCAGTACAATTTAACTTCATTAGGAATAAAATAATTAGATTTAATGACAAAGTCAAGGACTATAGAGTTATAAATTTCATATTGGTCCAGTACAATTTAACTTCATTAGGAATAAAATAATTAGATTTAAATCTTCATGACAAAGTCAAGGATTATAGAGTTATAAATTTCATATTGGTCCAGTACATTTTAACTTCATTAGGAATAAAATAATTAGATTTAATGACAAAGTCAAGGACTATAGAGTTATAAATTTCATATTGGTCCAGTACAATTTAACTTCATTAGGAATAAAATAATTATATTTAAATCTTCATGACAAAGGACTATAGAGTTATAAATTTCATATTGGTCCAGTACAATTTAACTTCATTAGGAATAAAATAATTAGATTTAATGACAAAGTCAAGGACTATAGAGTTATAAATTTCATATTGGTCCAGTACAATTTAACTTCATTAGGAATAAAATAATTAGATTTAAATCTTCATGACAAAGTCAAGGACTATAGAGTTATAAATTTCATATTGGTCCAGTACATTTTAACTTCATTAGGAATAAAATAATTAGATTTAATGACAAAGTCAAGGACTATAGAGTTATAAATTTCATATTGGTCCAGTACAATTTAACTTCATTAGGAATAAAATAATTATATTTAAATCTTCATGACAAAGGACTATAGAGTTATAAATTTCATATTGGTCCAGTACAATTTAACTTCATTAGGAATAAAATAATTAGATTTAATGACAAAGTCAAGGACTATAGAGTTATAAATTTCATATTGGTCCAGTACAATTTAACTTCATTAGGAATAAAATAATTAGATTTAAATCTTCATGACAAAGTCAAGGATTATAGAGTTATAAATTTCATATTGGTCCAGTACATTTTAACTTCATTAGGAATAAAATAATTAGATTTAATGACAAAGTCAAGGACTATAGAGTTATAAATTTCATATTGGTCCAGTACAATTTAACTTCATTAGGAATAAAATAATTATATTTAAATCTTCATGACAAAGGACTATAGAGTTATAAATTTCATATTGGTCCAGTACAATTTAACTTCATTAGGAATAAAATAATTAGATTTAAATCTTCATGACAAAGTCAAGGACTATAGAGTTATGAATTTCATATTGGTCCAGTACAATTTAACTTCATTAGGAATAAAATAATTAGATTTAATGACAAAGTCAAGGACTATAGAGTTATAAATTTCATATTGGTCCAGTACAATTTAACTTCATTAGGAATAAAATAATTAGATTTAAATCTTCATGACAAAGTCAAGGATTATAGAGTTATAAATTTCATATTGGTCCAGTACATTTTAACTTCATTAGGAATAAAATAATTAGATTTAATGACAAAGTCAAGGACTATAGAGTTATAAATTTCATATTGGTCCAGTACAATTTAACTTCATTAGGAATAAAATAATTATATTTAAATCTTCATGACAAAGGACTATAGAGTTATAAATTTCATATTGGTCCAGTACAATTTAACTTCATTAGGAATAAAATAATTAGATTTAAATCTTCATGACAAAGTCAAGGACTATAGAGTTATGAATTTCATATTGGTCCAGTACAATTTAACTTCATTAGGAATAAAATAATTAGATTTAATGACAAAGTCAAGGACTATAGAGTTATAAATTTCATATTGGTCCAGTACAATTTAACTTCATTAGGAATAAAATAATTAGATTTAATGACAAAGTCAAGGACTATAGAGTTATGAATTTCATATTGGTCCAGTACAATTTAACTTCATTAGGAATAAAATAATTATATTTAAATCTTCATGACAAAGGACTATAGAGTTATAAATTTCATATTGGTCCAGTACAATTTAACTTCATTAGGAATAAAATAATTAGATTTAAATCTTCATGACAAAGTCAAGGATTATAGAGTTATGAATTTCATATTGGTCCAGTACAATTTAACTTCATTAGGAATAAAATAACTAGATTTAATGACAAAGTCAACAACCATAGAGTTATAAATTTCATATTGGTCCAGTACAATTTAACTTCATTATGAATAAAATAATTAGAATTAAATCTTCATGACAAAGTCAAGGACTATAGAGTTATAAATTTCAAAGAAATCACTGGCTACTTACATGGTCCCCAAAAGTGCTGGAAAAAGAAAAAAACAATCTGACAATACAAAACCCATCAGAGACATAACCACACAACCATACATCATGTAACAAAAACTACCATACAACCATATATCAAGTAACAAAAACAACCATACATCACTGTAACAAAAAAACAACCATACATCATGTAACAAAAATAATGATACAACCACATATCATGCAACAAGAACTGTACAACGATACATCATTTGACAAAAAACAACCATACATCATGTAACAAAAACAACCATACAATGATACGTCAAGTAACAAAAACAAACTTATTACAAATCTTCAAACTACATGCATCAACATGAAAAGTTTTTTTGTCTTGTCATAACTGTGTTCATTATCAAGATAAACTATAATTAGATCTATGGCATGTCATTGCATATCCACAGGCTTCTAAGCTATGCCACCATATCCAGTTACTATTTAATATAAAAGTACATGTAGTTTCAAAGTTATGTCACATAGGCAAGTTCCATACTTTAGAGGCATTAGCCAGGGCTTGTGTTGGATGCACAAGTGAGTTTCTCTTCTCAGGCCCAATATATGGTTATACTGTGAAGAAATGGGCATGTTAACAGTTTCCAGCAAACACAAGTTATAATCCTGGACAAGTCCCCTACCCCAGAAGGTGTACTGGACCAATGTCTTTGTCTCTCTTCAAAACTATATATGATTACTGGGTAAAGAATCTCAGCTCTGACGAGACAAGTTAATTTTCAGAAACACAACTACAAAGTTTAGGAATTGCTTGAAATCACCCCCACCCACCTCCAGGGTTAATATAAAACATTTTAACCACAGCTACAGACCATCTAAATACATATTCAGAAGTTTCAAGTCTTTGTTTTTGGGAATGTGTTGTTTAATGACACTAAAACACTTCAAAATTTATACCATGCCAATACATGTAATTTACCCTACCAAAGGACACAACCTGCAAGCCAAATCTACTTGATCCAATGACAGGAATTAAATTCTCACTCTCTTGGACAGGAGTCCCATGCCTTAACCTTCAAGCCAGTATGGCTCATTTTTATGTCTGTATCTTTAACTGTACAGGAGATACCTTACATTACTAATAGCCAGATGGAAAGGAAAGTGCAGATATGCAACAACAAAAAAATCCCAGCACCCCACAGGATGGAAATGCCAGGGCCTGCATGTCAAGCACTTGATCGAAGCACTGCTGTAAAACAAGTGTCCTTGACCCAAAGGTCACAAGGTTGAGTTAACATGTCACAGAACATTGAATTGTCTTTGCTTCAAAATGATTCATCCAATGTATGAACACAATTCATCAAGGTGTTTACAGCTTCTTATCTTTTGAAGTTCAAAACTAAATGTACAAGGCTAAGTCAATGTGACTACATAACAAAATATGTTATACAGTTGTAAAAGTTGAAGAAAAAGTAGAAAGTAACTAAGTTGGCAGCCCATTGAAAATGAGATGGCTGGCTCTACAAAATAGAAACAAATGAAGAAAAAAAAACTTTGTGCAAAACTTAAATGTGATCTTGACCCATAGATCAAAGGGACAAGAGTGCATGCCATAGAAAGATTTCCTGAACCTAATGACAATTCATCCAAAGGATGAAGAAATTCATCAAATATAAGCAAACGAAAAGCTATTAAAATTCTTAATGCAAATTGTCTATAAATGTGACTTTGACCCCAAATTATGAGAATATATCAATGGTTTAGGAAATAATAGCAAAATGATGAAACTTTAACCAAAACCTAATGTTCTAAGACTTTGACCTTGACCTTGCAGCAAAAGGGAGGGTGAGCATGTAAAAAAAAAAAGAATTTATCAAGTTTTTTTTAAATAGAAATTTATGTAAATGAAAACATTTAACTATAACCTTAACAAAAATGTTCATGGTAATGCCAATGGAAAAATACCTAAATGTCTTGCTTTATAGTAATGTCTTGCTTTGTATTAATGTCTTGCCTAGTAATAATGTCTTGCTTTGTATTGATGTCTTGCTTTGTATTAATGTCTTGTTTTGTATTGATGTCTTGCTTTGTACTGTCTTGCTTTGTACTGTCTTGTTTTGTATTAATGTCTTGCTTTATACTGTCTTGCTTTGTATTGATGTCTTGCTTTGTATTAATGTCTTGCTTTATACTGTCTTGCTTTGTATTGATGTCTTGCTTTGTATTAATGTCTTGTTTTGTATTAATGTCTTGTTTTGTATTAATGTCTTGCTTTGTACTGTCTTGCTTTGTATTAATGTCTTGCTTTGTATTAATGTCTTGCTTTGTACTGTCTTGTTTTGTATTAATGTCTTGCTTTATACTGTCTTGCTTTGTATTGATGTCTTGCTTTGTATTAATGTCTTGTTTTGTATTTATGTCTTGTTTTGTATTAATGTCTTGCTTTGTATTAATGTCTTGCTTTGTACTGTCTTGTTTTGTATTAATGTCTTGTTTTGTATTAATGTCTTTTTTTGTATTAATGTCTTGCTTTGTATTAATGTCTTGCTTTGTATTAATGTAGGCTCAACAAAAATTGCCTTGATTAATGAATACTGAAATATTTTGGAAAATAGAATATCATCAGTGGACTCAGTTTCTACTACATGTACATGTATAAGGATGCAGCAGAACACTGTCAGGAGTTATGGGCTTGCAAAAACATCAAAATCTGGCTTGTAAAAAAAACATGAACAATGTTGCGTAGATGTCATCACCACAACAAATGACATCACCATTATTTTTTCTCCAAAAAAGGCAATACAAACAAGATTGTTTAGGAACTGTTATAATTTGTTCCCACTGACTAAAAATATGTCGAAATCCCAAAAGAACTTATTTCAACGTAACAATTTGTTTGGAATATTAATTTCAAAGACATTGATTTTTGTTAAATGACTGGCTCAGATTCAATCCAAAATTAATCTAGAAAAAAATCCACTTGTACTTATCTACATTCTATCCCATAAAGCATATACTGCATTTAAGTTTATGATTTTCTCTACTTACCGTACTAAATTTTCACACAGGAACCAGGCATCAGACATGGAAAAGACAAAATATAAAAACGTGAGAAAAATATAACATTAATAAGATGTATCCCATTTATATGAAATACTTATACTTTTCTTCCTAAACTGTATTCCCAAATCTTACAAAAGTGTAGAATGTGCAGCCTATTGCTGCAACAAATGGATGGAACCTCCTGAGAACATCTACTAACATGTCGAATAGGTCACTGAACCTTGATCATTGGGACTGGGGCTAACAGGAGCAGTGAAAATCCTGACTGGCTGGAACACCTGCAGGATTATTTTGAAAGTTGGGAAGGTGCATATGGTCCCCCCACTGCAGACTGAAAGCATCCACCACCAGGCCTTCTAATCTCATATTGCAAAGACATAAAAACTTGATCAGTCTCATAGCAAACAAATTCATTAGGGGATACCCTCGTATTTGAAAAGGTGGCTCTGTTACAGTCTGGTCCTGAGACCATTCAATCATGACCTCACAACCCCCTCTGGACAGACTCTCTGCCAGGATATTCATCTTGCCAGGATAATAGTGGTCTTGGAGAATGATCTCCCTTGTGGCTGGACATTAGAGGAATTCCCAGATACCCATGTAAAGAGAAAAGCATCCATACCTTCCTGAAAAGTGTGGTACACTATAACTGACCTGTCATCTGAAGTCAGCACAACACAAGGATGCCTTAAAAGGGTGACAAAGAGGTCTCAGAAACGCTTAATCACGCATATCTGGACACAATCTTTTTATCTGGGACACAGAAAATCACTTATGCTGGAGTCCTCTGCATGCATGCAATTGCTTGCCAGCCCTGCTTCAACCACCTGCTGAAAGGGAAAATGTGCTGATATTTACAATGAGAAAACTGAGTGGTTTAAAGGCCTCCAAATGTAAATGTTGTAATTATAAGAGTACATCAGAAGAACATGACCCAATAGCTTGGTGGAAATTCAAAGACTTCACTAGCTGCTGAGTGGTGGGAAAAAGTGCTGATATTTACAGGAACTGAACAGTGATGTACTTGTGTATAAGAGTACATCAAATCAACAACTTGAGCTTTCATTATTGTGTTCATTTCCAAGTGTAGTCTAATAAGTAGTGTATGCGACCTCAAAATCAAGACATGTTGAGATATAGACAAAATGCTGTTTGCAAATTGACGAAGACTGAAATGAGATTCAGCAGAGTGCTAAAGTTGCTAGGACTATTTGTTTGCAAGGAAAAACATGTGTAATGCCTAGCAAAGTGCTTGGAATAAGACCTTTCCTGACATAATGCACTCTTACTCTGATGAACAATCAAGAGCTATATGTCACTGGCATAAAGAAGTTAGAAAATTAAACTTCGTGTCAAATACTGGTTCTACTCATCTAGTAATTTAACCACTTCAGGTGTGCCCAAAATGCTTCTGGTAGCGGACTGCAACTTCTGCTGGAAGGACTCGTTTTTCCCAAAATAAGAGTCCTGGACTTTTAGTTTTAAAATCCAAGGGAGACCTCTGTGACAAGCTCCATTAAGGCTAGGAACACTGCTTGCATTTCCAATTTGTTTATATGAATGGTGAGCACCCCATCCTGAATCTGCTGAGTCAGTGTACATAAATAAGTGGGGACTGGGGTGTGAACTGGTATTCTGGTCAGAAACCTGCCCTGGTTTAGCCACCAATGCAGATAATTGTGAAAGTTGGATCTCTGGGGATCTATGCTGTTAAAGGATCCTTGTACAGTTTCCAGTTCACATAAGCAAGAAAATAGAGATGTCACAAGTCTTTCTAGGGGAACTAAATCTGCAGCACAGCTCAGAGTTTCCAATAGAGAGAGGGAAAAGTGAGCTATGAGGTTTTGGTCAGAAAAGCCGTTGTGAGAGACGTGATTTGGTTGATCCTGTCTGGAGAACCATGGACCTTGTGAGGAAATTCATCCACCCATATATTAAGTCCTTAGGTCAGACTTCTCTGGTTTTGAGATAAGACAAAGACATGTCAAAGTCAACAAAAAAGGGACTGGTCATCAAAAGCAGTGTTTCCCCTAGAGGTGCAAGACTGAGAATAAAAAATCCTTTTGGTGTCAAAACTACAAGGTTTGTGATGCATAAATGAGGATAAAGGAAAACACTGCAGAAAAGAATCTCTGAGGATCTTCTGCATCAACCAGTCAAAGTACAGGAGGATGGTGATACCTGCAGATGTCAAGTGACTCCAACTATTCCCATCACCCTAATAAAAGTTCCAGTTTACTTATTTTCATGCCAAAAACTTACCATATATTCAATGCGAATACATCCTCCCATGGAGTGGAGAAAAAGCCAGAATAACCTTTTGCACTCCACTATCTTATTTTGCACACCATTCTATGTCACTTGGTTATATGCAGAAGGTAGATATTAAGTCATCTTTTCACAGACAAATATTAGGCAAGACATCAGTGTGGGGTGGGAGGAGGGCATTTGGCAATATCACCAGGTAAGTATTGTGTAATTAACATTAGTTTTACCCCCACACAAAAAACTACATTTTGATAGCAATTACTTATCCTGCTGCTACTGCATAGCTAAATTTTTCATTTAAGTGGGAAGGCTGATTCTCTAGTCAAACTGTCCTGTCCCCATGCCAAGAGGCTGATGAGTGATAAATTGGAAAGACCTCAATCTAACTGATTTATCACTGTGTGCATCATGGTACAGTGTTTTGCCTTCCGAAAATAAGAAGGCAACACTCTGCCAGAAGCATGATATGTATTACGGTCATCTACCTCCCTGATGGGAAGAAGAAACCCAATGATGGAGTGCTCAACCTCCCTAACGGGGGAGGGCGCAACCATATGGTATCGATGCTCCACTGCCAAGGGAGGGTGCAATTTGCTATTGCAGTGCTCACCTCCCTGCACTCTACTTCCCTAAACAGAGGATGCAACCTATGGTGGTGCTCTACCTCCCTAATAGGAGGGTGCAACCCACTGTGCTTTACCTTTCCAACAGGAGGGAACAATCCACAACCTGAGGTGTGCACACTGCTAGAGACATGAGAAATGTTCATTTTATCCCTACATGGGAAGTTGATCTACTTCTTGAAATTCTAAACCCTCCTTCAGCAGGGGTTCCACCAGCCGCCAAAGATGTTTTTCCCAACATGTGATACCTGGAAGAGATTCTTTTTCTGAAAATTCTGAACAAAACAGAGAGGGAAGGTTCCCCCAGCCTTGATATAAGACCAAATTCGCAAGAAGTGTAATGATTTTTCCATGTGTACTTTGAGCACTTATGCAACCTGTGTGAGTATACCAAGGGCCCTTTTGGTAGCCACACTGTCCCACAGACTGTTTTGACATTATCCTGTAATAAAGAAATAATGAAATCACTTGTTGTTTTAAAACTCACCTGCATACAACCCTGTGTATGCACTAAGAACAATATGATGTTGCCGCTAGCATCACCTGGTTATATGCAATGTTGTACTGCGTGCACACCTGCATATGCACTAAGAACACTGTACATTTGAAGTAAACAACAGCGCTGACCTCAAGAAAAATTACATGTAGTTTTCCCAATTGAAAAACAAGATAATTCAACTGTGAACTTGTTTATTAAAGCAACATTTCAATATATATGCAATGTCAATTTGCATCTTAAGCAAATAAAAAGAATATGTGAATTTAAAGATAGTGGAAACATGTCTGCAACATTGGGCAGGGCCTATCATTATTTTCCTCATGACACATGGACCTACCTGTACCAGTGTTTTATGTATGCAAGGAAAATGATGTCCTCAAAGTGTGAGGCAGGCCAGTTGTTTTTTTCTTTAGAACAGAAGGACCTACCCATACCACAGGGATTTGTATATATGTAAGGGATGTGTGTCCACTAAAAAGATGGAACACGAGGTAGTCTCTGAAGCCCTAAAAAGAACTAAAAATAGATGCAATCACATGTCTGTATTGATTCATTTAGAAAGAAGGGTTTAGTTCATATACTGACAATAAGGTAGCCATGTCTGTAATTGTATGCATTTTAGTGTGTTATGTATGAATAGTTATGGTAATGTTTTATATGCAACAAAGAAATTAGGACTAACAGTATGATATGAAGACATGTGTATATTTGCCCTCATGTGCATGGTACAGTGATTGTTTCAAATACTGTTAGTGCCATTATTGTGAACTTGAAGAAAGGATTTTTTAAAAAATGATTAAAAGTAGTGGATTAAGCATTTTTACTACCTTGCAATTAAAATAATGTAATCTGGTTACTTGGTTAAAATTTGTTACAATGTAGTTTCTGTTATTCTCTTTTGAAGTCATATAGCCAAAATAGCTCAAAATTTTCGACTTGAAGATAAAGTACTGCTTAAATTCAATGTTAAATGCAAATATGAATACTTGGAAATAGAGGGCACAATTCAAATAAGAGAACACACACTTCTCCCTGTTGAGCTCTCACTTCTCCCTGTTCTGTCCAAAAGAAGAAGCCACTTCTCCCTAAAATTCAATTCTAGCTTGACCCTGAATACTTGGCATAATTAAAGAAATGTTAACCTTACAATTAATTCAATCTAGGAAGTGTTTTCTTTGTTTATCAATCAATGGTAACTACACAGGTAATATGGCTCATGGGCCTGTAGTGGTGTCAACATTGAGGTAGTAACAACAATTTGCTACTAGCTCCAATTACTGTTGTTCTTTTTGTTAAAAGGTTCAATGCCATTTTTCAGCACAAGATTGGCTATACATGACGGCCAGTATTAATGGTGGAGGAAGAAGCCTGGAAAACCCCAGAAAGAACCACTAACCCATGAGAAGCTACTGGCAAGCTTTCTCACATACCCACATTGGCCGAACCAGAGACTCAAACCCATGAAGACAGAGGTGAAATGGCAGTGATCCATAACGATGAGCGCTTTAGAGCACATGGCCACTCAGGCCCCCACCCCCCATTACTTTAAAAACTGCTCATAGGAACATGGGCTCTAAGGAATACTGTTTACTATCTTTGATCAATTATCTAACACATCTAAGCTAAGTTGTTAACTCAGCACTTTTATTGCACCAATTCCCCATTCAAAATTTTCTTAATGCAACAGTACTCCATTCTGAATGGAAATTAGTCATGGAGTTTCTTGTACATTTAGTTGTTAGAAACTACTTTGTGGTAAAATCATTGTTCTCTGAGCAAACTACAGGTTTAACAAAGAACATGTGCTTAAATAACTATTAAGTAGTTATCAGTAACTCAATACTTTTATTGCACCAATTCAGATTTATACAGCCTTTCAGATCTTTTTAAGGGGATCAATACCCTCCAGTCTGGGTCAAAATTAAGTCCAGGAGTTTCTTGTAAATTTTGTTGTTATAAACTACCGTATGGCAACCTCATTGTTCTCCATACAAATGGCTTGGGCCTCAATTTGCTACAGGTTACAACCAGAATATGTGCTCAGATCTTAACTTAAACAGAAAAAAACCCACAGAAAATGAAAACATTCTCAGATGATTATGTAATCTATGAAATGGTGGTTACTTATCTCTGATTGCATAACCTTGCATCAATGATAATCTACTTTATAAAGTATAATGCATTTTTTTTACATTGGCTCAATGCAGGAAGGACGTCACTGTTGACTAAATCCTATGGGCATATATAAAGGCTGTCCAAAAAGCTGTTTTCTTCTAAGATATCTGAATGTTCTTTCTTTTTAACACATGACCCTGATCAAGGTGGGTTGGGGAACAAATTTCTGTTTTCTCGCATGATGTTTTTATGGCAAGTATATAATAATCTTGAAAGATGACTTGCAGTGAGAGATCACCTGTCTTGAGAAACCACGTCCATGCATAGATATTGATTATGCAGTGTAAGGACCTGTCATGAGAGAGTGTGTGTGTGTGTGTGATTTGGAATTTTAACATAGCTTTAAAAAAATTTCAGTCATATTGCTACAATGTCTGCAGTGTGGCAATTTACAGTGGTGTCCAGCACTGGGCATCATGCTGCAGAAATGTAGCATGATGTCTCATCCAGTCACATTATCCTTACACCAGGTTGACCAGTCCTACCATTTTTATAAGTCTTTGGTATGACTTGGCCAGGGCTCGAACCAGTGGCCTCCTGCATTTGCGGTGGACACTCTAAACACTAGGCCACCAGTGGTCCCTGTTAAGAGAGACCACCTATCTTAAGACCATTATATGTTTGCAGGAGGGGTGGTCTGTAAAGAAAGGTTGTACTGTATTCCCATCTCACCCACAGCAACTTTCTCATTTTTCCACATATCTGGTTTGTTCAGGAACTTGCTTTTATTAATTTGTACAATCAGAGTTGCCACAAAGTTTGCTTGTCCTGGTCTAAGATGTATCATTACTTCAAAACTTGGCTTTGGTTAAATTAATCATAAGTAAATACAATGACAACCCTAAAAACAGTGTTTGCTTGACCTGGTCTAAGATGTATCATTACTTCAAAACTCGGCTTGGGTTAAATTAATCATAATTATATACACTGACAACCCAAAAACAAAGTTTGCTTGACCTGGTCTAAGATGTATCAATACTTCAAAACTTGGCTTGGGTTAAATTAATCATAAGTATATACACTGACAACCCTAAAAACAAACAGGACTATGCTGACTTGTCTTCATATGTGATGATGATAAATTTCTGAACACAAGCATTTATCATCTTGTGCAATTTTGGACCCTTTAGATTTTGTAACCATTACGAACTTGGAAGAGCATTAAATGATTTCATTACTTGATTACATTCTGACTTGAAATTTTTCACCTTGGGTGCATTTTTGCTAGAGCATGTTGTGACTTGGGTACATGCTGACTTGACTTCATTTTGACCTGCTACCCCAACAGAAATGGCCTTGGCAAGACCCAAATTCCAAACTTGCAGATTCTGAGTACTCATACACCACACACAAATGTTGTTGTTCTCTATTAAGATTTATATCAATATCAGAAAATTCTATATTTTTAGTAAGAAATCAAATATTTCATTTAGTATTTTTTCAAAACATAACACAATGAAACTAACAATATTCAAATGTCTTATGTTACATGTTTAAGCTCGAATAAACACAAGAAAGAGTGAAAACAAAAAGCTTTGAAAAATTTTACAAATTATTTATTTCCCTGGAAAAATACTGTAAAAAAAAAAAAAAGAACTAATGGTTTTAAGAATCAAATCCAAAAATAATCCAAGAATCAGATTTTAGAAGTCCTAATAATGAAATGTTCAAATCATTTCAAGTTCTAGTCCCGATGAAGAATCCAAGATGGAAGGCGATGACGTATGCTGTATCCTGTTCAATGTTGTTGTCTACAGTTCCCTGTAGAAACACAAGAAATAATCCAGTGTTTAAATTAACGAAATTTCTTTGTTCAAGAATTCTGTATGAGCACTCAACATATTTCCAGAGAAAAAATTATTCTTTTAGAATCCAAATAATCTGAATAAAGATTAAAATGTAATTCCCAAAATGACACAACAAAAGAAACACTTTTACATCCTAGTGTTTAGAAGCCCAACAGAGAGATCTATAAGCAATGGTTTAAAACTTGAATATCTAGCAAATCAGACGCCTGGATCAGGGTCACGTGATCATGTTTACATCACACACTCTTATCATGGCCCTGACAAGAACCAATCATTTTACTCAAAGAATAAAATGTGTAAAAAGTTGTTTACTTTATTCCCACAATAAGAATAAATTTAAAAAAACTTGTTGACGTGAATGTTATTAATTTTGTATTAAGGTCGGGAACTAGGTCAGCTTTATGTGTTTACAACAATGAACAGTCATGGTCAAACTATCTTATGGAAAAAGTATCGAGTTCCAAGTAAACAGAACTACATTATTTTGACATATAATGGAATTAAAAAATAAAAAGATTTTAAAGTTTACAAACAATTAAATCAGATATAAATTAAATCAAATATACATAACAAATGTTATCATGGTAATTACATATTTTGTTTCAAATCAAATAAAGGGAATGTAATAAAAGAAAATGAATAAGGCATGCAAATCCTAAATGCATTACAGTCATGGTTTTGTTGTCAGTTCAGGTTAGGTCATTTCAACTGACCAATTGAACAGAGTTATAAATATTATGCTATTGATATAATTAAACTACCTTAAAGTAACCTATCCATTTGCAATGAAATCATGACATTAATATTTTAATAACAGAACAATTTTAAAAAATGAGTTATGACGCTGACAGGTTTTTTTTATGAAATAAATGACCATATTATTTTTAGAAAATGAATGTTGTTTTGTTCTGCATCATCAACAACAAAAAGCATTGATGTAATGCACAATGCTTTGCATACTCATAACTACTTTTGAAACCTCTTGGAGTAATGATGTAAACAAATTTCTGAGGTTGGGTATCTTGAAAATAAAGAAAGAAGCAAACAACTTCATTAGGAAAAAAAGCTCTTTATTGACATTTATTCTCAACATAATTATCAAACATGTCTTCTGCCATTAAACATCCCTGTTACCCAGCCATGTTTTTCTTGACATCCAAAAATCTTTGGTTTTTCAAGGCTGCTCAGTAACTTGCACCTTCTCTTTATAGTGTGCTCTATGTTTTTGGACCCACTGTCAATGAGTTATCAAGGGAGAGGTTAGTCCCACAACATAAGACACATCCGATGTTTTTGTTCTGGGGGTGGGGGTGATGGGTCTTACTGCCTAACTAACGGTGCTGTGTAGCATGTTTTCATGTCGACTAACAGTGTAACAAAAGTCAAATTTTCAGGAATATCACACATAACTGGCAACCAATAATGATGCTTTTCTACAAAGGAAAGTTATAATGTTTTTGCCAGACTTTACTTACCCTGATGTCTTTTCTCTAATAAATTCAAATTCTCACAAAAGAAATAGACCTGTTTTCAAGTTTTGTTGGCCTACATTTCAGTTGGCTGGGAAGCGATGAAAGCCAGGAATGCCAAAATCGGGTTAAGTTGAAATATTATTCTTTAAAGAAACAAATAAAATTATATTATGCCTATTGGAACTGCAACATTTTGTTTCGTTCCAGAAACATATCCAGCACATGAACCTACTTAAACATACTTCGGCATACCTCAACTACTGTTGTATTGCAACAAATTCAAATGTATATCAATGGAACATGAAAATACATCCATTTGCTAGTCATATTTTCATTCTGCCAGGATAAAGACAGCACAGCAAGTATATTAATTACACATAAATTAGTGGAAGAGTGTCTCTATAAGCGGCCAAGTGTGTGAGATATTCCTGAAACTCTGACTACTCATTCTGATGTCAACCAACATTGGAACAGGCCATACATGGCTGTTATATGGATAGTAAGACAAAGCACTAAAACAAAAACATGTGCTATGTCTTACACTGTAGGACTAGGGAGAAGTGTATGACTCTTACGAACCAGAATTATGAATTAAAAATTAAGCTTCTTTACCTAGTTTTCCCATAAACTTGCTTTTTCTATAATTTGCATGTTACGTTGCTCTGCAATATATATTTCTTTACATATATACAATGGCGTCTCAGGCAGAAAAAGACTACTGTGAATTACATCAAAAGAAACAAAGTGATGTATACATGAACTTCCTGGTCTGGTCGAAGCATGTCAAAAATAAGTATGCAGAACATATCATTTGATATGCATGCTTTGTAAAAATATCTAACATTTTTCTTAAATGAGAGGTATCGCTATGAAAGGAGTATACTTTTGCAAATATGATAGTAAATGCACAAGTGCATAAAAAACCATGGACTCCAGGCTAAGCAACTTATGTCCGATTTTTAAAGTGTTAATCGTTCGATAATTATTTATAGTCGGTAAAATAGAGCTAATGAGCTACTGTTATAATGTAAATGCATTTCTGACTTTAAACAGAATTTGTCTATGTATATGCATGAATGAAATGTAGTCCTTCATGTAAGACCTTGATGCTGATATTTATGTTTTGGGTGTCATAAACAAAACTGACATGTGCTATGTCTTACACTGTAGGACTAAAATGACATGGTGATTCATTCACAGGTGCTCGACGCAAGCTTGAGGTTGAGAAAAAAAAAAAAATTAATCTGAAGGAAAAAAATCATACAGAGTGACAAAAAATACCTTAGATTACCCCCATGACCCGTTCTGAATTAGGACCCTCTCTATCATAATATATAAGAGAGAAAATACGGAACTTCCAAATACTTCGTTCCACCCATGACCTTAGATTTCCTTCTGCTATTTCCGTCTTTAAAGGCACACGACCATCCTACAGGGATCGTCCTGGGCTTCGCCAATGTCACAAATTGCGATTTTGTTTCCTTATTGGCGACAAAAATATCCCATCTGGCGATTTTTTTGGCGACATATTTTTTGGTTATTTAATTTGTACATACAATCATGGATTTGGACTGGATAAATTAAAAGCGAGAACGAAAGGAAGCCACAAACCTGACTAAGCAATGCATTGGAATCAATCTGTTACACAAACGATCCTTTGTTCGTATTGACAACCCCATCTTTACAGTGCATTGTTACATCATAATCTGCTTATGCTGACATCCGGGCTGAGTACTGTATGCTGTGATAAAGTCAATCATGCTACCACACTATACCTACATCTGACCGACTTCTGAAGACGCGAATAGAACAGATACAATTAAATTGTATGGCTAATCCTTCTGTGTTTTTTTTTATACATATACCAATACAATAGTTTTGCTAAACCTTCATAGAAAACTTATAACCTTTGAAGTACCGACTGTGTATAAATACAAAGCAAATGGAAAAAATCTCAATCACAATTATATCTGTCGCCAGTGCAGCATTTTACTCATTGATCTTTTCCTTTTGCCATCAATTCCGTGTTACGGCTGCAGAGACTTAAACTCCGCAACAAGAAATAGCAAAAAAAAAAAAAAACACAAACAGTTTTGCATAATTAATAATAATTATTTATTTCTCAAAATACAGGAGTGAAAGAATCCCTAAACTGTGTGTGAATTTATGCTTATATATACGGTCCAATATTGCCAGGTGTTGACTCGTGTAAGTTTCATTCGTGGGAATGGAGATCCTATTTTGCTTGTCAAGAAAATTTATACCGCATTCAGTGATCATTCTTAGGATTTAGGAAGCAATTCACTACAAGCTTTGGGATGCTAGCGGGGGGGGGGGCTGCTGAGAGACTACTGGTGTCACCTGTCAGCACTGTAGACTGAACGTGGATTCAGTAAGATGAACCTCATAAAAACTGACATCAGAAATAAGCTCTGCATCTCATCTCTCGAGAATTTAATGAGAATCAGCATGTACAGATGCGAAAAATTAGACTTTGAAACTGCATTCAACAAGTGGGCAACTCTAAAATCGCGACAGATCTTCATGTAACAGTTTGTAACATTTTGTTAATGCTTGTTGTAATTAAAGTATTAACTAACCCATCTTTTTTAATTTCATTGCATGTTACATTAATAGACTAAATTAACACTTGGAAAAATGTACACTACTTGTTTTGGCGACACTTTTTGAAAATTGGCGACAAAATATTGAGGTTGGCGATTTTTTTGGCGACAGCTTTTTAAAAGCCAGGACCATCCCTGATCCTATATGGCTTGTTTTACTCCTGAGATATTTTTCTATCCATCAAGCCATCATTGACTTTTCTGCATTGTACCGAACTGAAGTTACGGGCTTCAAAACGCGCGATCTTCGCGAATTTTTTCATTGTGGACACTTGTGTGCACATGTGAAAACCAGTGACAATAGCTTTATGGACAATGTTTTCAACTCTATGGTGCATCCCTTCTTGAATTACAGAACAGCGATAGATGCAAAAGTAAGTTTTTTTACTTACCATTAACTCGATTCAACTTTAGGAATCCTGTTCCAAGCAAGAATTAGACATTGTATTCTTCACTGCACATACATCGTATACATGTGACTCTATTTTCAAAATAGGTCAACTATGCGGCACACACGTCAACGCCAAAATATGATAGGCTCAAATGGGTATACTTAAATAACATCCATGGATCAGAGAATCATTTCACGATAAAGACTTTTATCCTGGCAAAAACAGGTAATAACATGATCACATCATGTTAGGAAACATCTGAATGTGTTATCTTAATGACAGTGTACATTAAAGTATAATCTTTTGAGCCAATCATATTTCGGCGTTGACGTGTGTGCCGCATAGTTTACCTATTTTGAAAATATAGTCACATGTATACAATGTGTGTGCAGCGAAGAAGACAATGTATAATTCTTGCATGGAACAGGATTCCAAAACTTGAATCGAGTTAATGGTAAGTAAAAAACTTACTTTTGCATCCACCGCTGTTCTGTAATTCAAGAAGGGATGCACCATAGAGTTGAAAACATTGTCCATATAGCTATTGTCACCGGTTTTCACATGTGCACTCAAGTGTCCACAATGAAAAAATTCACGAAGATCGCACGTTTTGGAGCCCGTAACTTCAGTTCGGTACAACGCAGAAAAGTCAATGATGGCTTGATGGATAGAAAAATATCTCAGGAGTAAAACAAGCCATATAGTATGGTCGTGTGCCTTTAAAGACGTAAATAGCTGAAGGAAATCGAGAGTCATGGGTGGAACGAAGTATTTGGAAGTTCCGTACCTTCTTTCTTATATATTATGATAGAGAGGGTCCTAATTCAGAACGGGTCATGGGGGTAATCTAAGGTACTTTTTGTCACTCTGTATGAATTTTTCCCTTCAGATCATTGTTTGTATTTTCTCAACATCACGCTCGCGTCGAGCACCTGTGGATTCGTTATGATGCTTTCGATCGGTGATTACCGTAAGCACTCTACTGAGTACTATACTGTACAAGACTGAAATCTCGATATATCGGTGTGTTTTCCTGCATATTTATATTCTACATTCTCATTTATCAATGAAATTCACCTGCATATCCATGATCTGAACTCTTTAGTTCCAAAATACTGAATCAACCTCGTCGCTGAACTGGCCATCTAATCTTCAATGTCAAAAATCGACCCCAAGATTTCCCGTTGTCTGGTTCCCTGTTTCCTGCGTTATCATTGAGGATATAGAACAGGGAACCAGTAAATTTCCCGTTGCTTCAAGAGTATAATACAGGAATATATCATTATTTTAAAGCAAAGATAGTCTGTTAATATATAATCATTCTTAAATACAAATTAATAATAAAAATGTATCTTCCATGTATCTTGAATACCGAAATTGTCTATGACGAATTAAGCATTTGACTTATAAAAGTTTTGAGATTACAGGCAGCACCGGCAGAAATGGCAGCCGTTATACCTCAACAACCTATTTCTGCGTCGGAAAGAGCGGCCAGATCTGTGTTTGGTATGAACTTAATAATTTGTTGAAATATGATACAGTTCTGTATATTTTCCATTTCAAATCAAACGATTATATTGATTATCATTATTATAGCAAAATACATTGTAGTGTTTTTATTTGTTACACAAATTATGGAGAACTCGCCCTGAGAGAACTCATCCCAGGTGTCGGGAGAAGTCGCCCCACTGCGCCTGGAGAAGTCGCCCCTAGTATCATATATACTAATTCTGAGATGTCGCCACATGGTTGTTAAGGCTTTATTTATTGCTGTTTTACTTCAACTTAATAACTTAATAAATCTATAAAATGTGCAACTTTTCAACATTTCCATTTGATCAACTCTAGCTACGATGTCGTAGCCTCAACTTGATTTGTTGTGGTTGAGGCTACGAACTGATTCCATATCATGTAATGGAGCAAAAAAATTCGTCACTAAAGTCAGAAAAACAAATAGTGTAGAAATCAAATACATAAGTATAATCATATTGTGGAAGAAATTTGGCTTATTTTGAATTTATTAAGCCCTTACGCGATAAAATAAATTGGCATGGTTACTCTAACCTTATCCTGTCCGCCATGACAGATAACGCGAGACTCTCGCCGTGACCCCTTTTCTACGTAAGTCTTGCCAGACCATATTTTGGATTTTCTACGCTATACAATTATCAATTAAGTGCGAATAATCGCTTCTTGGT
Source organism: Sinohyriopsis cumingii (assembly GCA_028554795.2). Lineage (NCBI taxonomy): Eukaryota > Metazoa > Mollusca > Bivalvia > Unionida > Unionidae > Sinohyriopsis > Sinohyriopsis cumingii. The sequence goes on along the minus strand of CM068835.1, from coordinate 21,255,795 downwards.
GGAATTTCAAAGTTGCGGGTAAACCGTATTTACTTTTAATGCGCAGAATTTCTGACCCAAACGGCGCCAAAATTTTACTACGATTTGTTTACATTTTCAAAAAGGCGCCAATGTCCTTATATGGCACACAAACAAACGAGGCTGAGAACGGAAGTAATCATTATTTGAAATAATATGGTGGATGATCTAAACGAAAATATCGGCTAAAAAAGGTAAACGAGATTTTACAACTATTTCTACAATGATTTTCGATACTTCCGGTATTAAATAAGAGGACTACTCAATTTATTGGATTACATGCAAGGAATATGTTTAAAGTTTTATTATTAGGCTAAAGGAACGCCGGGTGTGAATCACACCCGGCTTGCTCCATTAACACGTATATGCTCATGTTAGTACCCTGTCCACGAGGTACGAGTAAGGGTACTAACATTAGTACTAATCAACTCCGCTTCTTTACTTAACGAAAAAGAAATGTTATCTGTCCCTTTTGCTCTGCTCTTCAAATTATTTGATGCATTTTATTTGGAGAAATAGAGCGGGTGTATGACGTCTGCAGTTTTATATATAAAAGGGTTCCAACCTAATAACCAAAGTCATCCTGAGATTACTTTAAATTATGGCATATACCTCTATAACCCGAAATCGACTGAATTGGTGCTGACCGTCAGTAAGCCAAAGGGTTATAGTATTATCTCTCTAACTGAACAATTTAATCAGATTTTTCATTGAAATTTGCTAACCATTGATGAATGATACTTGAACTCGATAAAAAGCATCATTGATGCTTACTCAGGAAACACGGTCGCTACTGAGTTCAACATCATGGCTCATGTGCATAATTCTGATGATTTCTGAAAGCTCACATGTATTATGCCCATCATTTAGTTTATTTATTTTTTGTCAGTGTACTAAATTTTATTATTTCTCAATAAAACAAACTGTTTAAAGTTGAACAAGAAGTTAAACAAATATTTCACTACTAAATTGCCAATGCAAAATAAACTGTATTATGTTATTTCATTATATATAACAATGCCGTGATCATGCGTACTAATGGGATTTTGTAACCTTAAATGCATATTTGAACTGCTCTACAAACTTGGGACATAATGAGAAAATCATCTTTAAAAACAAATTTAAATGTCACATTTAAATCCTTTACTAAATTGAATAATATTTCACATGGTCTTAATCAGCTTGGAAGTTTTGAGAATCAGCCAGAAATCTGGGCCGAATCAGTCAGTAATTTGTACCGAATCAGCCTGGTCTGAGTTTGAGAGTACTTACCACATTAATGAACAATGTTAGTATAATAGATGTATAAATCCAGAAAGTTAACAGTAATATTTGTTTTAAAAAATTTCTTCTGGTGTTCCGGTGTATGTTGTTATAAGAAATATAACAAGTTTATATGAGCACACAGACTTTCAATTATAAGTGATTTATTTTTCTGTTATCAACATTACACAAACAAGATGAATGCAGAATGGAAAGGAAGGGTTTATTATACAAGTGGAAAACAGTCTTGAACGTAAGTGTGGAAGAAAAATGCATATTCAATCAATGCAGTTGCATACAAAATCAAAGGTGCATAATAAATTGATCTTGGAAACATTGAATGCAAAAGCGTAAACATGTCTTTCATGTTATTTCTTTGGTGGATAATTTCTTACTTTTTAAAGATGGAGAAAAAAAAGAGTAAAAAAAATTGAGAATTATTCCAGTGCCTATGCTAATATAATTTTACAATATAAATATCAAGAGTTCAGCAATGATATAAAGTAAGGATTTCAAAACGAATACTTTTTGTTACCAATATTGAAACAGTTTTGCTGTATAACTGTCAGAGATGAGCACTGATGGAAAATAATGGCAATATTTCCAATATAATTTAGAACCTAGTGTAGGATCATCTAAGAGAATGAGAAAAAGTATTCGGATATGCGCTGAACATATTTGAGTAAGGAAAAGGTATTCAACGATATATTTGACAATCTGAACCCTCTACAGAAAGTACTGTGACTACTTAATAGTATGTTTGATAAAACAATTACATTTATTTGAACATCAATGAATTTAAATAAGTTACACATGGCACTTACATAGATTTTGTCAAAATGGATTGAGAACAAAAATGTTTATATCCGAGTTAAATGCAGATAAATAATCTTTATGAATGTGCCAAAAAGGTTTTGATGTCTCTGCAAATAAAAAATGGTGCACATGGTACCACTTTTTGACACAAAAATAATTGTTAAACAGTATTGTCAATGTTGTTTGAACAAAATTCATAAAAAATTACAATCTCAGACATATTTTCATAAAATAAACTTTTATATGCTTCTTTGTAATAGCATTACATGTGTGCAAATTTTGATTGAGTTGTCTTTCAAATAATAAAAAAATCATTGGTTCACCATAGTACTACAATGTAATGTTTTTGGTTTAGTGCTATGTCTTACTACCCAAATAATAGCCTTGTATAGCCTGTTCCAATGTTGGTTGACATCGGAATGAGTAGTCAGAGTTTCAGGAATATCTCACACACTGGCTGCCTATATCAACACACTTCCACTAATTTATGAGTAATTAATATACTTATTGTGTTGTCTTGATCCTGGCAGAATGAAAATATGACACTAGCAAATGGATGCATTTTCATGTTCCGTTGACATATTTGAATTTGTTGCAATACAACAGTAGTCAAAGTATGTTTAAGTAGGATTATGTGGTGGATATGTTTTTTGAACAAAACAAAACATTGCTTACAGTTCCAATAGGCACAATATATCTTTTATTCAGTCCAGAACGTACTGGATCATATCTTTAGGTTCATTTCATCCAAAAATATCTGCATACTTTAATATTGATTTTGCCTTATGGCATCTCAATAATGACCTCCAAAGGAATATGGATGTATATGAATCCAAATGAAGTGAATACTTGCCACTTAAAGGTATGTAGAATCAAAGTCTAAAAAATGACACCCATTACAGAAAAAATCAGTGTTGAATACCTACATAACCCATGTCACTTATACTTTACTATAAAATTGATCCATGCATTACGATTGTGGTCAGAAATGATAGGTGGTCGCACATAGCAGGTTTTACTGTATAAATGTGGTTTCAGCTGTTTGCTGCTGTTATTGTTTTTATAGGGTTTAACGCCATTTTTCAGCATAAGATAGGCTATACATGGCGGCCAGTATTAATGGTGGAGGATTAACCCGGGATAACCCTGGAATGAACCACTGACCCATGAGAAGCTACCGGCAAGCTTTCTCACATATCCACATTGGCCGAGCCTGAGACTCGAACCCACGCAGACACAGGTGAGATGGCAGTGATTGGTGACAGAGAGCACTTTAGACCACTCAGCCACTCGGGGCCCCTCAGCTGTTTGCTATTGATTCTATAGATCAGTGATGAATTTCTACTGATTAATCATTAGCAACATAAGAAAATAACAAAGATATTAATAATCCCTGTTTTCTAAAAGAATTTAACATGGTGGACAATTTCATCGCAACCCTTTCTGCTTTCCCTTATACACCCTGCCCCCCTTTGCATAAGGGACAAAATATGTATAAATCTGGAGTGAAAAAGAAAATAAATTTTGATCTTTGAAACTGAACTTCCAATGAGTAGCCTACAAGAACCTGCTTCATCGTAAGAGTGTGTTGGGATTTATCCACATTGTTCATAATATCAGTGAGTCAGAGTTGCATTAGCCTGTCAACACTATACAGTAAATTTCTTGGTTACTTGGCACACATACTGTAATCTGTTTAAAGGCTGTTAGGGGTTTTTTGTTTTGTTTTTTTAAAAAATATTTGTTCTTAAATATAATAAAGTTCTAAAAACCTATTATTTGAAATATGAAAATGTATGAAGAGCCACTCTCAGCACACTTATTGACCAACAATAATGGCACCTACATAGATTTCTCTGCTAAACATGTTTTGGCCTACATCTATAAAAATAGCTGACCATTCCATGTTTGTACCCTACACCCACCCCAAAAAATAATTCTGCTGGCCCCCTGCCAACAGAGAAACATAGGGATTTACAATAACAAAAATGTCATTATGGTAAAGAACAAGAATGATTTTATGGCTATTCTCTGTTGATCTGTTAGTATATCAGTTTTACCACATTCTCTCTCTGGATCATTGTAGCAAAATACTTTTTTGCCTGTTTAATGCAACTATGTCTCTGGACATATGAATGGTGGTAAACTGACCAGTGGAAAGGGAGAAGAGAGAGATGTAGGATAAAAACAATTTTTTGGTTGTTAATAATGTTAATTAAAGCAGAATAATGACTTAGATCAATTGTAAATACCTTAAAATCTTTGAATTACCTGGTTCCTCATTTTGCTTAGTTTATAGTCCACATTCATTGCCATACATTAGCCAGTAGGTGAATGGTTGAGTGTTTTTAGTGCTTTACTTTCATCATTAAAACCATTGTTAATATTTAAATTATAAGTGACTATTTTTTTTAATCAGTAGGAATGAAAATAGCTGCTGAAATACTAGAAAACAACCATCTTAGGATTCTGCAAAAGGGATTGTTGTTGTTGTGGGGTTGAACGCCATTTTTTAGCACACGATAGGCTATACATGGTGGCCAGTATTAATGGTGGAGGAAGAACCCAGGAAAACCCCGGAAAGAACCACCGACCCACAAGAAGCTACTGGCAAGCTTTCTTGCATACCCACATTGGCTGAATCCGAGACTCGAAACCGGTGCAGACAGAGGTGAGAGGCAGTGATCCATAATGGAGAGTGCTTTTGGCCACTTGGGGCCCCGCAAAAGGGATTGTAGATAGCCACCAAAGGAAAAGAACTACATTTTGTAGCAGACATACTGGGCATGGATGTTAAGAGTTCATTCACTCAGTCAGTACACAATTGCTTATAGTTAATCTTAACTCCATTGAAAGGAAAATATGTGCTTGTTATGTAATATAAATAAAATAGATGTATAGTTTATGCGCTGTATAATTTATATAACACTCGTATAAATTTTTCATTAAAAGGAACACAATTTACTGAAAATTTTGCTTTTGCAACAGTCTATATTTTACATTATGATGTATTAAATCAGAAGCCATTTGGATAAGAGAAGGAACAAAATATCAAAAGAAAAATATGTGTTTGTATGTAATATAAATAAAATATATGTATAGTTTATGCGCTGTATAATTTATATAACACTCATAAATTTTTCATTAAAAGGAACACAATTTACTGAAAAGTTTGCTTTTGCATCAGTCTATAATTTACATTATAACGTATTAAAGCAAAAGCCATTTGGATAAGAGAAGGAACAAAATTTCAAAAGAAAAATATGTGTTTGTAATATAAATAAAATATATGTATAGTTTATGCGCTGTATAATTTATATAACACTCATAAATTTTTCATTAAAAGGAACACAATTTACTGAAAAGTTTGCTTTTGCATCAGTCTATAATTTACATTATAATGTATTAAATCAAAAGCCATTTGGATAAGAGAAGGAACAAAATTTCAAAAGAAAAATATGTTTGTATGTAATATAAATAAAATATATGTATAGTTTATGCGCTGTATAATTTATATAACACTCATATAAATTTTTCATTAAAATGAACACAATTTACTGAAAAGTTTGCTTTTGCATCAGTCTATAATTTGCATTATAATGTATTAAATGAAAAGCCATTTGGATAAGAAGGAACAAAATTTCAAAAGAAAAATATGACCAGACATTGAAATCACTTGGACAACTTTTTTCAACTTTTAGGAACAGAATTCTCTTGAAACCTAGATGATATGCTTGAGTTAAATTGTGTGAATAAATTAAAAGCTGTTACAAAACAGCTGGGTTATTGGATTAGGAGAAATCTGCCCTTATCAAAAAAGTAACTCATCAAATCATTGATTTTTACCCATTATATTAATTTATTCTCAGCATTGCTTAATCCACCATTATATACAGAAAATGAATTGATAAAACTATTTTTTACAATTTATTTGGAGCATTAAAACTGAAAAGTGTTAAAAGCAAGAGAATTATTGCCTCATCTGCATACATTGATGTAGACTTTGCTCATGTTCACTTTTTTTAATCAATACAAAAAGATCACTTGGAATAAATGCCTTATTGAAAATGAAATTAAAAAAGACTTGGGAAGAATATGGTTACAAAGCAGATTCATGGTAAAAGTTAGATGGCTTGAAGCACCAGGCAAATATAGAAGTCAGTGTAAACCCCAAAGTGTTAAAATATGGGATGCACTGGACATATCTGTCTGAATATTTGTTCATTCATTTTCAGTGACCATAAATACAAAAATTTGAACCCCATCTTTCCTACCATGTGAAATGTCCAAATTTTAATGGTTTACACCTACTTCTTTTTTGTTTTATTCCACTTAATAAAAATTTCTTCTTATGAGGAGACCATTTCCATTGTCCTGGAGAAGTTCTGTTCACATTGTTTAGACGTATATCCCTTGATCAGATTAGAATATGCATTAAAATGACTTTTTAGTATTGTTGAATCCATATTTTTCTTTGCACTGATCCAGATTTTATTTAAAACTTGTCTCATAAAGATTTGTATAAATTTGATAATGAACAGATTTTGTCCTTATTATGTGGAGTTACAACCCTTGATTAACCTAAGAGCATCAAATAGTAGTTTATTGGCAGTACATTAGAAAATGTTTATGTACAAGATATAAGGTTCTGACTAGATTTGTATTGAAAAGCATAATTTTTCATAGACGTCTTTTCTTGTTTTTTTTATCACCAGTTGGCAATATTCCATATGAAGCAACAGAAGAGCAGCTGAAAGATATATTTACACAAGCTGGACCTGTTGTCAGTTTCAGGTAACCATGTCCTTATATAGGTCAGAGCTAGGGTATTTACTGTAATTCCAGATTTTGCTTTAGAGAAATGTATTGAGTTCTATATAAGCTATATGTACAAGAAAAGGACTACATTCTCCATTTATGAAATAAAATTCAGTCGTCAGCTCTCCACCAAATGTCTGGTACTATTTGTTCTATTATTTACCTCCAGTGATTTATATTCTAGATCTAATAATTAATTCCTTTCAAGGTAGATTTTACATTTGTTGATGCAATCTTGAAATTATCACTTGCAAATGTCGCTTACATTTTTTATCATTGTTTAATGTGATTTGCAGCAATTCTTGTATATCAAATTGCTTAATGCAAAGAAATGTTTCTTTCTTCATCTGGTTAATTCTCATCATGTTCTTTTGTGTCCTAAGAAACAAGGTTACTTCACTAATGGTTTAGAGGCTTGTGGTCCACTCTAGTTTACTAGGTAGATTGAAGAAAAAACACCTACATTGTCAGGGGCCACGCTACCAGGTGAAGTGGGCGACTAAGTCATCTAAAAACTTTGCCTTCTTCTGATAGGAACGTGAAAACAACTTTGCCCTGTGATCTTTTTTTGAGGAACTTTTAGTGATGGTCCTTTTGAGATGCTCCCTCGCCTTGGCTAGGTTTGTTCCAGAGTCAAGTTATATATTGCTCATGGCAAAATATATGCTTCAAATAGTTGGTGTTGATATCATTTACTCCGACAAACTCTTTCTGCATGCACAGACATGTGTTTTGATAGCTGATTGACCATTAACCATTTCCTGAGTAAGTTAGCAACTATTGCTGCCTGATTTCTGCACGTTATCCTTTGATGATAAAAACATACATGTGTTTCGAAACTATAGTTTATGTAAATAGCAATTTGAGTTTTAAGAATAAAATCGGTAACATGAATATTTTAACTGCCGTGTGTACATTATTTTCTTGATAAAAATCTGTTAGGAACCATAATGTTAGACATTGCTGTTTTGGGAAGTTGTTGGAGGGTTTAATGCCATTTTTTAGCACAAGATAGGCTATACATGGCGGCCAGTATTAACGGTGGAGGAAGAACCCGGGAAAATCCTGGAAAGAACCACTGACCCACAAGAAGCTAATGGCAAGCTTTCTTTCATACCCACATTGGCCAAACCCGAGACTTGACCCCACACATAGGTGAGATGGCAATGATTTGTAATGGTGAGTGCTTTAGACCACTTGGCCACTTGGGGCCATGTATAGCCTATCTTGTGCTGACAAATGGCGTTAAACCCAACAACAGCAATAACAATCTTACATTTGCAATTCTATCAATGGACTGTTGTAATGAAGCTATAAAGTGAGTGGTTACATTTAAAAAAAACTCTTTCTAAAAATAGATGCACTAGCATGTTGGCTGTGTCATTTCAGTTGAAAAAAGGGTTTAGTTCATTCATATCCTGACTTTGATTCTTCATTGTATTGTCTGCGAACAGTTATGGTAAAGTTTTATCAGCAACAAAGAAATTTGGATGAACAGTATGATCTGAAAGGTGTGTGCCTTTTCTGTCATGTACATGGTGCAGGGTTGTTTCAAGCAAGTCTAGAAATCTTTTTAGATGCCATTTTATAATGAACTTTCAGAAAGTATAAGAAAAAAATTGATTAAGCATTTGTACTAACTTGCAATTACAATACTGTAATCTAGTTACTCAGTTAAAATTCTTTACAACATATAGCTTCTTTTGTTCTCTTTTTTTTCAAGTCATTGCCAAAATACACTGAATATGAAAAGCAATGTTAAATGCAAATATTCATACTGGGAATTAGACAGCATAATTCAAATAGAACAAAAACAACACTCCCACTTCTCCCTGTTATGACCAAAAGGAGAAGTCACTTCTCCCTAAAATTCAAATCTAGCTTGACCCCTGCATTATTACTGAAAAATTGTTAAAGCATCATTAAAAATCCTTGTCACTTATCACAGCACAACCCTGCATTGTGCATAATAAACATTAAAACACCTGACTATTTTATGTAGAAAATAACGATTTTATGATCTTCACATTGTTGTTTTGGTGCAGTGCAGAAAATGCACAGAATCCATGATGGAAAAAGTGGATTGCTTTTTGGATGGTCAACTATTGTATAATAGTTACTGTCTTCTTGTGATTACATTGACAGTGGAAGTGTATGCAACAGGTTTATTGCAGATTATAAATATTTTTATGCTTTTGTAAAGTTTCGTAATTCTCTATTATTCCCTTCATTCTCTCTCTATAATTCCCTTCATTATAAAAGGGTTCCAATTATAAGGTGAGCATGATCATGAATCCGATTTCATTAAGGTGGATTAGAAACATTTGTGTCATATACCGTATTTTCTGGCGTATAAGTCAATGCGGAGTATAAGTCGAATTGACCAATTTTGTAAATTTTCCATCCTTCGTCCATATATAAGTCGATTTGGAGTATAAGACAATACCAGGTCAATAACTTGGCTTTGTATTTTGTACTACCGGTAGTAACTTCCGGTTGCATGAATATTGATGGTATCATTGTATGATATTCCATATTACCAGCAATCATGAAATTGCATTACCGATGCTAACATGCTTGTGATTTTACTTCTGAACTGCTGTATTTTGTTATCAATTGACACAGCTGAATAAACAGTCCATGCTTGTCTTATTATAATTGAAAGCACATCCATGTTGTAGTTCATTTTATTATCTGTAGTTACGAACGTAACTTATACAAACTTGTCATTTTCTATCGTAAGTTTGAAAGTCACGGACTCCGTTAAATCGATTCATATATATATATATATACATATACTATTTTTTAAGTGTTTGTTCTGTTTGGACTTGGATATAATTAACATTTTATTACTAATCTATTCAATGCTATACCCCACTATTATCTTTATTGGCGAGTTTGAATACAAAGTAATGGGTATGATCTCTTGTCCTTATAACAAATTTTGTATGGACAATGACTTCAGTAAAATGTTGACAGATTTTCATTTCCCTAAAAAAAGCCTCATTTCCCTACTGGCAGCCTCACTGATTTGACCTATTCTGTCGATTCTTGCCCTCAATCTGGTTTCAGTTATAGCCAAAGTGCTAAGCATGTTTAATTACCGTGTAAATAACACTGCATAGCCATGTGGTTGTTGTGACAATGTACATTGTAATTAAAACAAGAATAAATTGTTGATTTAGAGGTGTTTATTAATAATGGAATATAGTAGGCTCGTAATACATGAGGATTATCACAATCGTCAGGTAACTCAAAATACCGTCTTTTTTCTCTTTGCAAAAGCTGCAAATAAAAACCGCCCTGAATAAAAGAACGATCTTGTACACGGACAATTTTTTTCATCTCTCACTCTCTCTCTCGTGCGCACACACACAAGCACGCGCGCGCTCACAATATATCTGATTTTAGTTTAGTTTAAACCATATTTGTTTTAATTATGATATCCATTGCAACAAGAGCCACGTGGCTGTGCATGCTATGAAAAGATTGATCAAAATATACCGAACTCATTAAAATGTGCCCGTACTATAGCAATGAAAACAATGCCCATGGCTAAATTCATTATTTACATCTAGAGAAGGGAGTGGGCATCATTTTCTGTTGTACTTAATCCCATTGATATTAAAAACAGGTAGCGTAATTGATGTGGATTAATGATAAAGAACAATGGGGTACCGGCAATATGGTAACTAGTATCGGTAGCTAAAGCCAATATCAAGGTCTAAACAATTGCAGTAACTGGCTTTGATTGTTGTTGAAAACAAAGACCAATTTATCAACAACCTGTATAATCATTATTTTATAAATAAACATAGAACGCTCGAGTTAATATGGATTACATCCCTTTGTAGGATCAATTGGATCAATTAAAAAGCTATGCCGGTAATTGCTCACGTGTGTCCAACATTATACTGGAAATTCAAATATTAATGGACCAGTTATTTCATATCTTTTTTTTAGGAACAAACAATATGCTTTGAATTAGTACAGTACACTGTAGAGTATAGACTGGCCTGGTGAAGTTTTTACCGGTACAGTAAATTGTTTTCTTTTATTTTATGTTTGAGAAATAAGAAAAAACATGCAGAATGCAAAATAAATAATGACAAAACTTACAAACATAAACACAGTCATATTAGTTTATGACAATTTATTGACATAGTAATTTAACATGAATTTGTACTTCTATGTGACCTGTTTTCGATTATGCCAGTTATAGAGCAATGTCAGTAGCATACTGTAATCCATATATATGTCGATGGAATTTCAATGACACAATCCATATATAAGCCGATTCGGAGTATAAGACGAAGACTGAACTTTCAAGTCAAAAAGTATTGACTCATACGCCGGAAAATACGGTACCTCATTATAAGGCAATCTTGCTCTTTGGCAGTATAGTATGACTCATGTGGACAGGGTTTAAATGAGAGTGAACTTTTTCTTGTACATGAAAGCTATAAATTCCTTCATTATTTAATAGCAGCGACAAACCTCTGATGGAATAAAATTTCTCCTAGTGCTCATCATTTTCTGCTACCTTGAGTTTAATGGATGATGTAACTTTTTATTGCCAATTATTGATCAAATGTGCATATGGCACCAGCAAACATTTATCAGGTATTTCATCCTAATTTGTAGGTTAGTGTATGACAGGGAGACTGGAAAGCCCAAAGGCTATGGATTCTGTGAATACCAGGATCTTGAGACAGCCCAAAGTGCCCTGCGCAACCTTAACAACTATGACTTCAATGGGCGTCCTCTCCGTGTGGGTGTGGCAGCAGGTGAGCAGAATAAGGATGACATGCAGGGCATGCAGCAGGCTCTAGGAGGTCCACTGATAGAGGTGAATTATCTTGAGCAGGAGATATTTAAATGGGGATAATTTTGTAATTTTAATATACAGTACAGCTCATGTGTATTTTCATAACTTGACACATCATGTTGGGGGTGGAGAGGGTTTAAAAGGAAAAAAACTCCACCACAGAGCTGCCACAGCAGCTTGCAAATAAATGCTCTTACACCACGCTTTCTTGCAGAGTCAGTGGAGATGACCACTGAGGAGTGGACATGGTTTACTATATGACCACAGCAAGCATGTTCTTTAGAGGTTTATGGAGAGAGAGAGAGAGAGGCGCCAGTTTATCTACAGTGTTATCAGATGATTATATACATGTCCTTGTTCGTATGAAGATTATGTAATAAGTATAATGCCAAATCAAATTTTAGATAATATTAACATAAAGTCGCAATGCCTCGAAAACTGTACTAATACTACTGTCATTTTTTCATTTACAAAAGGCTGATAGACACCTTTTGCAACAAGAATATGCTTTCACTTTATTCAAAGAAATCTGAACAAACTTATGTAATCACTTGTTGATCTTCTCTTGAACAGGGCAAAGTTATCCTATTGTTTAAAATGAAAAGTCTCCTCTGAGGTACGTATATTTAAATTCCCGATTACAGCCACTTCTGTTAAAAAGACCCCAACTTAACTGAAAACACTGAATTTACACTTTTATGCGAACCGCATGTTTTTATCCTGGGAAATTAATGACCCGGTCACGAGTATGTACAGTCTGAGTATACATGTACACAGTTTTGAACTTTATTTCAGTTCTGACTGCATTTATACTGTATGGGACTTGTCTTTTAATTTTTTGTTCTGTCCAGTTGGGGTATTTTTTATTCTTTCATTCATCACAAGATAAAAACAAGTTCAAATAATATAACCCTTTGGAAACTCAAATGGTCTCTCCCTAATAAAGAATTGCCTAGAGTGGATGTTATAAACTTTTAGTATCAGAAGGCTATGTCAATTTCAGCATGGGAAATGTGCGTTTCTAATATGAAGCCATCTGACTTGGTGCATTGTACTTTGCACCTCCAATTACAGCCTTGTCACGGGGCCCCGAGTGGCTGAGTGGTCTAACGCGCTCTCCATTATGGATCATTGCCATCTCACCTCTGTCTGCGTGGGTTCGAGTCTTGGATTCAGCCAATGTGGGTATGTGAGAAAGCTTGCCAGTAGCTTCTCGTTGGTCGGTGGTTCTTTCCGGGTTTACCCGGGTTCTTCCTCCACCATTAATACTGGCCGCCATGTATAGCCTATCGTGTGCTGAAAAATGGCGTTAAACCCTACAACAACAACAACAGCCTTGTCATTAACAGCTTAAATTTAGTAATTGTTTCTAATTATCTGACCTCAACATATTCTTGAAATGAATAATAATGCTGAAAATTTTCAATTCTTAAATGTTAAAAGAAATTTAAGACATTCTGCATGGTTCTATTATTTGTTTGTTCTTGTAAGGAAAAATATAAAAACATTTTTATTATGATATAAAAAACCTAATCAGTCATATGGAAGTGATGCATCAATAACCTAATCGTACTATGGATCTAAGATGTTTAATTTTCTCAATGCAGATGTCTGTTTGTGACTATTAGAGTATTTGGCTATTGAGACAAAAAAAATAAAACATGGAGGCCAATTGTTTAAAATAGTATTTAGATGATTTATGTTTTTGGTATACTGCTTTGCAGCTCAAATAGATTAAGTGGAAGACATGGGATTGATTCTTCGTATCTCTCAATCAATTGATAAAATGATGACATAAATTTGTATTTCTCTCACATGATGTAATTTCTTTATGCAAATAAAAGACCTATTAGTGGCAGTGATACCAAGTTTGATCTCTGCATCTGTCTTAGATTGGTTTAGTGCTCTCTTGTGCATATTATGTTGTTGTTGTTGTGGGGTTTAACGCCATTTTCCAGCACACGATAGTCTATGCATGGTGGCCAGTATTAATGGTGGAGGATGAACCCGGAAAAAACCCAGAGAAGAGCCACCGACCCACAAGAAGCTACTGGCAAGCTTTCTCACATACCCACATTGGCTGAATCCTAGACTCGAACCCATGCAGATAGAGGTGAGATGGCAGTGATCCGTAACATAGAGCACTTTAGACCACTCTGCCACTCGGGTCCCCATGCATATTATGGAACCCTCTTAAAACAAAACAAAAACTTGAAAAAATGCTAATGGATCTATTTCAGGAACATTTAGCACAATGAATCAGGGCTGGATCAGGTCAAGTGTTAGGTGTTGGGGGGATGTTTCCAAAATTTCCTTGTAAGGGCACCAAGGTAAAAGTATGTGTGTCTGTTTACTCAAAATATGCATTATACCTAATAAATGTGTGCAAGAATAAACTGATTAATTTCAAGAGACAAGTGACTACATTTGTGTTATATGTACTATTTATGAGGGGGGGGGGGTGATCTGGCCCTGACAAGTTCCCAGTAATATATTGTGTTATTTCTTCTAACATTCAGTCACATGGGTATTGAGGGGTTATTTAAACTTGAGATTTGTATTATAAAAAGGATACCATGGCATTCCTTTTCTTATTTGAAATAAATTTATCCTGTGATGAATGAAATAACAAAAAAATCTCCCAGTTGGAAAGAACAATCTAGCCCCATAACTTAAATGGCCTTGCAGTAAACATGTATTTAAAATTGAACAAGTGTGTATATTCAGCTTTGTATATGGGTCATTATGTGGTTCATAATTTCAGAATTTGCTTTTGTCTTTGTTGGGCTTTTTTTAAAAAAAAAAACAATTGGCTGTTAACTGGAATTAAATTGTCTATACTTAGAGGATTATTTTTCATGTTTAAACAGCAAGATAAATTGACACTGTTCAAGAGAAGATCTTAATGGTGTGCCCCTTGTCAAGTCATTGCATAAATTTGTTCAGTATTCTTTGAATAAAGTAAAAGTGTAAACATATTGCAAAAGAAGTCGATCAGTCTTCTCTAAATATGCAGAATATAAAGACTATTTTACTTTGTTTTTGTACTGTCCCAATATATTTGATAGAAATTAAGATCACTTGATACTTGAAATGGTATCTGATTTTAAATCACACGACATTTGGATCTTTTCCATGGGTGGTCCACATTGGTTGACTGTTCAAATGTCAATCAGTAAAACTTCCGTTGTTAATGACTCAACCATAATTTCAGCCACATGTATTAAGTGCCAAGTCATGTGATAGAAACACACCTTTCCCATGCTGAAATTGACACCTTCTGTTAACATTTTAGAACAGTGTTTACAATGGTCACTGCCTTGATTTCTGCTGAATACTCATTGAAGCCAAGTCTTTTCTAGGGAGAGACCATTTAAATTTCTAAAGGGGATGTGTGCTTGAAAACTATTATCTTACTCTGATTTGTGGTATAGAAAAGGCCACTATGCCATTCTTTGCTTTACTTGAAACCAGATTATCATGTGATAAATGAAATAAAAATTCCACATTCGGAAATAATAATTTTAGCCCCATAAAATTAAATGGCCAGTCACTTACAGTACATATCCATTCAAGAATTTAACTAGTTGATGGTTTTGCATGTATATTCAGTCTCATAACTAGGCCATTACTGCTTAAGGACTAAACACAAGGTTCGCATTTAAGTGTTAATTCATTGTTTCATTTTTTGTTGTTTGCATTTTCAAACAGAATCTGCTGCTATCAGGAATTTAAATGTCCCTTCTTTAGTGGATTGCTTTTCACGTTTAAACAGTAGGATAAATTTACACTGTTCAAGAGGAGCTCAACTAGGTGGGTGTCTTGTCCAGTCAGTGCTTACGCGTTTTCAATGTACAAAATATGAAAGACTTATAAAATTAATTTCTGTTGTCCATATATATGATCACTGATTGCTGAAATGGTATTTGATTGTCAATCACTCATGACAACAGGCTTTCCATTGGTGGTCTTTATTGATTGGCTGTTCAAATATCAGTCAGTAATGCCGATCAGCCACTCCACAATGTAGATGCCATCAGCAAGCCGGCCAAGGCATTGTGGTGATTTTTAAGTATTTGATTGCTCTGTTGCAAAATGTTATCATGGAGTGAAAGTTGAGGGGTTAAGTTCCCCACCACATTGCATGGTGTTCCAAAAATACATGTGAGCTGTACTAGAGCTGTTTCCATGACTCATCATTTCAGATGTCCACATATTGTACTGTATGTTCGACCATCCACCCATCCGTCTAGGACTGCAGATAAGTATGTTGGCTTCAAAATTGCAGAAATATACATGCAATGGGTCTGTTGTTGAGGTCATGGCTGAATAAATTAAGGAATTGCTACCCTCAGCAAGTTTAAATAGTAAAACAAGTGGGCTGTTCCTGGCAAATTATATATTTGGATATTAGCAATGAAAGCAATGTGAATTAAGCCATCATTGATGAATAAATTATGCATGATGAATTTGTACATATTACATGCTTACCACAGATTGGATTTTCAAACCACTGCATTCCCTGATATATCTATGTGCCCTCAGTTTGACCATTAGTGACCATTTGAATCATAAATTTGTTTGATTAGTATGAATGTTAAAGTAATTTTTAATGAAATTTGTCCATTAGCTGTTCCAGATTCTAATGTACAGTTGGCTACAGAGTTGTGCAGGGATGGAGTGGCAAGGTATTCATGATGTCTGAGCTCATTTTTGACAAGATTTTATACTTGTGAAAATATGAGAAACTTAAAATATGTTGACTTGATCTTTTCAGAGTCCATATGGTGATGCAGTGGAACCAGAGAAAGCTCCTGAAGCAATCTCAAAGGCTGTTGCTAGTTTGCCACCCGAGCAAATGTTTGAACTGATGAAACAGATGAAGGTAAAAAGATTATAAGTAATATTATCCTTAAAAAAAGAAGACATGGAGGTTAGTGTCAGACTCAAAATGAGATTGTGCAGGTTAATTCCCATCATCAGATAAACTTGGATTAGCTACCATAATGTTTACCTTAACTGCCACAGCATGATATAATCTTAAAAGTGTTCATATACAGTAGTCCCCCTCTTATAAGGCCATCCCTATTGCAGCAGGGAAGTGGCCTTATAATGAGGGTGGCCCTTCTAGAGGGGGATGACAAATGCAAATAGTAAATACATATGAAGAAAGTCACAAGTACATTCAGTTCTAAAACATTTAATATTTTTATTAAAAAGATCATATGCACGTTGTGAAATAAATGTAAAACAAACTGTTTCATCATTTTCAAGCCATTGATATAGTTTTAAAAACTGTCTTTATAATTATGTTACAGATCACATCATCTGTCACTTTCTTGGTAACAGTCTATAAAATAAAAAAAACAGTCTCATCACAAATTAAAATTATCCTTGCTGTCATATCCCCTGCATATATCGTTTAGTCTTTTGTTCCAATCTTCGACAACTTCATTATTAACATCAGCTGATTCTCCACTAAGGACAGAAAAACTTAATATTGTGTCACACTTGAAATCTGTGCAACCATCGTTACTTGCAGTAAAGTCGTCATATCCCAATTCAGCTGACAAAATTGTTGCTTTTTCTTGTCATTCAAATCAGGATACAAACATCTCCAGGCTCAAACAATCTTCCTTTCTCCGTCTATTTCACCTTCCCACTTCTGCATAATTGTTTCCTTATCTTTTACAGTATTATTTATCTGAGTCCTTCTGACATAAGTTTTTTGCAAGGATCCTCCTCCTCCTCCCCCTCCCTCCCACCTCCCGCTGTGAGTTGAATTACTTTCACTTCTAAACTGAGAATTTTTCTTTTCCTCGATGACATGTTGATCTTTTTGCAGTAAGTTATTCATGTTGCCAACTAAATTAATGATAAAACAATTTTGTATGCATCTAAACAAATTGCCATGTGTTTTTAAAGGAAGTGATCTTGTCACGTGATTTGTTAGTTGCAGTCTGGTACCATATTGTTTTTATACATTTCTTTACACTGAGAGAAGCCAAAACGGCTTCGATATGTACCATTAACAGCATGCAGATTTGACCTCGCGACCGTTAGGATTTGTAATTTTGACAATTATTGTCAGTAGTAATAGCCACTAATTATCAAAGTGAACAAGCTCAACATCTTACTAAAGGAAGCCATAAAGGCTATCAAACCATTTTCCTGCTGACTTGGGTATTGTACATCGATACTGCCACTTCTCAGCTGTTCCTACTGTTCAATAATTGTAATCTTAACAATTATCAGACTCTCAGAGTGACTAAACCGGACATCTTATGATAACACAGCAGTAAGGCTAATTAGATTACATGTACTTACCCTTTTGTTGGATTAAAATTTGAGCTTTATGGAATAAATGTGGCTTTTCGTGAGGTGTAAATGATATAATATTAACCTTAGTGGTACATGTACTTTAGTCAACACTTCCTTCAGTAATGAAAACCTAACATCGGGAAACAAATCGGATTACTTAGCACACGTTATGAATAAAATACTGGTTCTGGATACATATTAAAATAAAATGAAGCCGCTTGTGAGGGGTAAATTTTATATTATTGCACTAATATGCTGGTTGCGTTAGCCGGGTGGCCTTTCGTGAGGGGTACTTTTGAACACAAACTCGTCGGTGCCAACGGATTCTGGCCGTAAAGAGCGGGCGGCTGCTGGTCAGGGGGGATGCCTTCAAGAGGGGGACTACTGTGTATATATATATAAGTGTGTATATATATGCACACACACACACACACAGGGTTCCCACGCTATCGATAAAAAGTCAGGGAAAATGATATTTTTCCCCCGACTGTGAAAAGTCTTTGAATTTTTCAAATATTGACGAAAGTTGGGAAAAACCTGTGAATTTTCCTTCACAACATGGAGCCCAAAACAATTACATAATTGAGTCGTAACTGATCTGATCGTGAGTTAACTTGATTGAGTTCTAACCAGAAGGAGGTTGCGGTAATGATCATTTGGCTGTTTGCCATATATTTATTTGTGGAGGCAATCCAAGTGCTCAGTGGATTAGATTCATCTAGTAGACTTTTTGTTTCATATACAGCTCGATATCTGTATTCTTTTTTTATGGAAGGTATGAAAACCAGTCTTGCATCACAAGAGGCCAACATGGTGGTGTTAAAGCATAGCTGCTTAGCAGATGGGCTAGCAAACTTAAATTTTGTTTAAACAAGTTATACCTGCATGAAATAGATGTGAAAATTATTTTCTCAGAAATTGCAAGAGTATTAAAATTGTTATGTCTTTCATCTGCTGAAAGAGGATGTAACTAATGTGTTAATGAAACTTGAGCTTTTACTAGCGATTTCGATAGCATGTCGCAAAAGCACACAGAATCTCACAACGGCCATTTGCAAATATTGTAGAAAAAATATTAAAAGAAAGAAACTGGTTGTAATAAAAATGCAAAAACGAAAGAGCACAAAATTTATATTTATTCTGAGACTAACTACAACGATGACATGTGCTCTCTCTCTCTCATGCAGTGAGCATACGAAGCAGGAACCCGACTACTCTTTTTGATGAATCAGACTGGCCAAGTTTCTTGTAGTTGTTCTCGAAATAAATATGTTGAGAATTATATGTTCTTTCTGGTTTTTACAAAAGGTAATAGACTTTCATTTTATATAATTGAAATTTTGTACAGCAACATTAAAAAGGAGTTTTGATATGTAATTGCTCTGAACCCATACTCCATCCAAAATGTCCAAATGTGAAAAATGGGGTTGGAATATTCGGCAGATCCCCGATTAGAAAATTTTTGAATCACTGAGCTGAACTTTCGTGGTTTCAGATCTTAAATGGAACTCAGGAGAAATTGGAAACTGTTGTCTCTTTTATTATATATTAAGAAACGATAAGTTCCCATGTATCAGTACAGGTTTGGGGACTGGTTTATTGAACTACAAGAATACAAGTTGCTTTTACAGAAAATTCAGTCCTTGTTTATACAGCAATATATAATTTTGAAGGTGTTTTGTCAAAATTTAAATCAACCCTTTTGTAAATGTCCTCAAATGATGGAATATATAACCAAATCATCTTATGGAGTTTATGTTGGTTGAAAAATCTTGTTTGAGATTTTATTGGCACTCATAATTTCAAGGTCAAACTTTTTTATTACAAGATAAGATTCAAATACTTTGCATTTATTGGGTTTTTTCATACTGTGATAGGAAATGTTTACTTTGTATAACATGCATACATATTGCTCTTGAATTCTTTAGAATTAAAGGTTTGAAAGGAAACAAAATAAGTTGTGCTCATTATGTTGTTTCGATGTAGCAACATAATGCAGGTCATCAAAGTAAAGATAGACTTTGTATTCTGTACACTGAAATGGCTTTAAATGCCAGTTTATGAAAATATAGTCAAATTGTTTCATGTGACTCATTTTGTGGTTTTTTACATGATCATCTTTTCTGACATGTTTTGGAGAGTGTTGAAAGAGAAACATCCTCAGATATGGAAAATGCATATTTTATAATCCAAAATGCTCTTTAATTCCATTCAGTAATGGTCATTTGTTAACCATGAAAAAATTAATTTCGTCCTGGGAAAATCCTGGAAATTTACACACACACACACACTGTTAGGTCCAGTGCTTTTGTGTTATTTTACTTGAGATGACACACAATTAAAATGTACATAATTTTGAATATAATCATTTAATTTGGCAATAAAAAATTAAGTCATATTTTTGTAAATTTCCATTATCTAAACCTAAATCAGGTTTCTGGCAAGATCAGTTCTGTTTAAATTGTACATTCTCTTCATAATGTATTAATTGGAATTTACCCAGAGTTAGTATCTAGTCTTGTGTCTTGTGGACCCGTATGTTGGTTACTTTTATGACAGTTGCTTCAAGTTTCATGACTTTACCACTTGATTGGGTATATATCACAGTCTTCTTTACTCAAACTAATGAGAAATGCCCATATAGCAGTTGTTTGCAACAAAACAGACTGTATACCCTTGTTGACTGAATAGATAGATTTATTTTATACCAACTCACATATATATGAGCCCCTTTTTACATGATCCATAAAAGAAATCCAATGCATTCATATATCTTGACTGACTGCATTCAGTATTTACTGCATTGTTTTCATTTGTAAGTTCCCATGCCTCACAGATAAAAAAAATGACTGCTGGTTTATATTATAGACAGGCCATTTGGACCCTTGGCTGTAACATTGCATGTATTAAATCAATTTGTTCCTATCATGCTTTCATATGACTCAGATTTTGTCTAATTGTTGCCATTTAAATCTGTTTCAGTTTTGTATGCACAGTTCAGTTATTCTTTGACATAACTGAGAATAAATAATCTGTAGATAGAGTTCATTGAATCCTTGACATTAGTTTCAGACCACAAAAAAAGTTTCTTTTCTTTTCAGTTATGTATTCAGAACAACCCGACAGAGGCACGCAACATGCTGCTACAGAATCCACAACTTGCCTATGCTCTCTTACAAGCACAGATTGTCATGAAAATTGTTGATCCTCAAGTTGCCATGGTAAAAAAATTGATTACTCATAATAAACTGTATTGACCCAGATCTGTATGTGCATTTGTGATGACAGATCTGGGTCTATGCAATTTGCATTGGGATCATGACTTGTATATAAATGCATACAGTAATTCATTACCCTAATTGAATGTATCAGCACAAAATAAATTATTAGAAAATTAAATGTTATAGCATGATTTACCTGTAAGCAGTTATGAAAATACCATTATAATCCACATTAATTCAATGAGTGCAATGTATGCTCTAGGAGATGGTCCTCCTCCTTCTTTGTTTATCTACATAAATATATGTGTCCTATTTCAGTGATATTAAGTATACAGTTTCTGATTTTCAGAATATTGATTTAAGCATGGGCTCAGTCTTTCCTACTGAGGCCATGAACATTATTGCTACAAATATCCTGTAGTTGACCACTTTAGAATTGTAAAAGTTTTCCTTTAGGCCATGCTTCACAGAGACACCCATCAGATTCCACCGTCTAGTGGCCCAGCTTCAGGTGTACCCTCTTCTCAGCCAAATCCTTTACAGGTATGGTATTCCCGTCTTTTTCTTTCTCTCTCTCTCTCTCTACTTTATATATATATATATATATATATTCTAAATTACTATCCTTGCAGTGAACCCATTGACAAACACAGCACAGTCATTGACAAACACATATTAAAGTAAGCAAAATTAAGTCAGTAAGGAAAGAAATTTGTCAATAAAGGTGATAAAAATATGTAATTATATTTATTGTTTGGGCTTAAATGTATATCATTACTTTGTTAAATCCCAGGGTAAAATTAATCTGAGGACTTCTGGCTCTCCTCAGTGCAGCAGTGGATCTCTTGATCTTGAGTTGCCTGTACATAAGACCATTGCAGATGATCTTGTTGTGTCAGTGGCAACAAAAGTTTTGCATACAGGAACAGCATAGCTGCCAAGTGTCCTCTTTTCTCCGTATTTGTCCCATATTTTGGACCTGAATATGAGTGTAGGTTTTTATTTATTTAAAAAGATTATTAAAAATTTTCCTTGCAATTTTCAATTTAGAACGGGCACTCGGTTCCATTCTGATAGAAATGTATCACATGTATATAGGAATACAGTTCTACAATATGATTGGTTCATTCGAAATTGAGGCTACAATGCCTGTCTTTATCTGCCATATTGGATTTTGCAATCAGTTACCGATGTCACTACATCTCATCTTTGTAATATTCAACTTCTAATCATGTTGAATAGGAAAGCAGAATATTCAGAATTTTCTCCAGGAAAGACAAGAAAACTGAACTGGAAGGACAATTGTGCCATCTTGTTTAGATTTGTGAAACCATCTAGTAATTAAAAGGAGACTGTTTTGCAAATTTGTAATGTGATTTCTCTACTGGGCATGGAGGCGCCCATGAAATAAAGAGCACGATAAAGCTAATAAACATCAGCTTTCTGCTTCATCTTACACAACTCTGTACTTAACGACGTATAAAAATACCAGAGAGAACCTTGATGTAATTCAATCAAAATTCGGTTTATTAAATTTCTTTTGGAAATTAACCTTCTTCTTCCAGTTACTAGTGTTGCTGGCGATTTATTTCTCACACGTTTCCAAACAGTAAAATCGCAAATTATTATTCGTATGCTAGAACGAAAACAATTCAATAAGAAAATCACACAGAATTGAGATCATCCATGAAAGTTGATACATTCAGATCGATAATGATTGGGAAAAAAATAAGGTGTGGAAAAGGCTACTATAAACAGCTTGTGTCTGAGTGTGTTGCACTCTTGCACCTTCTGAATGGGCACCCGAATGGAACATGTACAACACATGCATCTTTGACATTAAATAATTAAGTAAGTTACTGTCCTACTTTACTGATAGTTGTATATTTGTAAATAGTAACATATGCAATAAAGTTTTAAAAATCGGTATTTGTTCCTGAAAATCAGTATTTTTGTCACAAGCAGTCAGTTTTTTTGTATTTGGGGGTTGGCAGCTATGGAACGGGCATTCATAACCCCCAATTATACAAGGACACATCTTAGCAAATAAGAGAACCTGACTTGGCTTATGGCAGGTGTTCTCTTCCAGGTGCCTACCTCCTGTCTTTATTTCAAGAAACCAGGTTGTGGCCTCAGGACCAACTTTTTCATAAAGGCTATAGTAACTGCATTTCAGTGATGTTAGAACCGTCTTTCTTTCTAAGGAACTCTAATATTTTGAAACATTATACAAGTACAATACAGCCAATAACAAGCACTTTTTAAAGGAAGTAAAAATTTGTTTAGTCTGAGGGTGTTACAGAATTATCCATTTTAGTGTTTGTGCTTTTTCCTATGCATCCCGCCTTTATTTTAAAAATGAGGTAATTTTCATCATGACTGTAAACCTTTCTAGTATTGTCAGAGTATATCTGACTCTTAAGGTCCTATTTCAAGGTTTACTCCCCTACACATCGATCTATGGTCAATATAACATCTTCTGAGAGACAGATCCATGTGTGAGACATTTCTGTTTTTCAGACTTTAGTTATGTTTTTTTCCAACTAATTAACCAGCAGAATTACAGCTTTTATACTGATTTGCAATTAATGTATCCAAACCTTTGCAAAGAACATGCCATAAAAAGGAATATTTTGTACAAAAAAATAAAACAAACAGTTGAGTGTGATGTTATATACATAAGCAAAACAACAAATGTGGACATTCTTAGCATCCATACTCTAAATGAAATGGAAGGAATTACCTATCTGTTTATATTAACAAAAAATAGCTACATCAGTGTTAGCCAGAGAGTTGATGATTTGTACACTCTTTCTATCTCATTTGGATATAGTAGAGTTCATGCAGAATTTAGCATCCAGAATCTTAAATATCAGTGCCTGTTTAGACAGGCACACATGTTACAAGTTTATCAGAAGTTGTAAATTTGCATTAAAATGCCTAATTTGTTGTATATTTAGTATTTCTCAATAAACAATTTCCCCAAAAATGACACCAGAGCAGTACAGTTTCAGTCTTTATTGGTCACCTTTCAAAAGCAAAAACAGGGAGAGCTTTCCAGTCAGAGCATGTTTTGAATCGATAATATTATATGATATTGTTGCATCATGAAGAATCAGATCAGTATTCTCTTATCATTTTTTACAATGGTCCCTCACAAAAAAAACTCAGTATTCATGTACCTCTGTCCCTTATGTAACACAGACAGAGTAACTGGAATCCATTCAGTTTGCTTAATTGAATGTTGCTGACTCCGTTTAACCTTCATTTTAAATCTTGCATGATGAAAATCAATCATTTTGTGGTTTCATGTCATGAATTATCTTTTATGCTTGTATGTACAAATGCACCATGATTACATAGCCATGATTGGACTGTATACTTCAGTATAAGGTGACCTTAACAAGTTCAAAAAATTCCCATCTCCTGCTGCCCAGGGAATGTAAATTTTTCATACAGGCAAGCAGATATTCAGATGAGAAAATTACGTGTTGGGGGAGGTGAAATCTAATACTACCTATTAAACCTTTAGCTACGACTACCGCATCTAAGCGTCACCTGTAAAATAGCTCCTGAACCCCACTGATGTATATATTCAGTGTCGATAAACCTAGTTTACTACCCCAATGTCGCTTATGTGCGTATAGTTCAGCTGTTCTCAAAACCCAAGTGTCGCATCTATGCGGACATGACTGCTATGTTAACTAAATGTTGATTGGTTGAAATTACAGAAGTTTACATATTTTTGATTATCATAACCAATGAGAAAGCTGTTTACTCAACATTTTGATACAAGTGTGAAAGCCGAGAGATTAAATTTAGACAACATTGTCGGGGATTTTCTGCATTTTATGAAACACATTTAGTTGAGATAAACAAAGATGGATTCCGCATTTTATGAAACACATTTAGTTGAGATAAACAAAGATGGATTCCGATTCAGATATGAACAACTTTATAGGGTTCATTGCAAGCAATATCGAAGAGTTTAATAGATCATTCTTAGAAAATGGATCGGATATTGATATTAGTCTCGTTTCAACACCAGATGCAAGAGATTTTTAATCTGGGACGAGGCAGACATAGTCCCACTTGCACAATGGAGTTATGACCTCCCCATGTTCGAGATCAGTGATTTTGATTCTCATGTTGGTTCAACAATCAAGCTTGGACTAAGCAATGAGAACGATTTTTTCTCTCAAGTTTTTTCCTGTATATCTGGTGGAAAGCTTGGGATAGAAACAAACAATTATTTCAAGAAAATGGGGGACCAAAAGCAAGACCTGGGGCTGAAATGGTATGAAATTAACATCATGGAGATGTGGGCATATTTTGGAATATACATCGTCAATTATATGTGGATAATGACTGTTTTGAGAGGTACCACTCTCAACTTTGTAATATAAAGTGGAAATATATATGAATAACAGACACCATACAAGGTAAGCTGTTTTTTATTTCACTGAAATCCAGCAAAAACTAATGAAATAATGAATATAAATGTAACCATGTTTTCATTGTCAGTTTCTGTAGTCAGCCTTGATGATGCTCTAGTATTCAGCCTAGCAACCAGCCTCAGTAGTCTCAGCAACTGATATGATAGCACTCAGCAGTAGTGAAACTACACAACAGCTGTAGTAGCTAAAGGGTTAAGTAACTTCCCCGATTTTTGGCTTGCACAAGGACTTGCATGAAACATTATGTAATGTGCTGTTTGAGATGAAATGAACATTGTAATCTTGTAAGCATATATTCTCCATTTCCGTAAGATACTTATGCAGAGAAACAGTATTGAAAAGTGGAGTACCATATATCGCTTATAAGTCACGTCCAACTGCAAACTGCACAGACCCAGATTTGCCATCACATAATACACTGGCAAATCTGTGTCCATGTAGTTTGTTAGGAGTAATCAGGAGAACAAAAAAACAAAGACCCTAATCTGCAGGTGCGTTATGCTACAGCAGATAAAGATCTTTTTTGCGCGCAGTTTTACTTGACTTTGTAAGCAAGTATATACAGTAAAAATCATCAATTGTTGTGCCCATGTGCAAGTTGACTTGGAAAGAATTTTTTAATGTAGCACACTTTTATGACTCCTATGAGCCTTTTTACTAATAGCGACATAGTGTTACTAATGTCTGTGAATCTCTCCATGTCATGTCCACCACAGATTTTGTTTTTGCTCAATAACTGCAGAAGGACTTTGTGGATTTAAGTAAATTTTATTATGAAGTTTTAACCTAAGAAAACCTAGTCAAGTTTGATTTGTACTGTTTTCTGGATAGAAAAAAAATTATAAAATTTTTGCCCTTTTAGAATTTTGAACTATACCCGTTAATTGTATCATATCTGTGGCATACAGGCATATTTTTGTTCTTAAGTTTAAGTACTAAGCCTTGCAGGACAGTGACCAAAATGGTATTTATTTATCTTTATTACATGGGGAACCATTTAGTTTGTGAAAGTAATTGTTATTGGCCTAGTTATGACAGACAGCAGACTTTTGAAGTTTAGTAGTGTAGCGGATTTTCTTATATTTGTCTATTTCAGAATCAACCTATTATGCCACCAAATTCGATGGGACCAGGTAAGTGTACTGATTACATGGAACTTTGATTTGAATGGCACTTTAAAGCTCTTTATTTGGCTGTCACACGAAGGAAAGGTTAGTCAAGTTCCTTCCTCAAAGACACACTGAAATGGCTAGCCTCTATTGGTATTGAATTTGCAACCCTTGGATTACAAGACTTACAGTGCAAACAGAGTCACTATGCCTCCCCTCATACAAAGGAAACTCTTAAATTATGTCCATTTTTCTTCTTTTTTTTCTTCTTTTGCCTGTGAAGACTTGGTGTGACATACATATCACTTTAGCACAGTGATGGCCTTGAACTCACAGGCATTAAAATTCTTTGTTAAATTTTGTGATCAAGTTTTTTCAGGTCTGATTTGCGTGGGGGTTTGAGGGGGTGGGGTGAATGCATCATTGCACAGATCACAGGTGAGACAGCATATTATGTGCAACCCTTGTTTTGAAGAGAAATAATACCTACCTGCTAATCATAATTGTTGTTGGAATGTTAATGAAATTCTGTTCATTACAAGCACTGACCAAGAAAGTATATTTTTCTTTTAAAAAAAGCACAGCAGTTATTGAAGTCAGAGATTTCACTTATGAGGGTATGTTCATATTAAACAGTTTTACTGATATAGTATTACAGTCTACAGTAAAACCAATAAAACCAGCACAAGTTAGTGTAAACATCTATCATTAAAATGAAACATACAAAGAACATGTAAGTCCACCATTAACCCTTCCTTCATGTGAAACCTGGTGAGTAGTGTCGAGGCTAAACATCACCAACCCTACCTTCTTGTGACACCTAATGAGTACTGTAGAGGCTAAACATCACAATTATCCCTTCCTTACATGTGAAACCTAGTGAGTAGTGTAGAGGCTAAACATCACGATTATCCCTTTCTTACATGTGACACCTAGTGAGTAATGTACTTCCTTACATGTGAAACCTAGAGAGTAGTGTACTTCCTTACATGTGAAATCTAGTGAATAGTGTAGAGGCTAAACATCACCATTAACCCTTCCTTACATGTGAAACCTAGTGAGCAATGTACTTCCTTACATGTGAAACGTAGTGAATAGTGTAGAGGCTAAACATCACCATTATCCCTTTCTTACATGTGACACCTAGTGAGTAATGTACTTCCTTACATGTGAAACCTAGTCAGTAATGTAGAGGCTAAAACTCACCGTTAACCCTTCCTTGCATGTGACACCTAGTGAGTAGTGTCGAGGCTAAACATCCACCATTAACCCTTCCTTACATGTGACACCTAATGAGTAATGTAGAGGCTAAACATCATCATTAACCCTTCCTTCATGTGACACCTAGTGAGTAATGTTGAGGCTAAACATCCACCATTAACCCTTCCTTACATGTGACACCTAATGAGTAATGTAGAGGCTAAACATCACCATTAACCCTTCCTTCATGTGATACCTAGTGAGTAATGTAGAGGCTAAACATCACCATTAACCCTTCCTTCATGTGACACCTAGTGAGTAATGTCGAGGCTAAACATCCACCATTAACCCTTCCTTACATGTGACACCTAGTGAGTAATGTAGAGGCTAAACATCCACCATTAACCTTCATTACATGTGACACCTAGTGAGTAATGTAGAGGCTAAACATCACCATTATCCCTTCCTTACATGTGACACCTAGTGAGTAATGTAGAGGCTAAACATCCACCATTAACCCTTCCTTACATGTGACACCTAGTGAGTAATGTAGAGGCTAAACATCCACCATTAACCTTCTTTACATGTGACACCTAGTGAGTAGTGTAGAGGTTAAACATCCACCATTAAACCCCAAAACCCCCCCCCCCCTTAGATGTGAAACCTAGTGAGTAATGTAGAGGCTAAACATCACCATTAACTTTCCTTACATGTGATACCTAGTGATTACTTTAGAGGCTAAATATCAACCATTAACCTTCCTTACATGTGAATCCAGTGATTAGTATAGATCTAAACACCCATGATTGATTTTTCTTACACATGACACCTAGCAATTACATCATTTGCCGGCCTATAAGTCGATGCAGAGTATAAGTCGAAAGAGCAAATTTGGTCAATTTTCCATCCTTCATCCATATACGAGTCTATGCTAAGTATAAGACAAGACCAGATCAACACCTCAGCTTCATCATTTTCACTTTGTTTCACACACCATTGCTAACTTTATCCTATCTGTAAAACACTGTAACCTTTACGGTCTGGATTATTAAATGTAACTTAAAGTACCTTATTTGTTTAACACAAAATATTTTAAATGCATTGTGTACTTTTAGCTACATATAATTACACTGACTGGAAAATTTATTGAGTTACAGATAGGATAAAATTCACAATGCATTGTGGAATTAAACTTTAATAACTTCCAGTTTCATAAATATTAAAAGTATCACTGTATGCTATTTCAGATTACCAGCAATAGGGAAATTGCATCATTAATGCTAAGATGTTTTCTCCACATTTGTGGGGGAAGAGAGATACATGGAGAGATTCATATGTATTCCATCGCATTTTTCTTCTTGCACCTCATGCTCAGATTAAAATACAGCCTGAAATATTTGAGAGAGAGAGAGATATTCCAGCTCTTCATGTATTTTTGTACCTTATTGTCCATGTTTAGCTAATGCTTTAATCAAAGAGAGAAAACATTAATAAATTAAATAGTAAATATCAACTATGAAAATACATACCATATTCATTCAGGGTTTAAATATTCACAATAGTTATATCCATATAGACTCCATTTAGTTTAAATCCAAAGAATGACCATTTTGCATGCAGTCTAATTTTTTTTGGCAAATATAACAACCTCTCCATATCCAACAAATAAGATTTTTTAAAGTATTTGTACTCTTCCAGTACTTAGATGGCAATTTGTTTTTGATCTTTGCTCATGCTATATGTTACTGTAATTGCTGTCAGTCCTATCAGCAAGTTCAAAAGATGTCACTGGCCGAGAAATTTACACAAGTAACCACCAGGCATTTCCTTTCATGATATGGTATCATATTCATAATACCTATGGGTATCCCCATTTCCCTATTGGTAGCCTCACTAATCTGATCAGGTCTGCCGAATCTTGACCTCGAACAGGTGTTAGATTAAGAAAACCTGACTAAAGCTGTAGCATATTTAATTAGCGAGTCAATACCACTACAAAGCGATATAATTATTGGACTATGGAAATGTTAACTAAAACTAGAAGGAATTGATTGCTATTTGATAATGGAATATGGTACTGCACTTTTGTACACTCATAAGATAACAGACATCAAGTAAGTGAACAATACAATACAGATTACCATACAATCTCTCTCTCTCTCTCTCTCTCTCATAATGGGTCATAAGTTGTATTTGATTATGAGGTGCAATAAGGAAATTATGATGGAAAATGTCTTTATCACGGTTATTCTTATTCTAACTTGTCAATTCTAACACACATATATCAAATTTAAATGTATCTTACAAACAACATATATTACTATTGCATAAGAACTATGTGTACATAAGAACTATGTGTAATTAATATACATAGCTGCCAACCCTCACGAATTTGGCGTGAATTTCACGACTT
This sequence comes from Sinohyriopsis cumingii, assembly GCA_028554795.2. Classification (NCBI taxonomy): domain Eukaryota; kingdom Metazoa; phylum Mollusca; class Bivalvia; order Unionida; family Unionidae; genus Sinohyriopsis; species Sinohyriopsis cumingii. Next base: position 21,225,331 of record CM068835.1, on the reverse strand, counting down.
TTTCAGCGATTCATGGATTCATGCCGCAAGCCAAAAATTCTCCAATTCTCAATTATTTTAAATCTTTAATAAAATAACCGATTTCTTGTTAAGCGCTAGTCATGATATTGGCAGTTGCCGAAATGGTCCGCTACTGCTGGTCGTGATATTAGTAGACCTACAGCTGCTTGGTACAGTTGGCCTGGTAGCAAGCATTTTAGCCTGTTAGCATTTGGGAAAATTAAGAATTCGAAGATTTCTGCTCTGGAATATTTTAAGCCATTGGTGGAAGACCTGCAAGCTGCCAACACTGAAGCATTATTTAGGAGTTTTCTTGTTGAACACAATCTACCTTTATCAGCTGGAGACCATGCTAACCATTTGTTCTGACAAATGTTCCCAGACTCGAAAATCATTTCCAAATTTTCCTGTGGAAGAACCAAAAGTGCTGCAGCTCCTGTGCATTCCTCACAGCAACAGTGACAGTGAAAGAGTATTTTCTCTAATGAGGAAATATAAGACAGGCTTTAGCGCCTCCTTAGCTGCAGAAAATTTTTCTGCAATTTTAGTCACAAACATCAACCAGCAGGCAAGAAGTCTGAACTGTTTAGAAAACAAATTTACAATCAAGCAGTTGAGGAAGTTCAAGTCTGCCACTGTATCATGTTTTGATAAATAACCACAAGAACAGGTGAAGTTTATGAATACCATAATAAATAGAAATGCAGATATATTTCTGCATATATGTAGTGTTTTAGTTTTATATTGCGATCTTGATATAGTGTAGTATTCAAGAGGGCTCTCAAAACTCACTTATTTTGACTGCAAGAACAACTTAAAGACCCAATAATGTTTCCTACCTTAAATATTCTCAGCATGTTTTTTAATGTTTTCTGATTTCATGGTGTTTGTTTTTGTAATCATATCATTATATGTTTTTTATCTTACAGGTGTTGTCTAATGTTGTAAAGCTCTTAGAGCTTCTAAAGATTAGGCGCTATACAAATTCCTCATTATTATTATTATTATTATTATTATTATTATTAATATTATTGACGGTCAGAGTGGGTGGAGTTATTGTCATGGTATTTTTCACTAATTCATGTCCAAATTCACTACTTTTTTTCCCTATTTTCACTAATTGTGATCCTGGAAGGTTGGCAGCTATAAATATATAATTGTCTTACCTTTTATTGCAACAGGAGGTCCAGGGCCAATGTCGATGCCTAGTGGAGTCCAGCCCCCACAACAGATGGGTCCAGGGCCTGGCATGGGGCCGCCTATGATGGGAGGCCCTCAGAGGGGATCTCTACTGGGTGAGATATCCTCTTTTATTTGTAATCCATCCGTTTAGTTCTGTTGATTATAAAAAGCACATAACATTAATGCATGGTAAAAGACATGGGTGACATAGATATTAAACTTTGACACAAAATCACACTGACTGTAAATTTATTGATTTTATGTATTTCCACAACACATTCACTCTGCTGATTGCACATTTTGTATGGAGCAGGTCTGGTTTAAATTTAATTTTGGACCAAGCTATAGTATATTGCCATTGTATATGCATTAAAAGTATTTTATTAAGTAGAGTGTTTGTGGACAAGTGTCTGTCTTCACAATGAACCTGTTGTGGTCTTTGATTTTTTGAGAACCGAGCCTTTCATGTACATTTATCAGCCCAGGCTAGACCTTATGATTCCAGATTTATTTTAGTCAAGGAACTAAATATTTGATTAACGTGAGGCAAGGAGTGGGGTATAAAGGTCAAAGGTCAAGGTCAATGACTGAAAGCAGAAAAATGGGTATTGCACATAAACATTTCTACATCATATACCTGGACTTAACTGTGGATGGCTGATACTCAGGATAAGAAAGAAGCTTATTTATTTTGTGTTAAGAAGGTTAAAGATCAGGGTCAGTGTAACTTAGAGAAGAAAAATGGTTTCTGCACAATAATTTAGTTCTAAGTCACAGGTCTGGACCAAACGTTTATGGCTTACACTTGGGGTAAGGAAGAAGCCTGTTGACTTTGGATTCAAATGATTTCTGTACACGAATTTAAGTCATCCACATAGAGGACTCATAACATGAGGTGGGCATGTGTTCTCTCTTTTTAAAGTAAAATAGCTGTACCTTGTCCCTTCTGTTTCAAGATGTGGTGCTTGAAGGCCTGAACATAATATTTACACTATTCACTCAATGCAGGTCCAGGTCCAGGTCAGCTTCTCATGGGTGGCTCAGGTCCGAGGTCTGATATGGGGGGCCCAGGCCCAAGGCCGTACATGGGCCCAGGCCCTAATCAGCCAAGACCAGATCTTCAGGATCCAAGGTTGATGCAGGACCCACGTGGACCCCCAATTTTAGGACCTCCAGCAAGTTTGGGTCCCCCTGCTGGTATGGGCCCGGGCCCAGGCCCTCAGATTATGCAGAGGCCTTCGATGGTGGTAAGTTTGATTATTATTATTTTTTCTCATTTTATTTAGCCATTAGGAGAAAATCCACCAAACTGAACTAAATATGAAATTCTTTTTGAATAACTTAGTTTTAAATCTCTTTAAAACTATTGAATTTTGCCAACATATTGAACACATCTTTATCTTAAAAATTTGGGTCTTCAGAACTTTTTTAATTTTTTTTAAAATAAGGAAATTACAAGTAAAAGTTTGAGGATCTTAATCCTCTTTCCTTTGCCTTGGAAATTCTCCTTCCTTGACACAGGCATTTTGAAAAGAAAACTTTGGATTTGTTTGCAAAGTTGAAACAGTAGCTGCAGGAATTTGAGTTAGCCCAACCCAACTGATGCTAACTGACAAACCTTTGGGCACTGAAGAAGAACCAACCTTATTTAAATACATGTTTACACTCCTGTAAGTTTTTGGCAACACTGTTAGCCAAAATTTGTTGCTGTTTAATTCAAGGACAGAGAGAGTCTTCATGAGCTGTCATTAATTACCTGATATTGTTTCTTAGGTTTTAAGTTTCATAACAAAGGTTAGGATCACTGTAACTGAAATTTAAGTTCTTGACCATATACATTCAAGATATTTCTGGATACCTTGCAGTTTAGGTATGGAAGAGACCGGTTTTAGGGTTCAGAAAGATCAAAGGTTAGGGTCATTGTGGCAGAAAGGAAATGTGTTTTGCCAGTTAACTCTTTTGTTCTAAAGTTAGTTCCTTGACAGAATTTTGTATATGGCTTGCACTTAGGGCACTAAGAAAGCCTGTAGATTCTGAGGTCATAGTCATCGCAAGTTGAGTTTATAAGATAATTATTTCAGCAAAGTAAGTTGATTTCCAGAGTACTTAGCTTGACCATAGATCATTGATACCAATTGGTTAGTATTCTTCAAAGTCAAGCATTCCTTACTAATGTCAGCATAGAGGACTATTAAACATGGAACAGGTGTATAATGCACCATTCAGGGTATTGTAAATTTATGAGGTAAGGACTGTCAGCCACAGAGTCATTGGTTGCAAGGCAAGAAAAAGTATTGCTTACTTACTCCACAAATGTATATGTTGGAAACATACTGCTTAACAGGATCCATCACAGAGGCAATTTAGGCAAAATAGTCCCCCCACGCCCCTATATACAGAGAATGCAGAATTGTCAACCTTCTTTTGAATTTACATCTTCAAGACTTATTTTTGACATCAAATGCTTTTGTATTCTAATTTCAATAACTGCTATTACATATTGATTCTGTTCAGAACATGTTATTTTGATACTGTTGGAACATGTTATTTTGATACTGTTGATTAACTTACTGTAAATTTATGATTTTGTTTTATGGGAAGGGATATATAGTAATCTTCGTCCATCCACCCACCCTTCCATCCAGCACTCATTAACATAACTAGTCATAGTTTGGGATGGATTGCCTTAAAACTTGGTCAGTGTAATGGTCATCAAAAGAAAATGTGCTTATCAACTTTGCTTCTACAACTATTATTGAGTTATTGCCCTTCTTATTGTGTAGCTGTTTATGATAAAATCTTGTTAGCACAACTAGTCCGAGAGTTTTTGAGTTATTGCTATTAAACTTGTTAAGTGGTATGGTCGTGACCAAAAAATGTACATGTCATCAAGTCACTTACGTAGATTTTGTCTTGTAACAGTGTATGCCACAATATTGTTAATGCAACTAGTCCTACAGTTTTTGTCTTGTAGCAGTGTATGACACAATATTGTTAATGCAACTAGTCCTACAGTTTTTGTCTTGTAGCAGTGTGTGACACAATATTGTTAATGCAACTAGTCCTACAGTTTTTGTCTTGTAGCAGTGTATGACACAATATTGTTAATGCAACTAGTCCTACAGTTTTTGTCTTGTAGCAGTGTATGACACAATATTGTTAATGCAACTAGTCCTACAGTTTTTGTCTTGTAGCAGTGTGTGACACAATATTGTTAATGCAACTAGTCCTACAGTTTTTGATGTATTGTCTTGAAATGTTTTATTCATCACCTGAACAAGTGCATTTCAGCAACTCACTTTGCTCATGCAATATTTTGTAGAGTACTATTGTTTTTATCTTGTAACAGTGTATGATGGTAACTTGTCCTGCAGTTTTTGACAGATGGCCATTAAACTTGGTAAATATTATGATCTAGACCTGAAAATGTGCTGATTGACAAAGGGTTACCTATTGAACAAGTTGAGGTTTACTGTTAAATTCATAGACCAGGGCCACAAGTGGGTTTTTTTTGAGAATTTTCAGTGAAAATTTAATTGTTACTCACTTAAACACCTAGCCATATAAGACAGTATCAGAATAATGGTTAGGCTTGCATTGACCAAACATAGTGCAGAGTCATATATTTCACTGTATCCATTGCAGGTGGGGGGTAAAACAGTCATAGAAATCAACCAAGGGATGGTTGTCTCCTGTTTTCTAAAGAGTCAGTTATTTTGCACTCAGTTCTAATCAAGCTTTACAGCAATTCTGCATTATAGCAGCACCCTCGTTACTTGAAGATCAAGAAATGAAGATTAATTACTTGGGCTTAATTGATGATTTGGGTTTCTGTCAGATAATTTATATTTACTGCCCTAATTTTCAAAGATAAAATGCTCTTTTTATGGCAGCAATATTTTGCTTACTGCTCCAAAAAATGAAAGGTAAAAGGTCACTGAAGATCAAAAATTAATATATTGGATTCTATACAGTGTGCAAGGTGTTTCCTAAACAAACAATGGTTTTTCCTTTGCCTTGAGCAGTTACTAGTGCATAACTACATTGACTATTCAGTCTAATCAAAATTAATTTTTACTTCATGAGAAAGGCATTATTTAGATCAAGGAATATCATGTAAAGCAATGTGCAGATATTTCTTATTTCGCATGTACTTGTAACTCCAGTCACATTAACAGTGTAACCCAAGGGTGTCAGTATGTCAAATTTGAAAGCAAGGAGGTGGTTATCATTAGAGTAGAGCATTGAAGAGCATTGAAGCAATATCATTTGCTGGATGGTGGGAAAAGTAGGTATGTTATTGCAGCAGAAATAAAAGTCAGTGTGACATGTATAGGTAGATCCTTTCATCTATTTGCCTGTGAATTAAAGCTATCTCTGAAGAAAAAGTTTGCCTTGGAGAAAATATATGAGTTGCATCCCTTGTGATAGGGTCAGGTGTCATTTGATAATTAAAATGTGTCTGTAAAGGCAGGCAAAGTTTCACTCAAGAGTCACAACAATTAGTTATATATGGCTTCTTTTGATTTCTGTTGGTCATAGGCTTCTCACATAAGCTGGCCATAGTTTGATATTGGTGAGTTGAGCAACTGATTAATGTAGATATTGTTTTTTTATACTGTGAACAAAGATGTGTGTATATTTTAAAGTCATTGATAATTTCATTTATAGGATGGATTATAGTGAATAGGATACATTAATCTTGTGTGGAACATAAATTTGGGAGATAACAACATACACACGTATCTGTAATTACGACTTTATTGTACAGTCCACATAAAACAATCTTGTTAATAATAATATTCTGTGCATGGTATTTGTTCAAGATCAGTTTTAAAACATGAACCTCTGTACAGTGGTTACCTGTGTGCAGTGACCAGTTTTTTTCATTTCCCACGAATGATCACTAATGACAGGTTTGATTGCATCAACAGGTTTGAACTTCGGGTTACTTTTTTCTTGTGTTTGTACACTCATTAAGCCATGTATGAACATTCATATTGAGAAATAAGCAAAACTGTGAAAATTGAACAGCAACCTACATCAAACAGACTTGGTTTGTCTTCATCATCACTCAGTAATTATTATCCTGAGTGTTGGCCAAAACAAATGCTTTCTTAACAAATCAGTGGTGAGCTTTGTTGTCCTCTGATAAATGAAATTCTTGTTTTATGAAATTTATTTTCAACAATTTAGGGAGTTATCCTAGTGCAAATCTTACTATAGAAATTAAATTAAACATGATTAATATTTATTTTACTTTTTTGAGTTTTTATTGAGAATTTTTGAAGGCTTTTTACTGACACAAGACAGTTGTTATTTTTTAGGGCCTACCAAATCTAGGTGGTCTAGCAAGTCTGGGCCAGCAGTCTCCAGGAATTTCAGCTCAGGACCAGGAAAAGGTTTGTAAATGTTGAATCTTTTTGTCTCATCTTAATATGCATGGTGAGATATAGTCACTTTCCAGTCATGTCTTTGTTATTATAAAAATGTTACAGTTTTGCAGTAAAGTTTATGACAAGCATACCAATGTGGATGTGATACCAGATTCTTCAGAATTTATTATAAATACTGTTTGTCTTTACTGAGCAGCTATATTGGAAACATTTAGTGATATGTGGATGTATGCAATCTTTTCAGGGCATATGGGACCTTATTTTGTCAACAGCAGTTATTTTTCAGGGTTGTTAGTTAGCATAAAAATACTGGTATGTTGCATGTTACAAAAGTAACCACACCCAAGGGAATTGAGTGGTCCCAACTTCAGTCATGAACCTAAATGTGTTTGCAAAAGTTTAATTTCATTGCAGACATTAATGCTTTAAAAGTTGCAGTTTTTGCTGGATAATTTCAATAACACTCCATCAAGCTGTATACATGAATACATGGACATTTGTGTATGCAGTATTATAACACTCTCTTGGCACCATTCTGGTTCCATGTTAAATGCCCATTTCTAACATATAAGGATAAGTGGCTGCTTCTGCAGGAACAATGTTGGGGCTGGAGCAACAAGACCACATCTTCAACATTTTGGTCCAACCAGAACACCTGGAATAAGCTGTTGTAACTTTTCTACAAGGCTATGTACTTTCAAATCTGGATAATAAGCTTGTGTATGAACTTAAGTTTACATAGTAAACACCCGCCTTAAGGCAGTATCGTGTTATGAAATTCCTCCATCCATCTGTTACCAATTTAATTGATGCACAACAGCTACTGTACTCCACGATCTTCAGATACCAGACTTTGGGGATAGCTTACACTTAGGGCAAGAAAGAAGTGTATCATTTTAGAGTTAAAAGGTCAAGGTTATTGTGATTAAACAAAGAAAAAATGGTTTGCAAAGCAATAAGTTCTACATCATATACCTGGACCAAACTTTGTGGCTGGCTTGCACTTGGAGTAAGAAAGAAGGCTGGTGATTTAGGGGTTTAATAGGTCACAGGTTACAGCCACTAAGAGGAACAAATAGCTTCCACACAGTAATTTAAGTTCTAGATCACATACCTTGATCAAATGTTTGTGGAGGGCTTTCACTTAAGATATGGGAGATCCCTGATTGATTTTGGAGTCAAGTAGGCAAAGAGAAAGGTCATTGTGGCTCAAAGAAAAATGGTTTTCAGGGTTCAGTGAAAGATTCAGAGATAGAAGGTCAGTGGCTCCCTAGATATTTTTTAAAGAGGCCAGATCATATTTTTAATGGGCCAAATTTTTTTTGATTTTTTTCTTAAAATTGGATTTTCTTTAAAATTTCACACTTACAATAGAGATAGACCTGCTGCACAAAAATAGGATGTCCAAATCTACAAATTTTGATGGTCTAAAGCGCTCTCTGTTATGGATCACTGCCATCTCACCTCTGTCTGTGGCGGTTTGAGTCTCGGATTCAGCCAGTGTGGGTATGTGAGAAAGCTTGCCAGTAGCTTCTCGTGGGTCGGTGGTTCTTTCTGGTGTTTTCCTGGGTTCTTCCTCCACCATTAATACTGGCCGCTATGAATAGCCTATCATGTGCTGAAAAATGGCGTTAAACCCCACAACAACAACAACAGCAACAAATTTTGACTTCAGCTTGGACAAGATTCTTATCATGATCATAGCAAGCCATAATGTGTGGACTGCAAACTTGATTACAAATCAGATTTCATTGCAACAGTGAATCTTATTTGTTTCTAGCGGTGGAATGGCTGAAAAGAGGAATCCTCTTAAGACAATTTCAGTTTGATGGTACTCCTTTTTTATTAATTTTGGTCCATTGTCCATGAAGTCGTCAACAAAATCATGAATCACCTCATAATGGTGTCTGTTTTCATGTGTTGTGTTTGTAAGGTTTCCATATATTGCCATGTTAATTACAAATTTGCAGGCATAAGCCAGTGTAACCAGTCTAACTAAACCACCAGACTCTGTAAGTGAAACAATTGTCTGCATAATGCACATGACAGGTAAAGGGCCAAATTCTCAACCAGGAACATGGCAGGTGCAGATGCAAAATTTGAGCTGATTATTGACACTATGACATATGTGTGTGTCTTTCATATTTGACTTAGTCATTAAAGAAATTTGCACCATTGGAGCAGAAACACAGTCTTTAGTAAGTTTTCTTACTGAACTTTGTGGATGCTTTGCACTTAGGGTAATAATGAAAATTATAGATTCTAGGGTAGTTGTGGTAAGTGTAATTAGAAATTTAATTGTTTCTGCACAGTAAGTAAGTTCTGTTCAGAGTTACATACATAGATCAATTCCAAAGTCATTGATACCTGTTGGTCATTAATCTCAAGAGTCAACTATGCCCTGTTAGTAACATGGGGTTGGTATATAATGTTTTAAAAAAAATGAACATATTTACTTATTATCCATTTTGTACAGTACATTACTTTAATCAAGATTGCCTCTTTATCTACTTCAGGCTGCTCTGATTATGCAAGTGTTACAGCTGACAGACCAGCAGATTGCCATGTTGCCACCAGAACAGAGACAGAGTATTCTCATCTTGAAAGAGCAGATCTCAAAAAGTCAATAATTGGCATCACACATTATTATCATCATTACATGTACATTTATCATGTAATTTGTCATTAATGTGTTTGTGGAGTCATCTGGACAGTGCTGATTGAAAGAGCATATTGCCTGATTGAGTTTTTCATTACCACATCTCTGTCTCTTCAGATAGATAGGTTTTATTTTTTTTAAACGAGTTTGTATCTTTCAACTACCTTCTGGTTTGGTCTAATTGTACTGTTTTAAAAGAATCATGAACCTAATCAATCCAAAAGGTACTTATAAAACATGACCCATCCCCCTCTCAGGTACTGTCTTATAATATAATGGAGATCTGTTGTACCTGTTATTCCTTGAATATTGAAAACAGAGATTTTTTTTTGTTAGCAAACAAGTAACCCTGCCATTATTTAACATGACTCCCTAATCAGATGCATAATATAACTAACTACAATATGGTTTTTTCATCACAAATTGCATACGTTTCATAATCATTTTCTTTCCATCATAGAAATGATTTAAACTTGGGTTATTCCCAGTTGTTGGTTTGCAAACTTTTTTCTTAATTTTATGTCTCGTTCTCCTATTTACCAAAATGCATTAAAAAAAGTCCTAATCAGATGCATTACTTTTAATATTTTGTTATATTCTCATGACATCACTTGCACTAGAATCCTAAAGAAGAGTTGTGTATGGATTAAAACCTGAGTTTTGTACCTCATTTGGCTTTTTAAAACTAGTTTAAATTTTATGTTCATGATCACCTTCAATTTTTTGGAAGAGTTGGTAACATTGAGACACTGTATATAGCTGTATCAATGAATAGCAGTCATGTTATTGGTCGGAATACAATAATTTAGTGCAGAGTTATAAGAACTTTGTGAAAATCATCACATCAGTCATGTTATTTTGAAATGTGTTCATTAGAAATCAGTCAGTTATGTCATTCATACAACCATACAGAAAAAAATAAATGTTACTTTTTAAGTAATCTTGTTCTGATTTTTAACTCACATAGCCAAGTGAGCTTATGGTATTGCCCAGCCTCCATCCATCAGCATTTTCAACTTCTCAAAACCCACTATGCCAGTTTTAGCCAAATGTGGTAGACAGCATTCTGGCATGAAGGCCTTTCAGCTTTGTACAAATAATTCCAAATCTGCTAGTAAACATAGCCACCAATACTAAAACTTGAAAGAAACTTTAAATGAATTCTCCTCAAAATCTTCTCAACAGAATTGGACCAAATTCGACAGAAAGCACCCTGACATAAAGGCCTTTCAAATTTGTACAAATGATTCCTGATCTGCTGAATTTTCCAAATAAGACCCTGTTACTAAAAATAGAAGAACATTTGAAATGGTTTTTCAAACACTGCTCAACAGAATTTGACTAAATTTGACAAAGCATCCTGGCTTTCAGATCTGTACAGTTTATGTTCATCCACCATCAAATATGATGACTGTTACTATAAACAAAAAAAGGACTTGTACAAGACCATTTGACAAAATCTGACCTGATTTGACAGAAAGCATCATATCATGAGGCATATTTTTACAAATGATGTCAAATATGCCTGATGTTACTAAAAATAGAAACCTTTCTTAATTTCTCAAAAATCACTTAACAAAATTTGACCAAATTTGACAGAATCCTTAAGACCTTTCAGATATAAAGATGTTGCTGATCAACCACCAAAATATGACCACAATAACTAAAACTAGAAAAACATTATTTAATAACTTTTTTTATTTTTAAAAACTACTTAACAGAATTTGACCTAATTCGACTTTAAGCATTCTGATACTGAGTTGAAGTATTGGGCAAATGATGATTGTGTGCCGTCAAATTGGATGAAGATACCCCCAAAATAGTGAAATAGTTTTCATAACTGTAATCAACAGTGTTGGAGATTACTGTCTTCTGCATTTGGTGATTAGGCAGATGTACAATACGGCCATCTCAGTATCACATGGGCCTCTTTTAGCTTACATCATCTTTAAGATTAATGGAGCTTATGGTTTTTTCACCATTGTCCATAAACAATAGTTACCACTCTAAAAGCCATATTTCTGATCTGCTATTGGTTAAACTTGGAACATAAGATTATATTATCTTGGATGAGTTGTAAAATGAGACAAATGCATATTAATGAGGTGATCTTGCATCAGACTGACTAAGATTGTTGCACTTTGGAGACCATATTTCTCGTCCAGTTTTTATCTTGCTTGATGTATAAGATTATATGATCAAGATCTCAGACACAATCCATTATGTGTGAGATCCATGAATATTAGTGAGGTGATCTTAACTCTGACTGTTCTTGATCAGACTTGGTAAACAGGCACATATTATCGAGTTGTTAAATGAGTTTTATTACGAGTGAGATTTGTGCATATTAATGAGGTAATCGTTCTTGTGATTGGCTGAGCTTTCCATTTGAGGCAGAATATAAGATGAATGAGCAAGTTTGGTAAATTTTCCTTCCTTCATCCATATATAAGATGGTGCTAAGACAAGGCTAGACATCTCAGCTTCATCTTATTCACTTCATTCCACACAGCATCATGAATTTTATCCTATCAGTAACTCAGTAACCTTTCCAGTTTGGATCATTAAATGTAATTAGAAGTATCTGATTTGTTTCACATGAAGTATTTGAAATGTACTATGTACTTTTAGCTACATATAATGATGCTGACCTCAAAATTTATTGAGTTACAGATTGGATAAAAATTTGCAATCTGTGTGGAATTAAACTATAATAACTTCCAGTTTCATATATATTAAAGGTATCACTGTATGCTATTTCAGATTACCAGCAATAGGGAAATTGCATCATTAATGCTTAAATGTTTTCTCCACAGTTTTGGTGGAAGAGAGATGCATATGTATTCCATTGCATTTTTCTTCTTGCACCTCGTGATCAAAATCAAATATGGCCCAATATACGAGAGAAAGAGAGAGCTTCCAGCTCTTCGTGTTTGTTTTACCTTGTTGCCCCTGTTTAGCTGAAGCTTTTGGCAACGATAGAAAACATTAATAAATTAAATAGTAAATGTAAACTAAGAAAATACATATGATACAACTTCAGGGTTTAAATATTCACAATAGTTACATCCAGTTATACCCATATAGACTCAATTTTAGGTTAAGTCGCAAGAATTACCATTTTGCATGCTAATTTTTTTTGCAAGTATAACAACCTCTCCATTCCCAACAAATAAGAATATTTTTTTTAAGTGCATGTACTCATCCTGTACTTAGGTGGCAATTGTTTTTGATCTTTGCTCGTGCAATATGTTACTTTAAATTGCTGTCATCCTATTGGCAAGTTCAAAAGATGTCATTGGTTGAGAAATTTACACGAGTGACCACCAGGCATTTCATTATATGGCACCATATTCATAATACCCATGGGTAGCCTCATTTCCCTATTGGTAGCCTCACTAATCTGATCTGGTCTACCAAATCTTGACCTCAAACAGGTGTCAGATTAAGAAAACATGACTATAGCTGTAGCATATTTAATTAGCAAGTAAATGCTACTTCAAAGCCACAATATTCTTGGACAATGGAAGTGATAACTAAAACTAGAAGGAATTGCCTACCTAGTGGTATTAGTGAATAATGGAATATGGTACTGCACTATTGTACACTCATAAGATAACGGACATCTGCTAAGTGAACAATACATATTACTGTACAATCTCTCTTTCTGTCATAATGGGGCTTCATTTTTATTTGATCATGAGGTGCAATAAGAAAATTGTAAAGGAATATTTGATTTGTCTTTGTCATGTTTATTCATCTTCTAACTTGTCAATTCAAATGCACATATATCAAAGTTAATGTATATTACAAACAACGTATATTACTAATGCATGCTTCTTTAGTGCAATTACATCTGATGTATGTTAATTTTTAATAGTGACCATCATGTAATTGTTTAAAATCCTTCTCTTTCATTGTTTTCATACACGATCTCTTCCCCAAATGAAATATTATTTTATGCGTTATTTTTCATATTTTTGGAGAATTTTTTCCATACAAAAAATTATGTGACATATGATAAAGCGATTCAGATGACGAAATCCATATACAAGTAGATTTGTAGTACAAGATGAAACTAAGATTTTGTGGTCAAAAAGTATTGTCTTATAAGCCGGCAAATACTGTAATGCAGTGAAACCCTCGATATATCTAAATCCCCAAAAGATTGCAATTTTTATTTGGTCCTGAACTTTTCTTCTTTAATACCATATTTTTTCCCAGTTAATCAAATGCCATATACTCAGAAAACGGAGACAATATTTGTTAAATGTATCTGATTATAATATAAAATCTTGTTTTTTACATCTGTGATACTGTCAGTAAAATGAAATCTTCTCAAAACTGAGAATTAAATTCAGTCCCAAGGGTTTTCAATTTGATGGGAGTTTCATTGTATTGTAAAGATGTTGGATGAATTTTATTATGAGATTATAAGACCTATGCATAATAATGAGGCAGTCTTTTCTGAGCTTATTGCCACTCCAGACATGCCATCCTTTACGATTTTACCGTAAGTCTTTAAAATATGAACTTACGGAATTATGGCGCAAATTATGGAAATGGATTATTTGCTGTCAGATCTGAATACTGGCTAGTTTGGGTTTGATTCTGATTTGGGTTTTTATATTAGATTCAGTGGAATTGGTTAGGTAAACCAGACTAACTTTACTGGAGTACCTCAGATGCTTTAGACCGTACATATTTTGTGATGCAAAATGTCTGCAGAATCAAGATATTGCTTATTTTCTTTAAAATGGCATGACATGTTATGACAAAAGGGGCAAAAAACCTCTTAAATGTGTCTAATAGTGCAGACATAAAAGGGAATATTCAGATTCTTGTGAGAATAAAGCGGGAAGGGTAACAATTACATTTAGCTGACATAATGTGTTAATTGAGTGTCACATGGTTGGAAAGATGATTGCCATCACCATTTCTCATGACATGATGTTTACCGTCACTGCTTCAGTCATGAATCACACTTCTGGACTTTTAAATGCATGTTTTCCAGCTTACCTGCAGTACATGATATTTTGCTAAACCTTACTAAAATCTGGTCCAGCTTTTGGAGAGAAAAAAAATCTAATGCTGTACTGAGGTCTTGTTGGACAAGACTTGCGAAAACAGTGTTATATAAAAATGTGCATGTTTGAATAATCAACATATTTCTCAGGTAATCGTGCATCTTGTTACTCATGGAGTCTGAAGTTTGATCTGAATTTGCTCATAATTTATAAACAGGCTTTTTATAATTGTGCTCCTAGGTTCTAGTGAGGTGAGCACAATAATAATAGTAATAATAATCTTTTATAGGATTTTTCTGGTCTTGTTACCTAATGAGACTTTTTTTTCTGATTTTGATCAAACTTTGTAAATAGGTTTATATCATTAAAATCTTGGGTGATTTTTTACTGGGGGTGAGATCATGCTGCTTATGAATTATGCCTCTATTTTTGGAAATAAATTTTATCAGGCTAGTATTCTCACACCATTCAGTTTGTACCCCCCACACACGCTGATTTTTTAAAACAAGGCATCAAGGATATAAAAAATCCACAAAACTTAATCATTTAGTTCATTGATTTATAAGTTCTAACCTGATTGTCGCCAGCTAGTTCCAAATACTGCCAACTTGTTGGTGTTTCAAATCAAATGGGAGTTTCTTTAGCAACACAGTCACTATATTTGCTCGAGTCAGTCCGTTTTCAAGCAACAGATGTACTGTAGTTATCTGTCTTTGAAAAGCTCAGTAATTCCATATATTTTGGATTTACATCTCTTTGAACACATGTATACCAGAGTTACTCCTTCTTTGTTCAATTTATTTAGAAATATTAAAACTAGACATTGCAAATATTGGGCACAGATGACAGTTTTAACTGAAATTGACTATTATAGGAACCAGAAATGGACAGCAAGCAGTCTGATTGTTTACATTAAGAACTTCCGTATGCCTTGAAATGCCAATAAGTCAACAGTGTTAGGGAACTCTTGGCAACAATCAGGTTAGAAATTAAAAATCAACGAATGAAATGACTGTTTTGTGCATTTTTTATATCCTTGATGCTTTTCATTTTTAACATCAGTAGGGGAGTACAACAAAATGGGAGGGTGTGCTAATACTAAAGTAAAATCAGTAAAATTGGCATGATATAAAGATGGGGAGTTTACATGGGATTTTGTACTTACAATGCCATAAAAGCCAGCTTAGTGAAATGGTCAACTATGAAGTTATGTAAGCTTGGTGATCAATATTAGGTCCACTTGGGTCTCTTGTTATCTTAATTTACAAATGTGAGGCACAGGTATCACTTTTCCCACAATTTTTTTTTTTTTAGCTCACCTAGCCATGAGTCCAGGTGATCTTACAGTATAGTACAAAAGCCTCTCAAAGAAACATTTATCACATTTCATATTTGTTCTTTTGATGCCAATTCATTATGCAATATGGCCATCATTATTAACAATGTAAAAACTTTTAAACATTTTGAAAAAAAAAGGTATAAGAGAATTTAACCAGATTAAATGGCTTCTTGGCTTGAAGGTCTTTCAATCTGATTCACATGATGCTGATCCACCATCCAATGTTGCCACCAAATTTTACAGAATGCATCGTGGCCACCATCCAATGTGGCCACCAAATTTTACAGAATGCATTTTGGCCACCATCCAATGTGGCCACCAAATTTTACGGAATGCATCTTGGCCACCATCCAATGTGACCACCAAATTTTACAGAATGCATTTTGGCCACCATCCAATGTGGCCACCAAATTTTATGGAATGCATCTTGGCCACCATCCAATGTGGCCACCAGATTTTATGGAATGCATCTTGGCCACCATCCAATGTGGCCACCAAATTTTACGGAATGCATATTGGCCACCATCTAATGTGTCCATCAAATTTTACGGAATGCATCTTGGCCTAAGGGCATTTCATACTGTGCAAATGCTTTTCCACTGCTGGATATGACTGAGCTACTAAAAATAGAAAAACTTGAAATGACATCAGAATCTGCTTAGCAGAATTTAACATATTTGATAGAAGCATTTTGATATTAAAGGCTTTCATATTTAAATGAATGGTACTGATTTACCAGGAAACATGGTTGCCATTGCTAAAACTAGAAAGTTCTTTAAATGACATCTCAAAAATCACTGAACACAATGAGACCAAATTTGACAGAAAAAATAACCTGACATTAAGGTATTTTAAGTTTGTACAAACAATACCAAATTGTTGTTAAAGATGGCTTCTGTTATTCAAAATAGAAAAACCTTTAATAACTAAATAATTTGACCAACTCTGACAAAAAGTGACTTGAAGACCTTTCAGGCTTATACAGGTAATGCAGATCTGTCATTAACAATGGCTGCCATGACCAAAAGGAAAATAACATTCGACCAATTCACATTTAACTAAAAGTGTGCTGAACAAAATATGACCAACTTTGACGAAGCATTTTGGCATAGAAGCCTTTTAGTATTGGTTTAATATTGAATTTAAATAATAATACAAAACTAGAGAAACCTTGAAATCAATTTTTCACAACCTATGTAATCAACAGCATAGAAGAAATTTCCACAGAAAGCATTCTTCTGACTGAGATTTGTTAGCCAATGGCTTTTGCATTTGGTTTATACACAGAAATTGCAAAAGTTAGCAGCCTTTTCTTTTGCTCACTGAAATTATTCTTCATCAGTATTTTCCCCCATCTGGTTTGGGGACATAAAATAGGGCTGATGCATCCACCTGGCTGTTACAAAAGGTGACCAAGGGAAATAAATTGTTTGCTGCCAGATGCATCCTGAGATGGTGTTCTGAGAAGTCTTTGATCTTTAGAAAGATTGTAGTTTATGCAGAAAACATGTGACATCCTATGCATTGGGTTTTTTCCCCCAACATCTGTACCTTTTATATTTTGTGTCATGATGAATATTTACTTTGGTTATAGGAGTTTGTCTTCCAGGGGATTCTATTAAGGTACTTTAATTTGCTATTTTTAGATAACTAGTTTTTGCTTGTCACTCTATAGCCATAATGGTACAGATGTGCATTTAAACCCTATATATACATTCATCGGAGTTAGCATAACTTGTATTTCACTGTCATGAAATCAAAATTTCAGTATTAAAAATGACAAAACCTTTTTGCTCATTACAGCCACTATGACGTATGTGTGTTATGCCTCCTAGTATAGCAAGATTTAGTAAACATTAACAGAAATTTACCTGTCAGAAGATATGAAAACTATATAAAGTCAAACCAGCATTAATGATAATCTGTGACAAATGACAAATAATCCTCTTCATATTGCTGCAGAATTTGTTTTCAGCAATCAGTTTAACCATGGTACTTCTGCTTGTCTTTACTAAAATGGGCTGGTTCATGTTAACATGGCTAGTGGGTGCTGGTTGGTTTAGTTTAAGCAATAACTTAATATTTGTTAATTGCAACCTACCATTACATAGATGCCATGCACTTACTGTCTTGCCGGAAAGTTTTGCTTTAGCTCATTTTCTCTGCTACTGTCATTATGTTCAGCCACTGAACTCGATTCATGCTACGCACCACATGCAAAAATGACAGGGACCTACCTTTAACACTCCAGTTAGTTAAGCTCAATTTCTCGGAAACAGTTGAATGTACAGTTGTGAAACATCATGGGTGCATTTATCTTTGATGATACAAGACACCATGAGACAAAGCATGTTACAATGACCTAAGTTTATGCTTCCATCAATGGATCAAGTTTGTTCAGTTATGTTCAGTTGCTTAAATGCTGTAGTGAGTGGAGTCAAAAAATGTTGTGGGCATATATATTATGGACATTAAAAGCACATCAGTGGTCTACTATTATGAACAGATGCATGCTTCTTGCTTTAGTGACCTTGCAATGTATTTGTATTGTGCCATAATGAAGCAGGCAAGACATGTGGCACTGCAATGTTTTGTTATCATGCCACAATGGAGAAGATGAGACATGTATTATTCTACAATGGAGCAAGCAAGAAGTGACACTGCAGTGTTTTGGTATTATGCCACAATGGAGAAGGCAAGACATGGGACCAGTGTGTGAAACTTGCCAAAAATTCCTGCAGGCCCACAGGACCAGTAATCTAAAATTACTACTGATACAGTCCATATGCAACTAGTCCGACTTTTTATCATACAAAATGTAATCAATTACTCAATGATAAATTTAGGTAGATATGAATATTAGTTCTTATTAACATTATGGAACATAAAGTGAAACACAAAATAAGATACTTAAATCATATGTCAACTTTGTCAAATTTTATTAAATTTAGCATAACATGATCATTAATTACTGACCAGGACAACAATGCTCAATGTATAGATAATCAAGATCCATATGTAACTTGTTTAGAGGCTGGGTATCATAATCCAACAAATGATGAACATTCTGAATTAGAGTCAGAATAACGATCAAGATCCTCATCCAATGACTTTCATCAATGACAGTATCAGAAGTAGACCCAGCCTCCATAGACAAGTCTGTGGTATCCAATGTACAGCTAGCTGCTCATGAAATTAGATTTGCAGAAAGATGAGTTCCAGCAGTGGATTGCTGGGAGTGGAACTGGATCAAATAAATCCACACCTGTAGGATGCAACTGATTACACGTAGTTCATTCAGCTCACTATCATGATTGGTGTTTGAAGCTCAGTGAATTTTCACCTCAGTGTCATGAAGTGTAGATAATTTTACCTACTTGTTGGGTATATCTATATAGTGTACTTAATTTATGTCTGTGATTGAAGGTTGCAAATGGAGTTTTGCGTAACTGACTTTGGTCACGATCAAAAATGGTAAACAAGATACTTACTAAAATCTGAGTTCAAGGCCTAATTTCTAGAAGAAAACTTGTGTACACTTTGAGGAAATTTTACTTTTGAAATGACTTGCATCTAGGTAATTCCTGAACATTCTTTTTTGTCTTAGGTCTAGTGAAATTGGTTTGTATAGAGGTTGACAAACAAAATAATTCATACCTGTATTAAGTTCAGTCTATGGAATCCATTTCAGTTGTGTTCAGATATAATTTGAGAAAAATTATTTAAATTATTCATTGCAATTACAAAGTGCTCATCAACTTTTGCGACTAAAACACTAATTTGATATTGAGAACTCATTTAAAGATGGTGTGGACTGTATCATTGTGGTGCATCAGGGCATTAGAGACTACTGCAATTCATTCAGAATATTCTATACTTGAGGACTTGTGATAGAACAATTAGAATTATTTGGAAATTAATTCACAATACTGTCTCTCTTAAACTTTCACTTTATAACTTAGAGAAATACAATATTCGTACTAAACTTGCAGGCTTCACTTCTTTCTGTTACATAGCTTAAAACATCATCTAGTTTTCTTTAAACTACTTTATAGTTTTACTTACTGTATGTATGTGATACAATTTATCCAAAGAGTAAACCACTCTTTTTCAGGATTATCGAATGAATCATGTTGCTCTGTATGTATAAATGGTGTTGAAATCATTGTTGAGTGTGATGTGATGTGATTTTGATTTTTAACGTAGCTTTAACAATTTTTCAGTTATATCGCTATGATGTCTGCAATGTGGCAGTTTATAGTGATGTCTAGCACTGGGGCATCATGCCGCAGACATGTAGCATGATGTCCCACCCAGTCACATTATCCTGACACCAGGCCGACCAGTCCTAACACTAACCTCTTAATGCTGAATGCCAAGCGAGGCAGCTGTTAGTACCATTTTTTAAGCCTCTGGTATGACTCGGCCGGGGATCGAACCCATGACCTCCCGCATCCGAGGTGGACGCTCTAACCACTAGGCCACCGGAGCGGTCATTGTTGAGTGAAACAAATTCAGTCACTTAAGCTACATTATGAGATCTTTACATGAAAATTACATAGCTATAGTCTTGGATATCATTCATGATGATGAACTGAACAAACTATAACAATATTGTCATGGTCTAAACATGCACCCCATATTCTAAGTGAGTTATTTAACCCAACTATCACTTTTGTTTGACAGTGTCAAATTCCTTTTGAATATTTTTTTTTTGTGGCTGTTTCCCCACTCCTCTCAGGTGGCTTCCAGGTATCCAAATACCTCCACGTGTTGACACTGAAAACTGAATGTAGCACATGTCATCAGACTGAATAGATGCAGAAGAGTCTTTATTTGGGGTTACAAGCATCTAGTGTATGCAGATTAAACAAGAGTTGTCTTCTCATATAACCCAGATTCATGAGTGGTCATAAGAAACAATTCACAATTATTTATTTTCCACTTGGTTCTTACATTTACACAGTATGCTTAAAAATCCAGCTGGCCAAAAGGACTGGCTACTGATTTTTTGACCCAGTCTGCCATGAAATTCACTGGCATTGGCAATTTTGAATGCTGTATCATGTGACACTGCGATGTTTTTGTAGTACGCCAGTGGAGCTGGCAAGACGTGACTATGCATGTTTTTCTGTTATGTCACAGTGGAGCAGATAAGACACAGCATTCCATGGAATTATTGTTGTTTTTTTTTTAATTACAGGAAACAATGAAAACAGTTACATATATGGAGTGTTTATCCTTAACTCCGTCATAACAGGGAAAACGAATCACTATAAAATCAAGGTAATATATACCTAAAAATGTTACAGTACTAGGTTTCTGGTGTGTTTAAACTTGTTAACCATAATAATTTCTACATATCGAACAGAGCTATTCTGACAACATATGTCACTTCAAAAACTCGCTTTGGGGATAAAATATTTATGCAAGGTATCCGCATTAGGCAAACCTGTTAGCAAATCATGCCATCTCAGTTCAGAATACCAGAATACATTTGAATTCTCTCTCTTGGACAGAAATATTTGAATATGATGGAGCTGTTCAGAAACTATAAATACTTGGAAATTAAGAAAATATTGTTATAAAATTCTGCACAAAAATAAGTTTGAATGCCAAGTACTTTGTTTTAAAACTCGCATGTTTGTGGCATTTATTTTGAACCTATGGGTGCAAAAGTCATAAAACCTATATATATTAGCTCTCAATTCCTTCTTGTAATATATTACCACTTGAGTCAAGATATTTCAACAACTGATCACTGTGTGATGATGTGAGCTTCCTGTACCAAAACTGTGTGTTTTGATTGACTTCTCCAACAATTATGTTTTCCATAGCAACAATAATGATAAATATTTGTAGTGTCTTATCCATAATAGCTCAGACAATTGTGATAAAACTTGGCTTGCATGTTTCTTAAGATTGGCTCAGTCAAAACTGTATCAGGGATGACTTTACTAGCAATGTTGTGGCTTCCAAAGAATCCATTGGAAAACCTAATTTTTACTTATCCAACATTGCTTAGCCAGCTGCACCAATTTAGATTAAACTTGTTATGAAATATTTGTTTGGATATGCTTTCTAACAAAATTGCTTGGGAGAAGTTGCATACTTTAGCAAAAGTATTGCTCCTTTGGCAACCAGGTGAAAAATCTTTGTTTTTTTTTTTTTTACTTCTCTTGAATGACAGTAGCAGCAAGATGGAAAACCTATTTTCAACTTCTCCATAATAACAGCTGAGCCTGTTTCAATCATACTTGGTAGGAATGTCTTTAAGGATATGCGCAAACTTTTGTTTGGGGTGGCTCCCTAAGGAATGGTGTGATTTACTTAAGAACCTTAAGGATGGCTAGCTAATTTTGATCAGACTTGGCAGGAATGATTGCTAAGACATGTTGAAATGCATCTGAGGTGGATCCCAAGACAGTGAGGTGTCTTCCATATGCTTCTTGTAGAAAACACATTTTTAACTTCAGGACAACTGAAACGGGCTAGAAATATTTGGGTGGCTCTTACAAGAGTTTCTTCCTTAATAACAAGGTGGAAATAGCAACTATTCTGGTCTGATACATCTTTGAAAGTCAAGACAGTCATAACTCAAGCTGCATTCTTACATACCAAGTTACATGCTTAAGTGATAATAAAAGCCAAAACGTATTTATCAGAAATAATTTACATTTTTGGAGACTAGATAGAGTGTTTAGTTTCAAGGGCTACAACTCTTCTTAAATGTATACAGCTTAAAGAAGGAAACAAGCAAAACTTACCTGTGACAAGCACTTAGGTACAGGTTTTGTTTTGTGCCAGATTATTGTATCCGATTTCTAAAGCTATCCATGATAACACTGTTGATGCCCAAATCAATACCACCAAAGTGATACTGATATCTTGCTATCAATGATAACACTGTTGATGCACCAAATCAATACCACCAAAGTGATACTGATTTGTGTGTGTGTGTGTGTGATTCTGATTTTTAATGTAGCTTTAACAATTTTTCAGTCATATCACTACAATGTCTGCAGTGTGGTATTTATAGTGATGTCTAGCACTGGGGCATCATGCCGCAGACATGTAGCATGATGTCCCACCCAGTCACATTATCCTGACACCAGACCAACCAGTCCTAACACTAACCTCTTAATGCTGAGCACCAAGCGAGGTAACAGTACCATTTTTGTAAGTCTTTGGTATGACTAGGCCGATATTGAACCCATGACCTCCCGCATCTGAGGCTGATGCTCTAACCAATAGGCCACCGCAGCGGTTGATACCGATTTCTTGCTATCCTTAATAACACTATTGATGCCCAAATTAATACCAGCAAAGCGATACTGATATCTTTCTATCCTTGATAACATTGTTGATGCCCAAATCAATACCAGCAAAGTGATACTGATATCTTGATATCCTTAATAACACTACTGATGCCCAAATCACTACCAGCAAAGTGATACTGATATCTTGCTATCCATGATAACACTACTGATGCCCAAATCAATACCAGCAAGGTGATACTGATATCTTGATAACACTGTTGATGCCCAAATCAATACCAGCAAAGTGATACTGATATCTTGATATCCTTGATAACACTGTTGATGCCCAAATCAATAACAGCAAAGTGATACTGATTTCTTGCTATACTTGATAACACTGTTGATGCCAGCAAAGTGATACTGATATCTTGCTATCCATTATAACATTGTTGATGCCCAAATCAATAACAGCAAAGTGATACTGATATCTTGCTATCCTTGATAACACAGTTGATGCCCAAATCGATGGAGACTAGATAGAGTGTACTGTTTCAAGAGCTGCAACTCTTCTTAAATGTATACAGCTTAAAAGAGGAAATAAGCAAACTTTACCTTTGACAAACATTTAGGTACATGTTTTGTGCCAGGTTATTGTATCCAATTTCTAATGCCATCCTTAATAACACTATTGATGCCCAAATCAATACCAACAAAGTGATACTAATATCTTGCTATCCTTGATAACACTGTTGATGCCCAAATCAATACCAGCAAAGTGATACTGATATCTTGCTATCCTTGATAACACTGTTGATGCCCAAATCAATACCAGCAAAGTGATACTGATATCTTGCTATCCTTGATAACACTGTTGATGCCCAAATCAATACCAGCAAAGTGATACTGATATCTTGCTATCCTTGATAACACTGTTGATGCCCAAATCAATACCAGCAAAGTGATACTGATATCTTGCTATCCTTGATAACACTGTTGATGCCCAAATCAATACTAGCAAAGTGATACTGATACATTTCAATCTACTTATTAATAAAGACAAAAACCAGTCCATTATCAATTCCTACAATTTGGGAAATGCACCACAGTATTAATTTGTGGAAATAAATATTGTTATCAGTTCTTAGCTAACTGTTAGAAATGGAAGTCTGTAAAAATTGGCTAGTTGACAGCTTACTTGTTAAAAGACACATCAGAGGAATCCTGTGGTATATTTTATATAGCAATATGACCAGCTGCCAACTGACACATTTTTACATACCTCAATTTAGAAACGATTAGCTAAAAATCAAAGCAACATATAATTCCACAAACAAACAATGACACACATTTCTCAAATTGTCCTTTATTTTACAAAATGTTAGTGATTTATACTTTGGTAGTGATATAAAAGTTATACGAGTTTATATGTATGCATATATTGTTTATCTGTGTAGCCATCCAGTACCGTACAATTTAGTTCACTATAATAGATATCCAGCACCATGGCCCATTACAACATGATCTTTCAGGCACCTCAATTTCTTTGTAAACTTTTAAAAAAATATTTCACCAAATTAAAATTTAAAACTACAAACCTTGACAACATGAAAGTTTAGTTGTTTTCTGTAAGTAAATGAATGTCCGTTTCAGAAGCATAATTTACAACAGCCGGTAGACATGGAAATTCCAGTACCAATCGGACATTTGATAGCAATTTTCTGCATGGTATTGCAGGTAAAACTGGTAAAATGTTATACTTTTATGAGTTCTAACACTATAGTAATGAAAATTTTTGCAAAATAAAAAATCTATTCACAGTCATAATCTAATACCTTGTGGAAAATTACCCAAAATGCTTTTAAAAAATGGCTGATTTGTATAGGATATCTGCATCTACTGTCATCTGCTATCAACAATACTTTAGCTCAAACTGACATTCATTTATATATTCATTTAGCTGTTGTAACTAACTTTGCTCTTGTGTTATCAAGGTCTGTAGTTATCATTTTTTATGTTAAGTATTTTGAATGAGTACTGAAAGGGTCAAACATAGTAGACAACTAAAATTAACTTTAGTGGTGTTTGTGGCCCACTGAATGCATTTTTCAGTGCTTATAAAAGTCTGTTCAAAGAACCTCTGATCTAACAGCCAACAGTACAAAACATTTTACTGCACAATATTTTTCTCCTGGCAACACTATATATACCAAAGATTCTTGTCTTTGCTGCAAGAAGGATGAGCAGCTCTGAGGACCATGGTTATTATATGGACTGTACATGATGTGATAAACATCTGCCAAGTATAAGGGGAAAATATAAATCTAAGGGTGTGAAGTCCTTACCAAGAACTTGGGAGATGGTCTGATTTTAATAAACGATATACCATGATGATTATTTTCATAAAATAAATTATGAAATAAATATTTGCAATGAACTACCACCACAATAGATTTTATAAATATTTTTATTTAAAAAAAGCCCAAGTGGGCATGATATTGCTAACCAAATGCTAGATCAGTTGGCCAAGAACTATAGGTCAGTAGAATGCTTTGTGTTGACATTTATTCCAGCACTGTGGATTGTTCATGTTATGAAAACAATTGTTTTGATGTTCCTCTGTATCTTCATTTACATTTCATAGCACATCAGCATTAGAAGGCTTTTATGCCTGAATGATTTCTATCCAAGTTGGTCAAATGTTGTTTAGTGGTTTTTACTATGTTTAAAGTTTTTAGTGATAATGGCCATATTTGAGGACAGATCAGCATCATTTGTGCAGCCATGAAGCCCTTCAAACCAAGCAAGGTCAATTTCTGTTCAGCAAGTTTCTAAGAAAGTGTTGTCTACATGTATTTTTTAAATCTGTAGTAATTATGTCCATATTTGATGGCAGATTGGCATCATTGGTAAATGCTTGAAAGCCATACATGCTAAGATGCTTTGGTAAATTACTGTAGAGTGTATTTTGAAAAATAATTAGGTTTCCTTTCAGGAACCATTGACCCAATCTGACCATGGATCAGCATAATTTTTATCAATTTAGAAGCCCTTTATAAGCTCACTTAACCTTATGGCCAGGTGAAATTGGTATTTTTGATTCCAGTTTCCAAGTAAAGTAGATGTGACATAACATGCCAATCAAGTTAAACTGGCCTCCTTATTGAAAGGTCAAATATGGAGAAAACATTTGATTAGAAAATTTGTAGTAACTTTTTTTTTTAAACTGTGTGAATCAAAATTCATTGCTCCCACATAATATACATCCCCAAATCCCAAAAATGGAGTGTTAAAATTAGTGAAAAGTCAGACTGTCCAAAATTAATGATGGCACCATCACCCTTTTTTTAATACTAAGTTTTGGTATTATGAGCAATATTTAGAATGAGACAAGCATCTACTATTGCATCTGTGTATTGATGGAATAACCATTTTAGTGCAAATAACATTTCTTGTGGTCTGTGATAAAATAATCTAAAATGCAGCAACTGCTTTTTTTGAAAGCTTGTTGGGAAGAGTGGCAGAGAAAATATTGATTAACTGATTTAATAATAGTCTAACTGGGAAGAATCATTTAAAGCTATCCTAGTACTGCTCATTCTAAATTTAATTCCAAGCCTAATTAAAGTGATCACTAATCCTTTTAAACTTGAGAATAAATTTAGAGAGATTTCATAGCAACCTTGGTGTCATCTTTTCTTCAAGATAGCAGAAAACGGAGAGATGGAACATTGAGAAAAAAGTTCTTTTTTCAAATGGTACAGAAATTTAAACCGAAAACACATTTCTAAGTTTTTCTTTTAACATCTGCTTTAATGAACTAAGAAGAAAACAATGTTCCAATTATCAAATCAAGCACAGTTAATGATCATGTTAGGAATTATAGGGTGACAGTAAGAAGGCGGGCTTTATTTACCATCCAAGTTAACAGTGTATCCTCAGAGAACTAGTGCCAATAACATTTCCCCAAAACAGGTAACTGGCATATTTATTTTCTCTTTGTGACTTGCACAAAATAAAAGTTATAAAATATGTATATTAAAAAAAGCAGTGACTTCAAAATGCAATGCATCATATTGTATGGAATTCTTCCCAAAACTTTCATCATTTTTATTCCAATGACAACAATATCATTTATAGGTGTGTAGGATTAGTAGTTTCCACAGCATCACTGTTTATTCCATAGCCTATCACTAATTACATTTACACAAGATCACTGTTCATTCTTTGGCTATGAAAAGTTAAATTTTCACTGAATCACATGTTCATGTAAGAAGTACAACCATATGCATGTTCATAAGTACAGAATTTTGCCAGAACATTCTTAAATTAGAATCACAAAGCTGCTTGAGTCAATTTTTTGGGATGTTTTTACAACAGATATTTGGGGTACAATTTATTTATTATGTGACCGATCATAGAAGAATAACCATCATTTATAATGTACTTTTTGCAAATATCTACCCAAGCACTTGGGAAAAGTTTTAAATGCCTTTGAATGCTTAAGCTGAATCTCTTCCATTTAGTTACAGGAAACATTTGCATGCAGCAACACGAGTATGATCTATACAGACTAGTCTTATAATCATTAATCTCCCCAAACATGTGTTCCTTAAAATATGTATATTTAACAAACCATATTTGATCCTAATAACAACTAAAGACTGGCATGAAAAAGAAACTGAGATGAAACCCAGTCTGTATTCAACAGTAAATCAAAATGTACAAATTCTTAAAAGAATGGAAGCAGCAATTCCAATACTGACCTGCTAGCCCAGGAATAAGGATGTGTAGAAAGCCATCTCAAATTAGTATTTGGTTCTATAAAAAACCCAGGCGAAACTCACAAAAAGCTGACATGGCCAACAACAAATCTTTGTTACCTGAGCTAGTTGTGCATAGGAAACTGTCATCTAATGTTTTCTTAAGATGTTTACACTGAAATGAGTCTTCTGTAAAAATAGCAAAGACAGTCCAAAGTACATATAATCAATATTGTAATTTGTGTAATTGATTTATAGAAATGAATACATTTACTTGAAAAATGCATTCCGCAGAATAACAGTTAATACATAATTTAAAGAATTCCACAGAATAATAAAAAACATCATTACTAACATGTTTGAGATGTCCCTTCTCAAATTAGCAAAACTAATATTCTATTGCCTTTTCAATAGAGTATTCCTAGAGAGATTCAAATCTTCAGTGCAAAAAAGGATCAAATGAAATCTACCAATGTGACAGCAGTTCATCCAGGTGCATAATGTCATCAACAACAGCCTGGTACATAAAGCAATCTATTTTTGTGGTAGCAATAAAATTTTTAAAATTTGTTCAATTTTTACAAATAAGGAAAAATATGAAATGTTTTCATACTGAACCTGCCTCTAAATTTAAATATGTTGCAAAATATGTGTAGTATCCATTCCTGAAAGTTCTCCTGTCATGGCCTACATAAAATATGTGTAGTATCCATTCCTGAAAGTTCTCCTGTCATAGCCTACATAAAATATGTTGTCCCTCATATTCAGATGGGCTGAAGCAACTGCTATTAATGAATAATTAATCACTTGTCAAGAAAATGCCTCGATATCATTTATTTATAGTGTAAAATGGACAAATCGGAACAAAATTAGGGCTCTGCAGATGACTCTTTCTGCAAATTGATGTACAATTATGTATGTTAACTTTGAAAAACTTTAGCACATAAATCTGGATTCTGATACATGCCTTTTATTGTTTATTTTCCATATGCAATGGCTATTTGCTACTGCTAACACTTCCTTTACTGTTGTTGTTGTTGTAGGGTTTAATGCCATTTTTCAGCACAGGATAGGCTATACATAGCGGCCAGTATTAATGGTGGAGGAAGAACCCAGGAAAACCATGGAAAGAACCACCAACCCACGAGAAGATACTGGCAAGCTTTCTCACATACCTACATTGGCTGAATCCGAGACACAAATCCATGCAGACCATGGTGAGATGGCAGTGATCCGTAACGGAGAGCACTTTAGACCACTTGGCCACTTGGGGCCCCCACTTCCTTTACTAGTTATTTTCAATATTCAATGGCTATTTGCTGCTGCTGACACTTCCATTACTAGTTATTTTCCATATTCAATGGCTATTTGCTGCTTCTGACACTTCCTTAACTAGTTTTTTTCATATTCAATGGCTATTTGCTGCTGCTGACTCTTCCTTTACTAGATATTTTCCATTTTCATTGGCTAATTGCTGCTGCTGACACTTCCTTTACTAGTTATTTTTCATATTTAATAGCTGTTTGCTGCTAATGACATTTGCTGTTTAATTCAATGCAAGAGATCTGATGATGGACAGCTCATAAGAGATATGTATCAATGGGATGAAAATAACGCTAACCATCTGTTATCTTTCTTAATGGTTTATACAAAAATACAATAAAGATTATTCACACAGTCTTAATTCCCTTTAAACAGAAAAGTGAAAAAAAGATAACACTAAGTGGTTAGAGGGAGAAAAGTTTCAAAATAAAACAACTCTTGTTATCAATGAAAACAAACCTACTGGTCACAAATTTCCACAACCTTTCAAATAAGTTAAAGTGACATTTTCATCGTGTACACTGTCATATAAACTATTTTGTTTCTGGAGATGTAGAGAAAAAAAAGATTAGAAACATTCTGTATTGGCAAGCATGGAGATGGGCTGATAGGAAAAGCCTCACAAAGAATTTTTCAGATTCTGTTATCTTATCCCAAAAATATTATTTTTTTTTAAGATCATGTTTAAAATATTAGTGATGATTTAAATCTACTTGTAATTTTATCTACCTGCAAAATCCCTGATCAATGATTTTTGCTAATTTATAAATTGCCAAGTGTAAGCCTCAGCTCAACTTTCACGACTTTCAACCTTTCCTTCCCCTATTTAACAAAGTTCAAATGTCAATACACAAAACTTGTACTGATCTTCAGCTCTAAGTGAAAAGCTCAAGCATACCATTTCCAAAGTCCTGGTATAACAATACTAAAATATATAGATGCATACAAATTTAAAGATTTCTAGCATTTGTGAGCAATATTTTTTGTATTCCTAGCACAATGGTTATCAGTGATTTTTCTTCAGTAAGTGAGAGTGTTGCCTGGGCACCAAAAGTTTGGTAAAGATTCCAACCAATTTTAGGACTTAATGCAAAATTTCTTCTTGATCTTGACAGCTTTCTCATTGAGAGCAGGCTCACATTTGGCACTTGCAAACCCTTAAAAAAATCCCTGGTTGCATATGTTCAGAACACTCATTAACCAACTGAGTCGAGTCACAATATTTGGTGTGTAAAGTATGTATTTTTTCCAAAGTGATTAAATATGCATGTCCAGATTCCCTGATAACAAGTAACCATGTTACTGTATAAACATGTGAGCTCTGGCTGGGTATATTTTTCCGCCTCTGTTTAACACAGGTCCATTGTACTGTCTGAAGAATATGCTGCTTCCTCTCTTGAGTTGTCCCTAAAAAAGGCAAAAATTCAAATAAATACATTACTCCAATTAAACTGGTTAAATTTGAGTTACTTCTTGTTCTTTGCTAATTTAAGCTTTGTATCACATGGTTTCCCATTACTGAATAGCCCACATCTGAAAGTAAAAAATATTATGACACAAACTTGTTGGAGTACATCTCACATGTCCATTTTTTTTAAGGCAGATGAAGGTCACTTTTATGCTTTACATGAACAGTGTTATATACCACTCTGTCCAAAAAAAACTTGAAAATCACATGGTGTCCCTATTTAAAACATAACGCTAGCTTAGAGGAAAAGTCAGTAAATCTACCAGTGTGACACCAGAAAAGAATATGGTAGTCCAACATAAATTCACATCCTAAAAAAATGCAAAGAAGACATGTGAATATGAAACCATTAGGTTGAAGACTACATTTTAACCTGCTTATTATCCTTCTGAAAGTATTTTTCAAGCTATGTATTGTCAAAAGGTGTCAGTTGCTGCTGTTGAAGATGTGCATGCTCTATCAGGTATTAGTGAAACTGCAGTGATGCTGGAAGTGTGTGTCCATATAATCAGGTAAGTATTACTGAAGAAACATATTTAACCATAAACACTTGTTTAATCTTCAAAAATGTTACTTGATCATAACACACTAAGTGAACCATTAAATAGTGAAGAGAGTTACACCCCATTGCTCTGGAGAAGGTAGCCTGCTTTGCTGCGCTTATAATAACTGAATTCTTTGAGATGAAAGATCTGTGAAGAAAAAGTTGAAGAATGTCATCTCTGACTGTCATCACACAGCTTGGGGGGCAATTATGCCTCAATGCTATGTTAGTGGCAACTGCCCTAATCTCATGAGCTGATTATCCAAGAATGCATTGGTTCTAGGTTCACTCCTATAAGCAGAGAGGATAACCCATCTTTTAGGTACCTAAAGCTACACACCTACAGAGGTGGAGAATCTCCACTGAAAGTGCCACAGACACCGAAAGAAAGTCTAGCTGGCTCCAGAAGTCTCTATGTGAACAAGGCTGCCATAATGAGATCTGCATGTGAAACTATGGTAAACAAGGTTCATGCAATACACTCCAAGCATACACATCGGTAAAACTCCTTGGGGTGCTCCTTATTCCAATGCAGGAGGCTTATGCAGCTAAATGGGCAAATGCATTTGAAGCTCCATGCTGCAACAAGGAGCCAAAGTGTGGAAGAGGGGGCTGCAACTTCAGTACTATGCATCTTACCAAAGCTGAGTAGGAAAGCAACAGAGGATCAGATCATCACCAAAGTCTCTCCAAACAGAAAAGGACCTTTGGGAAGGCCTCGGACAGAGATCCAAGGAAGAAGGCATTGTTTACCACTTTATAATATAGTTCTTTCATAGTCGCTGATTTTGAATGACATATGCAATAAACTAGACATGATATGATGTCACAAGGACACAAAGAATGTATATACCATATATACTTGCTTATAAGTCAAGCCAAACTGCAAACACCAAAGACCTTAATCTGCTGTTATTATACTGCACCTTCAGATTAGGATCAATGTTGTTTGTTCAACAAACTACACAGAACCAGATCTGCCAGTACATTATGCAACAGCAGATCTGGGTCAGTGCAATTTGCAGTTGGGCTTATCTTATGAACGAGTATATACAGCTGGTAACATTATATGCACCTCATAAAAAACAAGGCATGGTAGAGTAGGACACAAACAGACAAATGTAATTTCAATGAAAATTTCTTACTAATTAAACAAGTTTCTCTAAGACAGTGTGGTTATAACTGGTACTCTGTCATTATTTGAAAACACATCTTTACAACCAGTTTCAGATTGTTCAAATTATAAAAGAATGGACAGAAAAGGGACTAAATTTTAAGAAAAGGATATTCCACTGATTAAGAACCATTTGCTGTGCCGTTCTAAAACCAATATGCAAAATTCTCCACTGCCAATATATAATTGCGAACTATTACCATTTTTTAAAATTGGGTGAAGTATATTTTCAGAAAAAAGGAAGGACATTATAATTGTCTGAAATTTAAATATATGAAAAAACAACTGATAGGTAAACTTACCTGCTGACTGAGTTGTGACCAGCAGTCTCTCCAGTCTTTGTATTTGGGAGATGGAGAGGCTACAAGTCTACAAAAGATAAAAGTAGGTACACTACTACTGCTAGGAACAACTAGAATCATCATCATCATCAACGTATTATTATTACAGATAAATCAACCATCCTTGTGAAAAACAGAATATCGTAATATACTGATTATGATAAAATGCATTGGTTCTAGAAATATACACATGGCATAAGGATATGTGTAGTAGGTGAAAAAATCATAACATGAAGGAAGGAATTAATCTTAATAAATACACAATCTGTATTTCAGGCCAGTAAATTTCTGAAACATTTACTTTCTTGATTTTTTGATTATAACATCAGTAAATCTTCCCAAACGAAACACTGTTGGAACAAAAAACCTTGTGGATTTATATATATGACACTGTAAAGAGGTATTTTTTTTTAGAAGAGCCTTACAGTTACCAAAATATGTCATCAATCTGCTAAAAATTCTGGGCTACTGAGGGGCCAGTTTAGTATTTGATCAGCTTTCCTGGGACCTATAGACATTGTCAAGCGGTAAAGGATTCTGGGTTACTGATCGACTGGTTTAGTATTAGAACAAGCCTTCCTGGAACCTATATATGTGGTCAATCTGCAAAGGATTCTGGGTTACGGATGGAGTGGTCTAGTATTAGGACACCATTACTGGAACACATTTATGTGGTCAATCTACAGAGGATGCTGGGTTACAAAGGGAATGGTTTAGGAAAGTTTCAATGTATACATACATTGATAAACACAGGAAGCTTCATACAAAAATCTGGGATAATGGTCACAAAATAGTCCTTCACAACAAGAACTGTCTGTTGAGGACATTTTGCACCATTCATTTTGTTGATAAATGGAGTGCACACAATGTAGCATACTTTTAATTAGTAAAACAAACATAGAAAGTGACAGTACAAGAAACAAACATTGTGATCATAAAAGATTAGAAGGACAATGAAAAGCACATCTGACTTGTTAAGACAATTTAATAAAGTTTACTAACTCTGCTCCATTTACTCCCATGACATTTGAGACAAGCTGGAATGGATATGTAATCACTGATACAAACAGCTGAAATAAAAAACAGAAAAAGTACAATAAATCATTTTAGCATCATTTATTTAATCAGAAACATCAATTTTTGAAGTTTTTGAAAAAAGTACTATTTTAGTCAGTTCATAAATTCACATAAGTTTTTTCCTTACAATAAATGAAAACCATCCATGGAGTCAAGTTACTCTGCAGAAATGAAAAAAGTAAAATATGGATGTATGCTATAACAATATACTCTTGACCTCTTGGCAGGCATATAAAAATGATAGCGAAGAACAAAATATCAAAATGGGAAAATAATAAAAACTATAAAATGCACATGTTTGTACTTATATTTCAACTAAAGAATGTTTTAAAACTTGTAGATCCATTTGGTATATTTAAGACCTTTCAACTGTTTGGGTAGGTAAGGTACAGCAATCAGTCCATACAGAACATTATTCTAAAAGTCCTAACAAATGACTTCAAATCAAAATCAACATTTTTTCTATCTATTAACAAAAAGAGAAATCTTACCCCACACAATGCATGAGTATAGGACTTCATTTCCTGAAAAAAAGTATCAGAATATAATTATGCTACACTACAAAGAATCGTGAAGACTGGAAGCACTTAGTGATACATGGTGAATCAGAAGCCATCACACAGAAACATGGGTTTTAGATGGTACGAAAGAAATGACACAAAATGTGTCCATAGTACACAGATACATCTGACAATAGCATACTGATGAAATGGTCCTAACTCTTAAAAGACTCAACATGTCATAACATGACTTACAATATACATGCACGAGTGTTGTGATCATATTATCCATCTAGCTACAAAATTCAATCCATCAAAAGCTCTAATAATAGTTTCGCAAGATATTGTGGTGAAACGGAAAAGAAATGAATCAACAGGTGGATGGAGTGACCGATGGATATGGAATATTGCTACATGCACTTGTCATATTACTGGGAGAAAAAAAGAGAATTGAGTCACATTTTATCTTGAAGAAAAGATTTATATTTACTTGCTAATCATGCTATTACACTCTTCAATTTAAAAAGGTGTCAATGAACTTTAAACAAGAAGTTATGGTGGACCCAGTATTACTCGTCTGGGTAGTTTGTAAATGCAAATTCATACATATAACCAGTATCACTCATCTGGGTAGTTTGTAAATGCAAATTCATACATATAACCAGTATCACTCATCTGGATAGTTTGTAAATGCAAATTCATACATATACCCAGTATCACTCATCTGGGTAGTTTAAAAAGCAAATTCATACATATACCCAGTATCACTCGTCTGGATAAATGCAAATTCATACATATACCCAGTACTACTCGTCTGGGTAGTTTGTAAATGCAAATTCATACATATACCCAGTATCACTCATCTGGGTAGTTTGTAAATCCAAATTCATACATATACCCAGTATCACTCATCTGGGTAGTTTGTAAATCCAAAATTCATACATATACCCAGTATCACTCATCTGGGTAGTTTATAAAAGCAAATTCATACATATACCCAGTATCACTCATCTGGATAGTTTGTAAATCCAAAATTCATACATATACCCAGTATCACTCATCTGGGTAGTTTGTAAATGCAAATTCATACATATACCCAGTATCACTCATCTGGGTAGTTTGTAAATGCAAATTCATACATATACCCAGTATCACTCATCTGGGTAGTTTGTAAATGCAAATTCATACATATACCCAGTATCACTCATCTGGGTAGTTTGTAAATGCAAATTCATACATATACCCAGTATCACTCATCTGGGTAGTTTGTAAATCCAAATTCATACATATACCCAGTATCACTCATCTGGATAGTTTGTAAATCCAAATTCATACATATGCCCAGTATCACTTGTCTGGGTAAATGCAAATTCATTCATATACCCAGTTTCACTCATTTGGGTAGTTTGTAAATGCAAATTCATACATATTCTAAAACTGAAGGTGGGGGGGAAGCATGGATAACCTAGTTGTTACATAGTCTGTTAATGTTGGTGTCATTTATAGAACCAGAATAGTCTCCAGGATCTCTCCTTCTCCCTGAGGACCAGACACTCACACACTTAGCTGACATTACTTAGGGAGTTAATCTGTGCAGTCAGCATGGATTCCTGGATTTGTCCTTACCCTCATCCTAACCACTTTCGAAGCATAACTTAAAAATAATTATGATCTGCATCTAACAGACATGAGGCGGCTCAGTGGTTAAAGCATTAGAATCATGACCAGAAGACTGTGGGTCCAAGTCCCACCATCTGTTCAGCCAGGATTAATTATCAATCTTCTAAGGATTTACTTTAAAGTCATGGAATTTCTTTGCTGGCATGTCTCTGGTGTGCATCAGAGACACTTTTGGTTCTATCGTATACAAGGCACACTGAATTATTAGTAAACTCCCACACAGCTTTTTGCCTTATTGAATCAAGAGATTGGTATGCATCAATGACAAAACATTTTTGGTTTAGTCTGGCTGAGACTGCTTTAGTGTTTTATTTAGTGGCTTTAGTTTTGCTGGGCTATGACAGCAGTGTCTGCCCAGGAAGCATCTTGCCCAGGGACACACAAAAAAACCAGCCAATCTAGCTCAGTTCAAGCCAGTACTCCTGTGTAGAAGTCCAGGATGCTAACCTCTGAAACTCTTCATCACAAGATTTTAATAATTTACAGGTATTTACAACAGTCTTACACACTGACAGGGTTCATACAGAATTCTGAATAATAAATTCAAAGACTTTTCCAAAACTTTCAAAGACCACAAACATAGATTTCCAAGACCTATTTTTGCTAACATTTTGTATACAAGTTATGTTATATGAGAAAACAAAGAATGCAAAGTACTAGAATATTGTTTAGTGATGAAACTCAAACTATAATTAATCAAAAGAAAGAAACCAGAAAACTACATCTAAATCTAACAACCTTGGACACTTTTATCTGTGACTATGGAAAGAAATTAAAATGTTTGGGTTTATTTCAATTTTCAAAGACTTTTAAAGACCTCAGGGTAATCTGCTTGATTTTCCCAAAATTTCAAGGTCTTGAAAATGCTACCTCATTTTTCCCACTGTCCAAGACCTTCAAAGACTGTGAGAACCCTGACTGAGTGCAGGCTCACAGTTTTCCCAAATTATCATCCCATGTTCCCAAATCTTAATCATGTGCACCCCAATGGATGCATTTTTGTTTCATCATCAGAAAAGAAAATCGAAAAACATGCCTACAACTTTTCATTAGTAAATGTCCATCCATGTTTCTGATGGTGCGAGCAATTACCTGTCACAAAAGGCGATACAATTTTAAGATTCCAATCAACATATATTTTAAAACAATGCATCTTCCAATGAAAGCATTCAAGATTTGTGGTAATCAGCCAAGATGCAATGTAAAGTGTTTGACAGCTGTTATTGTTATCCCCATGGCTAGGAAGACTTAATTTATTTTGAGGCTGAAATAATAATAAAAGAGACTAAGTTTACGCAAAATACACAAGATGTCATTTAATTAATGATTGCTGGTTTGGGATGGAAAGTAATTAGGAAAACACAGGCATTGTTTTACCATAAATGGTGGTAGACAATAACTGTAACTGAAGTTAAATGAAAGCATGATCCAGGGTAGATAACTCCAGGTTAACCAGATAATCGAACATGTTAATGTTTTAATCAGCTACTTGAGCAAGTGATAAAACATTTATTGCAATGATGTAAGTGTCCACGGAAAATATGATAGAACAGTGCTCACCACAAAGTCAAGGTGGCAAAATTGTCAGTATAACCAAGATCATCTCATTTTTATACCATTATTAGTTTTATATACTACTATTTTCACTTATCCCACCAAGTTGTTTTCCAAAAACTTTGAGGATGAAGGATACAGTGTCAATTGCTGTATATGCAACAATGTTACAAACTAGTCTTATAAATATATAAATACATATCAATTTATTATCAACTTCGAGTGTTACCTGCTATATTATTTTTCACATTTTCTTTAGTTACAAATTATCTATTATAATCCATCATTTCTAATATTTTGTTCCTTTTATAACTTATTCTATTGAAATTTATGTATTATGCATTTTTAAAAGTGACTTTTGCATCTGTCTGAATTTTTCTGCAAGTAGAAGAACCATTCATAACCTAAAACATGTGATTCCGATAGTGTGTATCATTGGGTACTTCCCTTGACTTCTAAAACTTCTGGAAAGTAACTGCATGCACTATACTATGGTTTCAATATGAAAAAAAGACATGAATTGTCATTTCACAAGTGCTAACAAACAACAATTTAACAAACTAAATCTGATAAAAATCAGATCAGAAAAATCAGACCTAAAACCTTCTGTGTGTTTACAAGCTCAGTCAACCTGATGCAAAATCATCCATTATCACTTGTAATCAAACTTAAGTTAGTGACACAAGCTTACATATAAAAAGATCATATGAAATCTGATTAGAAATATGACCTCTATGGTGTTCACCAGCTCAATGAATCAGACCTTTGATCACCTCATTATTATGCATGGCTGTTGCTCGTAATCAAATTTATCCAAAATCGTAATGTTATAAACTTATAAACCAATCCTGATCACAAATTAAGCCTCTAGTGTGTTCACAAATAACTGTTGATCAATGGATACTGGACATTGGGCCATACCACAAACTCACTTGGCCTTTAGTATGGTGGGCTAAAAATTAATCCTCAAGTATATGCAGGTAATGTTCATTATTTTAGTCTTTCTTTATGACAAGGAAATATAACCTATCAATAAGTTTGGCAACATAACATGAAAAGTCTTACTTCCCAGATACATGTAAAACCTAAACAACTTCAATTTATGTCTGATATATCAATTATTGGAATGAATAACTAATTTAAAAATGCGCAAGTTGTGTATGATTAGGTGATACAAAATAAGGTCCATACACATGGTCTGCAAATTATACACATACCTTGCTTTCAATGAAATACTTGTTCAACAAACTGGCCATGAAGTTGGTCAGCCAAATCGCAATAACTTCTCCAATTATCCTTGGGATGATGCCTCTGAAAACAAAGTGTGAATCTGGTTTTTGCAGTGACTGCCTGCAGACTCTATAGGATGCTCTAACTAGTGTTATTTTACATCACAAAGGGTACAGTGAGAAAATATGCATAATAAATAATCCAAAATCTTAATGAAATCTGACCTCTGATATAGGATAGACCTCATAGGAATTCATGTTCTTGTGAACTCTGGAAATTTGCAGTTGCATGAAATGCAAAGCTTTATCTGGTTGTCAGCTAAAAATACATCTATAGGAGATATAGATGTATTTTTAGCTGACAACCAGATAAAGCTTTGCATTTCATGCAACTGCAAATTATCATTATTAATGTTCCAAATATCACTTTTTCACCTACTCATTAGAAATACTCAAATCTGATTGGCTGGTTAAAGACAATAAGCAGAACATGATCTCATATCAATCAGACAAACTTATTGATAAGTAGATCACAATTTTAATCAGCCTGAATTTACAGGTATCTACTGTACTTTTCTATAAATTTCATTTACATACAAATCTATAACTCTTGGTTTTACCATATGCCACACAAATTGTTAAATCAACCAGCGACATAAAATAATTTGTATCTGACTGAGACAAATGACTTTGAAAAATTTATTTTCTCACATTTGATAGTTATCTCATTGCAGGGGTCACAATTATCTCCCATTTTACAAGAGTTAGCAAATATTGATACCTTTCCAATTTTTTTAGACATACAAATATTTATTTTCTAAGGTCAGCTTTACTGAAAAAATATATTAAAACTTTTAATGAAATCTTTTTAGATTGATTACTTCAACTTTTAATGTTACAGACACAGCCCAAAATTAGTGGTAGTTTGATAGCTAGTGGGTAGTAAATTTCCTGATGGTCTAGTAGTTTTCATAATTTTAATACTCCAATGGCTAGTAAAGATTCATTTGTCACCAGTCTGTCTTCGTGGAGAAGACTAGTGAAGATTCAGCATGACTAGAAAATGTCTCAATCTACTTGTACTTATGGCTACAAAGAAATCTGTCTTTATTTCTGCTGCAACATTATTTTCATTCTTGCCACAATGAATTAATGTTCTTTTGGTTACATTTTTACTCCTATTTCTGTCTTAAACCTACACAAATCATCATCAAGAGCTGATGTTAAAATCAACTTACGCAAAAAATCCTCTTATGCCATCTGTTTGGTAGATTTCCACCAGGCCAGTATAGATACCACTAAAAATAAAACATGTACTCCATATGATTTCACATTATTCAGTGAGATACAATATAAGGGTATACTGACATCAACATGTATATATACACATCACATTAACTGAGGTTAGGTGAATGTTATTTTTAAATATATTAAATGTAACAGTTTAAGTCATAAAAGTACATGTGCCAAAGCATGTACATAAAATCATTCATTCACTCCCTATTTACTCATGCAGTAATTTACAATACAGACATCAAAAATCTTGTACAAAACCTTGAAATGGTTCATTCTGGGGCTGCACCTTTGTGCCAATGGCTTTTATTTGTCACCTTTGGAGCAAGAATTTTCCCTCCATGGCACTTTGAGAGTGCATAGAAAGACCCACAAAAATAAAGATCAAAGATCATTACAGTTTAATTAACTGAAATGAATGTATCACAAGCTTACTTAATAAAGTGTGCTCATTGCCAGGGAAAAATAAAATTATCCACTGACAGAAATGTCTCACTGATTTTGATTAGCCTGGTTGCCAACTGACGCACAATACCATCACTGATGAAATCTGCACAGAAAACTATGCAGCATTTATTATTAAAGTGGTGTACAGAGAGAAACAAATGTAGCCTCAAATGTCCAAAATAATATTCTATGTAGAAATGAATGATTCCAAAGAGCATGAGGAATTCAAAGTCCGAGTATTGCTCATGACAGGAGATGATAAATGACCACAGCCTAAGTTTATAGATTTATTCATTTCTGCAAAAAATATTCACTTCTAGAATCACATACTCTAAATTAGTTGCTGTCAAGTCTGACTTTAGCGCAATTTGCTCCAATTACCATATCAACTTAAATAACCATGGCCTGTACAGTTGGCACAGTTATTTTAGGGAATTAGGAATTTGCAAAAAACCACAATGACTGATTCAAAGCATACAACTGACTTTTCTGTTATGTATTTAGGCTATCATAAACAGTAACAAGGAAAAAGTGAAAATAACAGGCTTTTTAAAATTTAACAAATAATTTTTTTCCCTAGAAAAACAAGTAAAAATGAGGAAAAGAGCTTACTGTTTTAAGAATCAAATCCAAAAATAATCTCTATAGAAAAATGTTCCACACTAATTTAAGACACAAGGCAGATTCCCATATGAGGGTCACTTGATCACTTTCTAGAAGCTCTTTACATGTCTAAGGTCACGTACTCCATTACAGTCTCGATTCACCCAATGTATCCCACAATAAAAATAAATTTAAAAAAAGTTGTTTACTCCAACTCTTACTAATTCTGAAACAAGGTCAGGAACTAGGTCAGCATTAAGATACAAAGTACTAATATTAGGTGTTTATGAAAAACAGTCAGGTCAAAGTAATTTCTGGAAAATGTCAAATTCCAGAGAGAAAAAAATTACATTACTTCAACATGTAATGGAATAACAAATTTTTAAAACTAACAAACAATTAAATTCAAATATACATAACAACTGCAGAAATTAATTAATCCATGATGTGAAATCAAGTGATAATGATATGTTTGGATTTCTTGAAAAAATAATAAACAGGCAAAGATATTTGCAATCCCACTTATTTCTAAATGACATTTTTACCTGGTAGGTAACCACAGGCCCCAAGATTTAAGTTTCTGGAATGAATACCGGGTGTAAAATAATTCTACACGTTAGATAACACCGAAGGTGGGAGAAAAAAGGAGGAAATGTCAGGATTGGTGAAGAATGGATAACTAAAGAAAATTAGCTACATTATACTCTTCTACAGATAGCCCATTCAATGTGCAATTAATCACTTGTTTAATTAAAAATTGCCTGATTGGATTATCTGAATGATTAAAAGAGCAGCACTGGTGAAACTTTAAGCTTATAATTTCCTGAATAATGCCTAAGATATTCCATGACATCAAAAAAGTTATGAATCAATAACTAACTAATCCTACACTTTCCATCCACTCTTTATGCATTTACTTCTGTTTTACTTAAAATGGGCAAAGTTATATAAGCTCCTGGGACCAAAATTGGACACATTTAGCATACAGAGGTTGGTATATTCATGACGTTTGTATATTTCTCAAGGTTTGGTGTAATGTAAACTAGATCTCTTTGTGTTATAAGGCAACTGAAAAAGTTGGTCATTTAAAAAACACAATTGTGCACTGTCAGCATATTAATAAATCATTATTAAGTGACTAAAGTTCATATAATTCTTGTAAGTTTCCTTAGATGCTACATTACTCTTATGGTTAATGATAGATGAAATGCTATAGTATTTTTAAAAATATTTTTACATGATCAAGAGTCTAAGCAAATGATATTTTCACATGATCAAGAGTATAAGCAATTAAAAAATACAAAAAATACACTATTTATAAGCTTATTACATTTTAATGCACTGGACTAAATAAAATATGTCGCAAAATAAGTGACATTACACACAAAAGAATACAGAACAGTATCATCCCACAAAACTCACATTAAATACCAGTGTATCACTTAGGAGTGAAAGAGTTAAAGTCAAAAAGCCCATTGGTATCAGAACTAGGGGTCAGACTGAATATTAAAAAAAAACTTTGGCATCAAAACTGGGGGTCCAATAAAACTTTGGGGGATCTCTGAAGCACAAATGATGGTAA
Source organism: Sinohyriopsis cumingii (assembly GCA_028554795.2). NCBI lineage: Eukaryota > Metazoa > Mollusca > Bivalvia > Unionida > Unionidae > Sinohyriopsis > Sinohyriopsis cumingii. The sequence goes on along the minus strand of CM068835.1, from coordinate 21,182,894 downwards.
TAGGAAATAATTAAATAGATTACATACAAAAGCATACGGAATAGTACTCTGCCACAAAACTCACATTAAACTATAGCTAAATGAATATTTAAAAATCCCGCATTCATCATCCTATCTTCTATCACACATAAAAAAGAAACGTTTTTAGTAAATAAAGTTTTTATTGAGAATATTTACTCAACCACATTAATGGTAGGAGCAAAATCTGCTACCGCTTGAAGCCATCCCTCACAGGAAGATGCAAGTTTCATCTTCCCATCATTATACCATTGAGACCAAATGGAGGAACATTCACATATTGCCTTTGCTCCCACCACAAGGTGAGCTACACATGTACCTGATGTCTACCATTTGATGATGTGCAATACATTGAGAAGGATGCTCACATTTGATGGGAAGATGCGAGTGGGCTTTACAGGAATATCACTTGGTAAGGATTCTCTGAGAAACATAATTTAATAAAAATGTACTTTCCCCCATCAAATGCATTCCCTAATCACAATAATGTTAGGGGAAAAGGTAACAAGAGGAAATGCATGCACATCTAACCTCTACTGTGATTACCTTTCAATGGAAATATGACTGATAACCTAATCCTAAGAATAAACCACAAACCTAGTACAAAGGCAGCACAATGGATGGCCATGTGGCACATCAATTCAATATACCAGTAATGAGAAACAAACAATATTTTCTTGTCAAGAAAAACTTGGATGAATTCAATGGACTGTTTGGCAGAGATGTAAAACCTGTGATGGAGATTGTGTTCAGTGGATGCAGGGATTATCTTGGGAAGATGTATCATTAGAATGAGTAGATCATTTACCTAGATTTGACCCATCTGAGATGAGCTTTCAGAACCACTGCACAGGTATGGCCCCTCATTGTTTGCTTCATCAGAGCAGAGCAGTACCAGAGCAGTGGAAGGGAAGGCATAGCCCCAGAACCTGTCCCAAATAACTAACAGAGCATCCACACCTAGACTTTAGGTTCCAGGAATGGAGATATGAAAGGGGCAATTTGTGGTTCCACCTCATCATGCAGAGTTCTATCATTTGATGCCCCAAAAGTGCAAAATTGACTGAAAGATCAACAGATGAATGGACCACTTGGTGTGAAATGTAGGTTTCTTCTTGACACTGAATTGGCTAGGATATTAAGCCTGCCAGGAATATGCCTGAGCTGCACCAAAAGTTTCAGCTGAAAGCACCAACATGGAACCTGGACACAGAGGTAGGGTGATTTGGTCTCCTGTTTTATATGAGGTATGCCAACAACACCAAGTTGTCCAACATTACAAGTCTTAACCTTCTGCAAAGTTGATCCTTCCAGAAGTAAAAGTTAACTATAGACTCCATTTCCAGATGGTGTATGTAAAGGGCTTTCTCCACTGTCTACCAGTTGCTGCTGACCATGATGAATCAGGGCAACCAAGAAGGAACCAGTCTGCTTCTGCATCAAGCAAGCCAAGGAATGCAAAAACTCTCTCACAGAAATTCACTCCCTGTTGGTAACCAACTCTGTGCTCAAAAATCCATGCTATGTGCACAGGATGGACAAGAATAAGGTTTAGAAGAATTCTATATCTGAATGGATAAAGTGCTGTCAGGAGGCGAGATCTGACTTTTTCAATTTGCTAGAAAGCCCAGCTGAGAGGGAAGGAAGAGAATATTTTCCTGCCCTCTTCACTAAAAATGAAACCACCATGTGTATATATCACCATGTGCTTCTGATGGATGTTGTCCAAGTACGATGCAGTCTCAGCTGACAAGGCTTGCCTGAACAGGATGACAATGCATGCAGCTGATGGTCTTCATGAACACACATGGACTGCGACTGAAACCAGGACAAAAACACACGCAATTGATATCCAGTTCCTTGAAACCAAACTGACTGAACTTGCATGAAGATGGATCAATAAGGACATGAAATTATGCTGAAAGTAAACTGATGGCAAACTAGTCCCTTTCATCTGATGACAGACCATGCTGTTTCTATTTTGAACTTTGGCATGTGTAATTACTGAGTCATCTCAGGTGTATAAATTGTCTGAGCTTTCTATTGGCTTTGGATATGAAGAAAAGCCTATTAGAAAGAACCATGGAGAGTTTGCAGTGTTAACTCTCTCCACTGCCAACTTGAATAAAGAACAGATCTCCTTCTGTACAATTTCTACCTTCGCAGAATTGACCAGAACCTGTCATGGAAGGAAAAAAAACTAATGAGGAGGAAGCTGTATAAATGAAATCCAAAGACCCTTTGAAACAATTTGGATTGGCCATTTGACATAAAATGGTTGATCCATGTCTACTGAAACTGACAGAGTCTTGCACTTACTGGCAGGTTATCACTGGTACTTCAGGGTAGTATGACACAGTCAATCAATGGAAGGCTTGGAAAAGGAGAAACCTATTACACTGCCTTCAAAACTGAGGGGTAACCTGTCGCTTTAACTTTGACTGTATTGTTCTTGAGTGTCATGTTGCCTTTAATCTTATTACCAATTTTCTTCAATTCATTGTGGATGAGATTGATATGGCCAAAATGTGGAGGAGGTGGTATGGAAATCTGAGAAGCAGCTCTTGTACTGCCGGCTTCTGTACATCTTCAACATGACTACTGATCACCATATTCTGTACCAATTTGGATGTCTTGTGAAAACATGGTGACACCACCTGAACGTCAGCACCACCAGTAATAGACTTGCACTGGTAAATGACATAAAATACAGCTACTGAATTCCACAGATTATGTTCAACAATCATTCAGAGATTTCTTTCATCTTCACCAAGTGCAGAAGTAGATGGAAGAAGGGAGTGTTCTTCATCCTCCTCAATGTCTACTGAGTCTATAACCTTACAGGCCTGACATGTAAACACTTACAGCAGACAACAGCTCTCCTCAACTGCTGAGTCTATAACCTTATAGGTCTGACATGTAGACACTTACAGCAGACAACAGCTCTCCTCAACTGCTGAGTCTATAACCTTATAGGCCTGACATGTAAACACTGAGAGCAAACAACAGCTCTCCTCAACTGCTGAGTCTATAACCTTATAGGCCTGACATGTAAACAATGAGAGCAGACAACAGCTCTCCCTCAACCGCTGAGTCTATAACCTTATAGTCCTGACATGTAAACACTTACAGCAGACAACAGCTCTCCCTCAACTGCTGAGTCTATAACCTTATAGGCCTGACATGTAAACACTGAGAGCAGACAACAGCTCTCCCTCAACTGCTGAGTCTATAACCTTATAGGCCTGACATGTAAACACTGAGAGCAGACAACAGCTCTCCCTCAACTGCTGAGTCTATAACCTTATAGGCCTGACATGTAAACACTGAGAGCAGACAACAGCTCTCCCTCAACTGCTGAGTCTATAACCTTATAGGTCTGACATGTAAACACTTACAGCAGACAACAGCTCTCCTCAACTACTGAGTCTATAACCTTATAGGCCTGACATGTAAACACTGAGAGCAAACAACAGCTCTCCTCAACTGCTGAGTCTATAACCTTATAGGCCTGACATGTAAACACTGGGAGCAAACAGCAGCTCTCCTCAACTGCTGAGTCTATAACCTTATAGGTCTGACATGTAAACACTTAGAGCAGACAACAGCTCTCCTCAACTGCTGAGTCTATAACCTTATAGGCCTGGCATGCAAACACTTAGAGCAGACAACAGCTCTCCCTCAACTACTGAGTCTATAACCTTATAGGCCTGACATGTAAACACTTACAGCAGACAACAGCTCTCCTCAACTGCTGAGTCTATAACCTTATAGGCCTAGCATGTAAACACTTACAGCAGACAACAGCTCTCCTCAACTACTGAGTCTATAACCTTATAGGCCTGACATGTAAACACTGAGAGCAAACAACAGCTCTCCTCAACTGCTGAGTCTATAACCTTATAGGCCTGACATGTAAACACTTACAGCAGACAACAGCTCTCCTCAACTACTGAGTCTATAACCTTATAGGCCTGACATGTAAACACTTACAGCAGACAACAGCTCTCCTCAACTGCTGAGTCTATAACCTTATAGGCCTGGCATGTAAACACTTACAGCAGACAACAGCTCTCCTCAACTGCTGAGTCTATAACCTTATAGGCCTGGCATGTAAACACTTACAGCAGACAACAGCTCTCCTCAACTACTGAGTCTATAACCTTATAGGCCTGACATGTAAACACTTACAGCAGACAACAGCTCTCCTCAACTGCTGAGTCTATAACCTTATAGGCCTGGCATGTAAACACTCAGAGCAGACAACAGCTCTCCCTCAACTGCTGAGTCTAGAATCTTATAGGCCTAACATGTAAACACTTAGAGCAGACAACAGCTCTCCCTCAACTGCTGAGTCTATAACCTTATAGTCCTGACATGTAAACACTTAGAGCAGACAACAGCTCTCCTCAACTGCTGAGTCTATAACCTTATAGGCCTGGCATGTAAACACTTAGAGCAGACAACAGCTCTCCCTCAACTGCTAAGTCTATAACCTTATAGGCCTGGCATGTAAACACTTAGAGCAGACAACAGCTGTCCCTCAACTGCTGCTTAAAGCTAAACTCTGTATGCTCCAAGGTGGGGTCTGTGAGCAACTGATCAAAGCTGTCCCTGCACTCTCTATGGGGTTGTCATTGCCAGGCATAACACATCATCTATCCACTGGATGTGTCATGAACATAGGTTTGCTATCCAACTGACACAGTTTGTCTTGGTGGGATGGATGGATGTCCAGAAGGTAGGCTGGTCAGGTGGTTTAATAAGTGGCTCAATGGGCAGCTGTATGGTGGACTGACTAGTCCAATAGATTCCCCACACAGAATGGTTAAATCACCTGGTACAAGGCATGTGTCACCAACGTGCATGACCTCTTATCACAAAGTGAAAAGAATAGCTGGACAGGTGGCTAGACTGGTAAGTTGGCAACCAAAGCATCAGTGTATGACAAAGATGGCTGATAAAACTTTCCAGGGAGATCAGTGTTATACTCCATTCACATGGACTTACAGGCAGTGAGACCATGCTTGGATATGCAGTTGGAGGGGTTGCCCCTGTTGGCTATCAATATTGGGAGATCGAACTCCCATCAATTCCAAGAATGTACTGGACTGATGTGATGAACAGAGAAATAGAAACTCCTCTAAGTTAGCAACCACAACATTATCTACCACACTATTTCCTCACTGGTAACTCCAGAAGCACCTGGGGTGAGAGCACAGCATGGGCAGCTCTGCAGCTCACTGATACAACATAAAAAGCAGGCTTCATAATACCATCCCTGTTGGCATGAAATGTGAAAAAGGCAATCATGGCATTCCCCACCACACTAATTATCAACAATGTCTTGGAGTGACAGCTCAAAATGTCACTGTTAGTTGACTCTTGACAGTCTCTCCTTGCTTTTCTAATGTTTGTGCAGGACCATGGACCTCATTCCAATTGACAACCTAATATAAACTCTCCATAGTGAAGCTGAGGAACACTTACTATACAAGTGAGGCAAATCTTCTGTGTCCTCAATGACCCTTAATTTTTTTAACTGACATAATTTAGTCATCACTGTATAATTGAAACAACAAGAATGACAAAACAATGGAAAATAATAACCCATAAGTGTTAACTATAAAAATAATGCAATTGCTTGTAAACAAGAAAAAAAACATTCAGGAACTGACAAATTAGACAGCAAGTACCAATGACACTGAGTACAACTAGAAGTTGAGAAAACCATGTCAACAAACTGCAAAACATTTAGACAATTATGGAGTTAAATACAAAACTATGGTTGCCAAAATGCTGCAAAATACTTCTAGATGGCTGTGCAGAATCAAGCCACTTTATAATGAAAAGACAGAGACCATGCAGTGTGATGTTGATTGTACCATTGGGAAAGTGGTACACATCTGGTATATGGGTTGCTGGGATGGGAAGATAATAGGTTTCTTCTCTTTTGAATGTATGGAATATAGACATGAAAAACATTTTTCTTTCCGGAAGGGCTTGATTTGAGAGGCAGAAGAGTTTATTTCTTAATGTTCATGTGATTGATGAATGTATTCAGTACAGAAAAATGTATGTGGCTTAGAATTTTTTTAACCATTCATTTTAAAGGACTTCAGTGGAATTATGAAATTAGATTTTTGAAAAACGCATATCTGCAAATCATCTAAAAAATTTCCTGTGATTAAGCTGAACACATTTTATTTTCATTCACACAATGTTTAAAATTTCTGAAAATATTTTACTATTTACTATTCAATGAAGAACAGTAGGTACAATCAAATAAACCTATTTCAAATCCTTCCTTGAGTTCACAGCATTATGATAGATATTACAAGTGATTTCATAACTAAAATGTAATAAAGCAATTATTATGTCACTCCCCTTTGTACAGTACATGCTGATTTGTCATTATATACCGAATTCTATTTAGCGTTCAATCAACAAAATATGGTGCAAAAAAAAAACATAAGTTATGAACACTTCAAACCTGTACTGCTTCTCTCCACCCACAAACTGTGCCATGGACCTTAGCATCACCACTGTAAGAGATGAACAGTTAAAGGTCACTGGCCACCTATATTGTACAAACATGTGATATTATTATAGTCATAAACAAAACACATTGCTTTTTTATGCACACCATAAAAATGTTTAATTAGACATAAAACTCCACTTTATAAAATGAAAAAAGTATTCGGCAATCTCCGTAAACAATCGGTAGTTTCCACGTGCCAAAACCAGATATGCAGTACATTTATCCCTTCTATTCAACCTAGCCATTCAAGTACTTAATTTCCCCACGTAAATGTCTATGTGATATAGTGTACGATCGTGCTTTTGTACAGCAAATATGGTGCACTGTGTTGCATATGGATGTAACCAAAAGAGTGATGATGGGAAAAAAGCATTTGTTCTTTTTCCAAAAAACCATGTTTATCAGAAAAAAGTGGATTTAATCTGTGGGATTGAATAGGGGAGGGGTGGGAAAGTTTATGCCGGAATATATATGTGAATTTGGCCCAAAGACAATTCGGCCCAACTAGAAATGCAATTTGGCCAAACTTAACAATAGTTTGTACGTTCTTTTTCTTCAACAAAAAAGTAGATGCTATGTAAGATAGGTTTTAGGAAAAAAAAACTAAATTAAAAAAACTATTGATATTCTTTGAAAGAAAGTAATCATACTTCGTAACATACATATTTTTATGAGAGAAAACACAAACTGACATATCTTGCTTGTTCTAATTAAAATATTTATATACATTTTTTATGCTAAAAAATATATGCATCTGCACAACAACATTCTCAATTTAAGTCTCCCGGTCAAATTATCAATAATCATTTATAAAACAAAAATGCGTAACAGATAATATTCTACATAATACGTATACATTCTGCTAAGGGTAGTGTACAAGATATTATAACAAATATTCTTAATTTTAGGCTTCACATTGTAACACAGCTGCATACCATACTAGATTGCACATGAGAGAGAGAGAGAGAGAGAATAATGTTGAGCATTTTGTCAGTATTTAGTTGCTGCAATATGAAGCTCTTACCAGTTAATTTTATTGTTTGTTTCATTTTTCAAGTTGTCTTAGTGTGTGTGCGTGTTAACTGAAAGCTTGTCATTACTGGTCAATATCGTCAATCATATTTGCTCAATTATTCCGTACAAATTAGAAAGGAAATAATTTTGTGTTTAACTTGCCCACACACACACACATACACACACCGTACAAAATAAATTGACAAACATACATTTGTTTGAAAATAAAAGAAAGAAATTAACCTTGCATTGTTATCATATATTCCTTCTTTTTTCATCATGCGAAAATTATTGAAAAAAATTATATATCCACAAACTCCATATATGTAGCAGATGCCGGCTTGCGTATGCATCCTTAGTGTAGTGTGCATCACTTTATGTCAAATAACAAAATCGCAAATGAGACGAAAGTATCACCCGATTGCTTGAAGGCACCTGACATTTATGCATGATATGTTACTTATTGCAAACTGACCCAGATTGTATTGTATCCAGGTTAACTATAAATTGGTATCTTGCAAATAAAAAAAATCATTATTTTAAAATACATTCAATGTGAGTGCAAATGATAATCTTTCTGCTAGCATGGGTTAAAAAAGTATTATTAAAGCAAGTTATTATTGTGTATACTATTTGCCCTGTAAACATCAATTATGATTACATATGGCAAACAAATAGAAGCCCAGGTGATAAACACAACTGGCAGGGAGCAATAAACTCACCAATAGGATATCAAATACACAGGTTATTTTATTACAATGCAAACCAACCACAGAAACTTGACTTTGGTATCTTTTTAGTGTGCCGATATTTTCTTCTGAAGTTGGCAGACAAATGGAAGTCAAGTTTGGTTCCTTTGGATTCTTTAAGTGTGCCAATTTCTTTCATCTTTTTTATTATAAAGTCTGCAGACACAGGGAAGCCAGCATTGATTCTTTTTACCTGTATTAACAGGAATTTTCAAAATAAATTGAAACAATGGAGCAGTTTTGAAAGCGACACGATCTAGTCCATCATGCTCACATACCAATATAAGGCTGAACAGTAAATAAGTTTTCATTAGTTTCATCCAAATATTCCCTATCCATAGTTTATAGTGTTTTATTTTTTGACAACAAGAAGCATGTACTTCATCCTGTAGGGATAAATGTACATCATTTCTGGCTGGCGTCCTCTATAGGTGGGAAATCATAACTAAGGGGAAGTAACAGCGTTGTATACTTCTATTTCGAGTAATTAAATTATTATTTCTTCTTTACACTTGATAATTTTTTTGCTCTTTTTGTGCAAGTATAACTATTTTTAAACATGTAATGCAATTCTGATATAAATAGAAAAATGTTGGAGTATGGCCAGTGACCTTTAAATAACAGACCCTGTTAATAAGTCTACATTTGTTAAGAGTGTAGAAGTCCATGAAACAGGCAGCTATGAAAATATAGTGTGTGTCTGATTTGGATTTTTAACGTAGTTTTAAAAACGTTTCAGTCATACTGCTACAATGTCTGCAGTGTGGCAGTGATGTCAAGCACTGGGGCATCATGCCGCAGACATGTAGCATGTCCCACCCAGTCACATTATCCTGACATGAAGCCAATCAGTCCTAACACTGACCTTTTAATGCTGAGCACCTAGCAAGGCAGCTGTTATTACCATTTTTATAAGTCCTTGTGAAAATGTAGTAATCTGTTTATTAATTGCACAACTGAGACTATTTACTGAAAGGTTAGCTTGTCAAATTTATGACACAGATATCATTTTAACCAGGTTGGAAGAAATGATTTATTGATCAATTTGTGTTTAGTTACATATTAATACATGAAAGATTATGTCCTGCTAAGGCAAATGGAATTAAGTGCCTTTCCTAGAGACATACAATGGCAGTCAAACCAGCCTGGTATGGTCTGGATTCAAATCCAGACACTTCTGTTTCCATACTAACCATTAAATCACTATAGAATGGGATAGCCAAAAGGAATAATTGAATTCATTTTAATATGTGGGATATAATATCTGTACCATATATATTATAAGAATATCCAATAAATTGAGTATAAATCACTTTCTTTTGCATATCTACAACATATGATGTCCACAGAATGTCATATTTCAAGACAAAATGTTGCTGAAATGGCTAATACTGACCGTTGCTGTGTTAATTAGGTTTGGAGAGTATAATCTACAAAGAGATACAATTTCTGATCATAAATCATTCCACACCAACTGTCCATTTTAAACCTGAAGCTAAACTGCAACATCAGCAAATGCCTTTTATACCTCTGAGCCTCACCTTCTAGACTACACATCCAACTTTTTGCATATCTATCCACATCATATTCCTGTAGTGTTACAGATATTTGTGTTTTTTGAGTATGAAAAAAGGTATTCACATATTTTCCTAATGTCACTATCTTATCATAAATGTCTGCATCACTTACCATGGAAAGGTTGACTGGCAATTAGACCTAGACATCTTGTTACTGTTTCTTGTGAGGTCTGCAACAAAAAGAGACTTTTCATAATATTATTTTTATTACTTTCATATGATCCATGCAATAAAACATGTCCATTGTAAAAGACACTATTTGGAACAATTATCTTTCTTTCAAAATGATTACCTGATCATAATACCTTAGGGGTAAAACCACTACCTTGCAAATCCAGCTATAACGCTAAACTCGTTTGCCCACATATATGGCAGTCAGACAGAGTGATTTCCCCCTTTATATAGGATTGGTGCCAAATCCTAGCTGCACCTTAGTTACTACTGGATAAGAATATGTGCTCTCCAAGCAGAATGTAACTACAGCTGGGAGGGCGTATCCATATTATAAGCAGGCAAGTATTAAAGAAGAAACATTTAACTCCAAAACTTGGTTTCTTCTTCAAATATGTTACCTGATCAAAATACCTTAGAGGAATAGGTCAGAACAAGAGGGATTTACATTCCCTTACTGCCGAGAGCAGCCATCTCCAGTCTCCTAAGGTGTGTGGGGAACTTTCTAAATGTTTGCAATGTCTAGCTGGAGCACTGACCTTATATATATATATATATATATATATATATATATATATATATATATATATATATATATATATATATATATAAGTCAGATTGCTGTGTCAAGAAACTGCTGATTAACCTGGAATGGTAGTGTATTGCACTGCAGCAACAGGTCCCACCAGATCCATGTTAGCCTTATGGGATGAAAGATCTTGGAGGTAGAAACTACAGAAAGATGACTCCAACCGATGCCACTTGAATACAATGCTTGTTGTGACTGCCCTTATCATATCATCCAAAATGCATAACAACTGCTTTTGATCTTGGGTTATTTCTCTGGATACAGAACAAAAAACCCATCATACCCAGGATGACAAAACTGGAGCTGCAATATCACTCTTTTCCTTGTTCAAAGATAAAAACAGATGAGATTTCCGTCTTCATGCAAGCCAAATTCCCTTTAGGCACCACGTCCTGCAGATGGCTTTTAGAGTTCAAGGCTCCATGTTGGAACAAGGTTTCACCTCACAGGACTGATTGCCCATGAGCGGGAGCCTGTTTTTGACAACAAAAGCAGTGATCATCAGGATGATACTGACTCATCTGACAACTGTTGATAGTTCGGGTCGACTGATAAAACATGCTTTTCGCTATCCTACTTGAAGTAGCTTGGACAAGAAGTTGGTCTTATATGAGAGGTGAACAATCAATGCTCTTTAAAGCAGTTCAAACCGCCTTTAGAACCCATGATAGATTCCACTTCTGACACAGAGCCAACACCTTTGGTCATGAGAAATCAAAGCTAGCCAGAAGACTGGAAATGTCTTTGTCCTGTATCCTCACTTTTTCATAATGATGCAGCACATCTGAAATAGTGGAACAATAACCTTTCATAATGATGAAATCTAACTTTTTCACTTCAAAAAGCCAAGTAGAAAGTTACATTTGGGGGTACTGATGCCTTAAGCTGGCAAATGTGTCCTTGCTTGTATCACTGTGCAAAAACTCTCCACTTTCCTTACTATGGTTTGAAAGTACTGGCCATCTCACTTGAGTGATTCTCTCCACCACTTGTGAGAAATATTTGTTTCTGAGGACTTGTTTTATATGATCCAGACTACTTTCCAGACCATTTTAACAGTCTGAATGCCAGCTGGTCTTTCTTGATCAAAACATCAACAGATGTTGGAACTCTGGACCAAGCTGTTTATGGAGCAAGAGATGGACAAAATTTTGGTCATAACAAGCAAAAGACATACTGGATAAAGAGATTTCCTCCTCTGACATTCAAGGTAAGATTGACCTTACAATGGTTGCCAATAGAAAAAGATTGGGATTTGGAGAATTAAAAAATTCAGGATTAGTGTTTGTGACCAAATTTTTACAAAAGCTTTACCAAAGAATCAATATCTCTAGATTATGCTATTTACTTAACATAAAATTAATTCAATTAACACATTAAATATCAGCAAAAAAGATAAAAATGAAAAAAATTACAGATTTTGACAGTATGACTGTAGTGTATTCCTCACAGAATTTCTGCATCACTTTTACTCTCTTTGTACAGCCATCATGAATCAAAAAGGTATTTTTTTTAAAAAAATTGGCATTGTAAAAAATTTGGGAGTTGGGAAAATAAATCAGAAAATTGGGATTTTTCGATTTTTGAAGAAAATTTTGGGATGATCGACAGTAAATCAGGATAAGTGGCAGGTCTGCACCTTTCAAGCTCAGCTACTATAATATTTCATCAAATATTACATGTGAAGCAAGTGACAGATTACACAGTCATTTTAGCATTGCTTTATCACGAAGAAGTGGATGCTTTTGACTAGACGCTATTAAAAGCACACTAACCTTTATGTATCCAAACATAAGCAGAATATTACACAGAAGACAACATACATGCATTGTCATTTAAACTTACATTGCAAACAGTTAAATTCTTCTTCAGACAAAAAAATTATCTGTATTACAGGTTTAGTACAATTATCTGACTGCACATCCACAGAAGACGACATACATGCATTGTCATTTAAACTTACATTGCAAACAGTTAAATTCTTCTTCAGACAAAAAAATTATCTGTATTACAGGTTTAGTACAATTATCTGACTGCACATCATAACAACCTGCACAGGAAACAACAAAAGGGTGCCTAATATGCATATTTACCACAAAAGCTGTACTTCTACAATACAGAGAAAACTTCAACTTGGATAGTAAAAGCAAGAAATAGTTGGAAATATAATACTTCATTGCGATCAGACACTCTATAGTTGAGTACAAACTACTGACACAAGTCTCCAAAATCATTCAAGACAATGTACCATCTGGCATGAATGGAAGTAATACATGGGGTACATATAGGATTTTGTACCAATCTCTATACCAAACACTGATCACTCTGTGTGAATGCCACATATCAGAGTAGACAGCTTTTAGCTTTACAGCCAACAATTTTAGTCTTGAAGCATTGGATCTGCAAGGAAGTGATTGTACTTCTAAGGCATGATGATCAGGTAACGTATTTGAAGAAAAAGAAAACTGTTCAGTGTTTGTTCTGAATGTTTTCTATAAGAATATTATATAAATATAAGGAATGTGCACCTATCTCTAAGTCTTTATTTTACTCACAATGGAAACATTACAAAGAAAGAAAAATAAACAAGAAATAACTGAGCACACCAAAAGCATCCAATAATTTTCCCTTTAAACCCATTGTTAAGAACTCTGTATTGCATTTTTAATTAGTTATTGTCACTTACTGTTATTGACTTTAGTTTGGTGCTGAGGCCATTTGAGTAGAGTACTATGCTTAAGGGTACAACATGGTAGCAATCTTAATAGCTTGGTGATAATATAATCTCTCACCCAATCAATAGCCTCTACAGTCTTTACTTGTTCAGCCAATTAGAAGCAAGATAACTTCATTAATATACATGGATGTCACTCATAACATAATTTAAGGTCTTGATAATACAAGTTCAAATGTCAAATGTGATCAGAAATGAAGCTTCCAGAAGAATGTTCACAAGCATGTGTCAATGGTTAGGCAGATGGATGGAAGACAAATGGTCATACCATCCAAGTTACTAAAGTTAGGTCACTGTGAGCTACTATTGTTGATGATAGGCAGTACCTTTAACATTAATGCAGAAATCAGGTATCGTGGCTGTAAATAATGAACCATTTATCTTCATTAGCATATATTTTTATTAGGTATTTTTTTTTTTGGCGGGGGAGAGGGAAATTAGATTATCACTGTTATGTAAATTTTTACTGATTGAATAAGATTTCATATTGTTGACACAGCATGATCACTCTTTTTTGGGCTTCAAATTTGTAATTTGTAGCAACCACGAAATCCACAATTTTTTTAATTCTGTGATAAATAGCTAACTTAAATTATGAAATTCATAAAAATGGAGCTAAACACAAAAACTTAAAGGAATCACTTGAGGTCACTGTACAATACTTTCATCTGTCATAGCTATAACCCTTCAAGATTTCATGAAATAAACTATGCCTATCCCAACAACAATAATGACAACATCACAGAAATGAAAGTACCTAGAAGGCACAAAACACTTTACTGTTCAATAAAAATTTCCAGGACTTCAAGATAAGAAAATTTAATCTTTTTAGCTGTTGAGTACTGAAATCATCTGTGACATTCTTCAGTGACAATATTTTCAAATTAGCCATACTGGATGAAAGATGGTGTTCTCACTTATGATGAACTAGACACCATTAGAAGATGTTTGTTGAAAACCCAATGTCGATATGAGAATTAGTGACAAGATTTTCAACATGTTCTCTGTGGCAACCATAGGTGAGGTCAGATTGGTACTATTTTCATTCAGGCCCAACTAGACACCACAATAAGACTTCTAGTGTAATACCATGTTGATTTGACTTTCCATTTAGGAAAAGAAGCAATAACAAGATTTTCAAGATGGTTGCCACAGAGCTCATACTGGCTGTCAGATTAGAACCTCTTCATTTAGTATCATCTAGACATTAAAATATGTCTTCTGGTGGAAGCCCAATACTAATATGCCTTTCCATAAAGCAGAAACAGTGAGAAGATTTTAATTATCGCTGCTGTGGCATCTATATTGGATAACAAATTCACAATTTTTTAAAACTAAAACCAGACACTATAAAATGTACCCTGGTGCAAACCTCATATTGATATGACTTCATTCAGTGTCTGCTGTGGTGGCTATATTGGACATCAGATTTGCACCATTTTCAACCATATATCATAATAAGTTGTTTATTGAAAACCCCATGCTGATATGACTATCCATTAATGTAGAGTAGCAACAACATTTTCAATATGGCAACTGTGGTGGCATTTATGGATGTTCAATAAATGCACATCAAAAGAAGTCTTCTTGTGAAAATCCACACTAAAATGGCATTCTGTTCAAAAGGAGTAGCAATATTAAGATTTTCAAAAAGGCTGCCATGGTGACCAGGAGTAACAATAACAAGTTTTCAACACTGCAGTTCTGATGGCCACACTGGTTGACTCCGAGTAAAATAATTTTCATTTAAGGCCAACTAGACAGATATCTTGCAGTAAAAACAACATGTTGATGACTTTTCATTTAGGAGGAGTAGAAATACCAAGATTTTCATGATGGCTGCTGTGATGTACGACAGACAACAGGTCATCCCATAAGCTCTTCTGGTCAATGACCAGTTGAGCTAAAAATGATACACCTATGCATGGCTGATGTAACAAAAATGAAACCAGTCTACCTCCTTTGCAAATGTTTTCAGCCAGTCTACCAAGTCTTCCTCTTTCTTTTCTGTTTCTTCTTTTTGTTCTTTTGCAGGCTTGAAGTACTGACAAATATAATTGTTAGTTGATTAATGAATAGATCAAATGTAGTATGCATAATTCCATTCCAATTTATTTTTCTATATATAGTAGATATTTTACATGGATGAAAATGACTTTTTCACCAAATAAAAGTATGAAATTACACAACCACAACCTACCCATCACAAGCCTCCAGGAAACTGAACAGATCAGACAAATACTACAGTAACATATTTTTAAACTTTAAAAAGTCATTAACAAATCTCAAATGTTCAGGAACCTTACCTTAAAATTCCCACACGAATATTAATTCTGTGAAATCATTTGAGTGAGAAGCTCGTACATGCCAAACCCTGGCGAGGAAAAAGTGTAATCAAAGTGGACAAAGAGTAATCCGAGCAGAAAAAGAGTAATCCACATATAACAGATAAAAATTCAATGAGCATATGTACAAAATGATTTATTTATCCCTCTGGAATTTTAACATCAATTACTGCTTCAAGTTTTCATATATAACACTTTGAGCTTTAAAAAGCAACCAACTCTCATATTACATTTCAAAACACTTTGTACCAGCTGACATTATGAAAGTTTTGCAGCAATAAAGTACTAAGTGCTGGGTTAGAGAGCCTGGATCTGAATTCAGTTTTATTTTTGTGAACAATACTGAACAATCTCTCAGTCAGCATTAGAATGGTAAAGAACCAATATTCCTTTCATAACCTGACAAAGAAGAGGAAATTTATATCTTACAGTTATTGGGTCTTTTGCTGGGAAATAACATGAAAAAATCAACTCTATCCATATGAAGTACATTGTCAAGTAAGAGTGGAGTGCCAACTTGATACTTCAGGAGTTCTAATTTATCAGCAGCTTTTTCTGCAACATGGTGCATCATATGACAGAGACAACCTGATATGTACAAAGATGGAGAAATTTTTCAAAATACAGAATGCATCTCCTTTATGAATTCCAGTCATCACAGATGCAGTATCAGCTTAAAACCCCATACATTTATGCCAACTTAAATTTATTCAAAGTATTATCAAGCAAATAAATTAAATGTTTTCTCCAGTGGAATCTACTGTTAAATCTGGCAATGAAAGAAGAGCACTCTGACTTTGTCCTTTTCGTTGTCAAAGTCTCTTACACAGACTGGGTACAACTTTTTGTCACAATCACTATTCCTGTCTGGTGCAATACTAAACAGCCCAATTTTCATGGCTTCTGCAGTTTTAAGTGAAGTATCTTCTGCTAAACACCCAACAATAGTAGATGGTTTTGTTCTTGCACATGCATATTTCCTGCAATTTTGGAATTAGGAAACACCCGTCTGAACAAAGGACCAATGTCGTCTTCTACTGCTAGAGGTTATCCGTGTTTTATTAAGAACTCAGTAGATAATGCATCTGCAGTTATAAAATTCGTGTCCACAATTTAGTTCTGCTGTATAAAAAGAAGTTACCTCAGTACTGGAGTTAGTAAACAAGCTAATGCAAGGTTTCTTATTTTACCACCATAAACAATATTAAAATCCTTTCCATACAGCCTGCAAGGGGCATGAAGATCCCTAGAATAGAATGCTGTATTGTGTAATTCATGTATTCATCTCTGAATCAGTTTTTCATCTTTTCCTAATCCATCTGTGAAATTATTAGAAAAATATTTTTGCTCTAACAAGCACCAACTAAAATAAATCTGACTTGACTTTTAGCACCAAATACCTACAGACTTGTTCTGTTCTGAATTAGAACAAAGAATCTCCAAGCAAAGATTAAAAGTTAGAAAACCAGTCTGTTCTCTCCTCACTAAGCCATACAGCTGCTATAAATAGAAACCGACGTCAAAAGTTGAAAGTAGAAACCAGCTTGTTTCTTGAAGTAGGGCAACTGCGTTAAATAGAACATAATACTGTTAGGAAAGTGCATGTAAGTCTTCAGACAAGCATACTCTTATGTCGTAGTTACACAGAATACATCTGTGGGATTAATGGGATATTAATAAAAATGAGAAAACAAATTATGTGTAATGCATAATTTGGTGGAAAAAAGCATAATGTTTACGCCAAAAGCGTAATGGTTGGCAAGTATGGAAGCTGTTTAAATATTTTTGCACAAAAAAAAAACCATTTAATATATTCATGTATTACTGTAATTGTGAAAATTTTCCTAATTATGTTGTCTCAGAATTTTTTTAAAAAAAACAAGGCTTGTAAACATTCTCTGGTTGATAGTCTTTACCTGATTTGCTGTATTTTGCACAGCAGTTCCCACCAATCCACCAAGGACCCTTGGAAAAAGTCCTCTGTACATGCCAAAGAATCCATCTGTTCTCCTGATGTAACTGACTATAGATAAAACAATAATACTGCAAACTGAATGTAACCGAAGTGTATTCTATGTTATACGTACATCTGTCTTTAGTGCAAACAATAATAATTTTGGGAAATCTATTCTAAACTTGAAACAAGAGTACAACGTATTAAGGAAATAGATTAGAGTTCATGTACCAATGTCTGCTGAAAATTGGTTGATGTGACTTAAGATTAGGTCCACACTGAACTGTCTTCATAACGGTGAAACTGAACTTCAAGAGATACATCCTGAAATTAATAGGAATCTATCTTGGGGTGAAGGGAACATACATAGTTTTTACAAATGCACCGTGTAGTGCTGAAGTTATTGTTTGGAAATAAAATGAAATGGTCAATGTTATTTGTTATGTCAATGACCCTGACCTTGATGCTACTGACCCCTAAATCAATGCTGGTAGATTCTTCCTGGGGTTAAAAGAAACAAATTGCTAAATTTAATTTAATTCTGCTGTCAACAACATAAGTTAATATTTTGGAAATGAAATGCAGCTTCATAAAATCTACATAACGCTGTGGCAGAGAGTATCACTTAGGAAAAAGCTATATGTTTGTCTGTTTTATCTTTGTAATAAATATCTAGTACATGAATTATTGTTTATGCATATCAGGATTCTTACATTTACAACGTTAACATGCCCCGACAGTCTCTGATTGTCTGTCTGTCTAAAATACATAGTTACACAAATTTAATCAAAACATCATTCTTTTGCAACAATGTTTCTGTTCAATTATCACAAACACAGATCAGTTTTCACTGATCCTTTCTCTCCAATGCCAGTACTGACAATCTGTACAATATAACATTAAAAACTTATATCAATTTTTAATACTAAAAATATAAATAATTATAAACTGTTATATGACATTAAGTATAGGAAATATTTAATTCTTACACTGAAGAAGAGAGACTGATTTGGCTGGGAATTTTGCAAGTATATTTGTATCCATATGTAGATGACCTGATTATATTTTGTGGCTATTACAGCAACTGTTCAGTTCTTTTCACATTTTGTAACTTTTGGGACTTTTCAAAAGTATTTAGTTGCATGATTAAGCACAAAAACACTCTAGGTAAAACAAATCAGTTTAGCAAAATGTGACTGGTACAATTAAGCAAAAAGCCACTTGAGGTACACAAATGAATTTGGTAGGCACATTTGTATTCCTATGTAGATACATGTAGCATGATTAGATTTTCAAATCATGAGAGCATTTCTTTTCAACTTTACATGCATTAACAAAAACATTAACAGCAGGATTAAGCAAAAACCACTTTAGGTGGACATATGAAACTGAATATGCATATTTTTAAGCATATGTTGACTACCTGCCAGTATACATTGACTACCTGTTCAAATGTTTGGAGGCATATGTTGATTACATGTTCAAATTGGGGCCCCAAGTGGCCAAGCGGTCCAAAGCGCTCACCATTCCGGATCACTGCCATCTCACCTCTGTCTGCGTGTGTTCAAGTCCAAGGCTAGCGTGGGTATGTGGGAAAGCCTGCCAGTCGCTTCTCGTGGGTCGGCGGTTCTTCCCTGGGTTTTCCAGGGTTCTTCCTCCACCAGTTATACTGGCTGCCATGTATAGCCTATCTTGTGCTGAAAAATGGCGTTAAACCCTAGAACAACAACAACATGTTCAAATTTTTGTAAGCATATGCTGACTACCTGTTCAAATGTTTCCAAGCATACATTAACATTGTTCAAATGTTTGGAGGCATATGTTGATTACATGTTCAAATGTTTGTAAGCATATGCTGACTACCTGTTCAAATATTTGTAAGCATATGCTGACTACCTGTTCAAATATTTCCAAGCATATACTGACTACCTGTTCAAATGTATGGAGGCATATACTGATTATCTGTTCAAATGTTTGTAAGCATATGCTGACTACATGTTCAAATATTTCCAATCATATGTTGACTGTCTGTTCAAATGTTTGCCAACATACATAGACTACCTGTTCAAATGTTTGGAGGCATATGTTGACTACCTGCTAAAATGTTTGTAAGCATTTGTTGATTACCTGTTAAAATGTTTGTAAGTATACAATGACTACTTGTTCAAATGTTTGGAGGCATATGTTGACTACCTGTTCAAATGTTTGGAAGCATACATTGATTACCTGTTCAAATGTTTGGAGGCACATGTTGACTACCTGTTCAATGTTTGTAAGCATATGTTGACTACCTGTTCAAATGTTTCCAATCATATGTTGACTACCTGTTCAAATGTTTTCAAGCACATGTTGATTACCTGTTCAAATGTTTGGAGGCATATGTTGACTACCTGTTCAAATGTTTGTGCTCTTGTATCAATTATTCACTTTATTATAAATTTTTAAAATGATTTTGACAAATACATTTTTATGCATAACCATTTTAAAAACATAGAATTAGTTAATGATAGACTGATTAAATAAAAAAAGACCTAATTATAATCAGAAAATAATGTCTAGATGTAAACAACTATAGCATCAATGGAAAGAGACAATGTTCAAATCTACTTTACCAAAGAACTAGATTTGTGTTTGCACAATTTGTATATCCCCTCTGGAGACTAAAAGTTAACAAATTCAGACATTTGTGAAAAAATTGCTGGAATGACTTAAAATTCTAATCAGACTATTTACAATGCACCATGAGCGGTCTTTGTTTCATTTTGGTAGCAAGCTTTTTGTTTTAAAAAAAGTCTCAATCCAACAAGGTGAAAAAATGTGCAAAATAAACCAAAAAGTTGTTGATATGATCCAAAAATCCAAGCAGTTCATTCAAACATGAATACAAATCACCTCACCAACTTTTTAGTTATCTACCTCAAATAGTTTTTGCTAATAGAGTTTTTGCTAATTTGCTAATTGTTGTTTTGGGTTTAATGCCGCTTCTCAGCACAAGATAAGACTATACATGGTGGCCAGATTAAGTGGTGGAGGAAGAAACATACCCAAAATGTGTGAGATGGCAGTTATCAGTAAAGGCGAGTGCATTAGACCACTTGGCTACCCAGGGGCCCATCCAAAAAGGTATAAACAAAACAAGTTCAAAACAAGAGTCCCTCAAAGCTATTAATCCTCTAATGGGCAAAAAAGACTTATAGGAATTTAAGATAAGACTATTTCTTCCTTTTAACAGATGAGTAGTGAAACCATCTCTGATATTCTTCAGTGACAATATGATTTTCAAATTAGCTGCTGTGGTTCACATATCAGATTTTGGCAGAGTATCATTTTCATTTAGGGCAAAAAAGAAATCATTAGAAGTCTTTTGGTGAAAACCCCACGACACGATGATGATCATCCATTCAGGGAGAGTAACGACAACAAGATTTTTAAGACAGTCATTATGGCAGCTCTATTGGATGTATAACTAGCATCATTTCCATTTAGGACCATCTAGGAATCAAGTGAGGCCTACTGGTGTAAACCTCATGTTGATATAGCCATCTAGTTGGAGAAAAGTAGTGATATTTTGATGATAGCATATCCCATCCAGAAGGAGCAGCAATAACAAGATTTTCAAAATGGCTGCTGTTTTGGCCATATTGGGCATCAGACTGGCAACATTTTATTTTGAGAACAACTAGACATCATAAGAAGTCTTATGCTGGAAACCTCATGTTGATATGACCATCCATTGTGGATAAGTAGTGATAAGATTTTGATGATAAAGTGGCCATAATGGATGCCTGAGTAGCACCATTTTCATTTAGAACCAACTAGACCATGCAATGAATGTGTGTGTAAAGTATCAAGGCAATCCTCCACAAAGCTTAGAAGTAGTGATAACAAACTTGTGCTAACAGGTGGACAGACAGAGACAACAGACCATCTCATAAGCTCTTCTGGTCTATGACCAGTAGAACTAAATATGTAAATTAAATAGAAACAGTTGTAATGGCCCAAACATCTAATCAGATCATCAACATATGCATACAAATATGCTAGCCAAATGTCATATGTCTATGTTGAGTATTTTTCTGCACAAGTTTGTTAACAATCTTCTATGGACAGATGGATGAACAAGTATGGACATATGGTTGGACAGCACAAAAACAAGATGCAAGAATTGGGAAGTATACAAAAATGCACAACTCTCCATGAAAGGATTGAAACAAGACTACAACAATGTACATTACATGTCAGTTGCATGACCTTTTCAATATGAATGACACTGACCTCTGAGCTAGGGACCTGACTATTTATTGTATAAGGGGTGGACATAAGTAAATTTCTTACAAATTTCCATAAGAGTCAAAAAGTGAAGCAAATGGGTCAATAATTTAAATTATATATTGCTTTGACCTTGACCTTCAGGTTTTGGGCATGACTGAAGACAAGAGACACTGTCAACAATAAAAAAGGCTTAAGTTTCTTTCAAAAGAGCCTCTTTGATTTAAAAGTTAAAGCTGTACATGGATACAGGTAACTGATTTATATCTTTCATTGCTGTGAACTTGTTCACGAGGAAGGATGTCTGGCTATGATATACACTGTTGATATATGTTATACAAGTAGCTAATGTTTCATAAAAATATCTTCAGTGATTCAAAAGTCCTACTTTGGACAAGGAATCAAGTCAAGGAATTACATTTTCTTCACCATAACCTTGACACAGAGGCAGGGGTAATGGCAAAGGTATGTAACACACTTACACAACATATAAGTTAACAGATGGACAGATGGATATACACATTCATGGATGGACAATGCCTCACTTAAGACAGGCATATAAAAATAAATCCTCACTGAGGCAGATAAAGGATCTTTTTAATATCAAGGTTGATTTTTGAGATGAGGTGGTTCACTTTGTTGAAATAAATTTGGGAAAAATAAGGGTGTGTGAAAGAAAGCTTCCCCATGCAATCCCTCTGGATCTGTCCCTGGATCAATCATCATTATGAAGGCATATTTGGTAAGAATAGTTGCAATATGGAATAAAGCCGATTTTTATGTGACGTGTTGCCATGGATTAAATTTCTGGAAAAGAAAATTAACTCACTGTACTGAAATACATTTGGATAGTAGAGCTTTTCTTTGCCAAATATTGTACTGCTTGAAGTTGGTTCAATGGGTTCATGTCCAATCTGAAAAATAAGACACAGATTTAAGTATACATTCATTCTCAACTCTGCTTTTTCAACAAGATGATTTTGACATGTGTCAAATATTCTTCAACACCAAAAAAAAAAACTCCAAAACAAACATAACGAGCTAAAGTTTATGACACTGATAAATACTTTTGTTAAAAGTGCAAATATCTCAACAAATGCCTTCCAGGGCTAACAAACATCTTTCCAACATTTTCTGCAGAGCAAAGTTATTCTAAGAGGAAATGAAGACTGCTGATGGCATTTATTACATATTCAATTGATACTGGACACAAAAGTGATCACATCTGAGAAATTTCAGTCCAACTGACACATGAACATTTTTCTGAGCAAAACTGTACACTCTTGACTAAAGTTTATCTTCCAGGTAGGATTCACAGATTTAAAAATGGGCTACTACTAGCAGGAATCATAATTATAGTGCCAGGCCCCATATCTTGATAGTGTTTTTAATATCCTTTATTTTCTTTGCTTGTTCAGAAGCTCCTGCACAGGGTCAAGAACACATAACAATCATGCAGTAACTGGCTCTGTGCAGCTGGTGCATATATCTAGCATGAGTATTAAAGCCAAGTTTGCTCACAGTTCCAATCTACTAGCCAGATAAGCATGATGCATAGTAAAGTGGTAACGAAATCCATAACTTAACATTTTTTTAATATGCAAAATGAAATTACACTAACCCCAAAATGTATGTGGCTGTCTTGGCTATCTGGGCTAGGGAAAAGTTTAAGGTTTAATTATACAAACAAAATACACTAAAAGAAACAACATAAATGAATGAATGCTGTATTCCAAACTAAATACACAAGCGCAGATTTGTCATTACACAATGACATCATTATTAATGCACACATAACTCCGCCCAGATAAATTTGAACTTAGTTGCGTGCTCGACATAACTTTCTAAAAAAAATGGTGTATCTAGTTAAAATTGAAATTTGCAGTCATATTGTGAATGAATGCGCATTGCAACAACTTTTCCATTTGATCTGGAATGAATATATTTTTGTATTTTGTTTCGATTCGACGAAAGTTTGTGATTTTGGACTGGATTCATCTGTGCAAATTATACATGAAGTACATCGGATTGAAGTGGCGCGGGAGAAGCATGTTTACGTCTGCAAATGTGTTTCTGTTTCTGTCACTGAATGTTTGAAATCATAATGTGGGAAAAATATGAAGTCTTTCAATTGCAATTATCAAAAAGACGCTATGGAACTTAATGCTTATTTCATTTTGAGTGCAGTAAGCAGGATGCAACATCACTTATCACCGAAATTACAGCACAATTTCAAAATGTGTAATCCAGATTAAAAACCTATGGCATGGTTCATGTAATTCGGATTTGCAGAATTAAGAAAACACATTTTGAGGAAATTCAGGATGTAAAACTGTAAGTATATTTCATTTTGCCATTCTTATCACCAGCTAAAGAAGACTGTATATACCTTGTCACTTGTATGTTATTTGTAAGGACCTTATCTTCCGTAATTTATATAATGTAGCTAGCCTAAATCCGTAACATTGTATCAACGCGGAATGTGCCAAAACAGTTTTTTTGCAGTCCACGAAACATGTTTTAGTTCATTCAGAAACAAATTTAAACAACCACAACGTAAAGAGCCTCTTACGCAAGTGTACATGATTTGTGTACAAATCAAAAGTGCTGGCGTCTGTGTCTATTGTTTGTTTACAATAGAAAGTAGTTCCTTTATGCACGTGAATGCTATATGTGTATTGTCGTGCGTGTTCAATATTGGAGAGTACTGAACGATTCTGACAATGTAAAGTTAATGGGGGAAAAAATGAGCATATAATAAAGATCCATACTACTCTGTCATCTTGAAGAAAATTTCAATCAAACTGTAAATAGAATTGCTTCTAGAAATTTCTAAGGTCAGAATCATGGCTGTATCCAGAACTCAAACTTAGCCAACATGTCTATCCTACATGACATTCAGGCCCAACACATTCCCTCAATTATGGATAAAGGTCAATCACACAGTACAAATTAAATATATACATAAAATATATTCATGGGGAAAAGCCAACACACAATACAAATTGAATAAAAATAACAAGACTGCAAAGCAAATCATATAATTTAAATAAGTGAGGTTTTATTTTCATGATACACATAATGCAACTGTACAATAATAGTGCATTAAATAATTTATAATAAAAAAGAAGTACAATAAGTGATGAGATATTCATAGTTCTATTGTTTTCTCCAAGCTCTTATTTGTTTTACAGTAACCATTTTGTGGTTAATAATGGTAAATGAATCCAGGCCACTCAGTGTGGAGTAACTTTTCATAATGGTTCTTTTCTTTTTTAAAAGTGAAACAAATGTACATTTGTGGTTCACTTTAAAAGAAAAGATGCCAATTTATTTATTTTAGTACTCTTTCCCCACATGATTAAAAATGTCACATTAAACAGATATGTTTAAAAAATAAAGACCCGCCTACCATAATTTTAAAACCAGTGCAATAGGAAATGCACATAATTTTGGGGAGGGCTTTAGAATATTTTCTACCATATCATGGTACTTTAAGATTCTAACAGCTGATTCTAACTATACTATTGTCTATAAATCTGTGTGACTGAAGAATATCATGTTACCCAAGGCGTTTTATTATCAAGTGTTGCATACAGTTGCACACAGGTAAGTATAACCTTTCCAGTGCCAGTGCTGCATAACTCTAATGCATAATTCCAATATGCATGTAGTCTGCTGTACCATATAAGGTTACATGCTTGGTCTAGATATTTTTACGTAGAGTTAGCATTTATTTTTGCTATAAAATAAACAATTGCATTTTGATGCTGAAATAATTGATATTCAAGGGCTCAAAGTACTAACTTGGATCAATTTTCCAATGTCATTGTCTGGTTACTGTAATAAAAAATGAACATTATTATAATTGTTGACTTAAAACATGAACTTAATGTGGTTTTGACATTACCATGATGTTGTTACATATGTCTACCACAATTTAAGAACTTAATGTGGTTTTGACATTACCATGATGTTGTTACATATGTCTACCACAATTTAAGAACTTAATGTGGTTTTGACATTACCATGATGTTGTTACATATGTCTACCACAATTTAAGAACTTAATGTGGTTTTAACATTACCATGATGTTGTTACATATGTCTACCACAATTTAAGAACTGAACATGTATGTTTTTAAACCCTAAAATTAAGTATTTAAACAGTACCAAATATTTTCTAGAAATATTTTTCAGCTGAATATAGTAAATCATATGCAATATAAAGATATTCATACTTCGTACTGAAGCCCAATAAAGCATGCTGGGACATTTATCTATTGGTTTTATGTACATTCACTCTTTGCTAGATATCAGTACATTGTCTCTGAAGGTCCTTTCTTTTGTTTAAATATATTGCATTGCCATAAATGTTGATAACTGGGTTCAGGCTACAAATTCTCACAACCTAGATTAAATCCTTCCTCTGCCATCGGTAAGAAATTTACATGGATTGTGGCACTTAATTTCATACAACTACATGTAAACATATACAATTCAGGGAAAATGTGGAGGTGATGGGTGAGTGAGATGAAAAAATTAATGATAATAGCAAAAATTGGACAGGAGTACATGCACCAAAATGAACTGCTAAAAATTTAGAACATGTCTTTCTTTATCAAAATTTTAATAATTAATTTGAGTACAGTCATCGCAATCTTAATTACTATACATAAATTGTTTAATATATGTTTGGAAGAAGTCAAATAAATAAATATTAATGTTCACTGTAAAATCAAATGATACATGTGCAATAAACCTAACATAAATGTCTTGTTCTGTTATTAATATTATACTAGTTAACTAATTAGTTTTCAAGTGTATATGTGGTAGCTTGACATTGGTATCATCAACGTTCTTTGTCACAGCAAAAAAGGAATTAAGACACTTTGCTCTGTCAACATCTGAAAATGCTAACTAACAAACCATTCACATTAACGCTTCTTAGTGGAGCTATTGAGGTTGAAAACTTTCTTTGACAAAATGATGCACAAGTTTCCAATAATCTTTCATGCCATTCTCAATGTCACAAATAAAGTTTTCCTTGGTTCTTTTTTATGGTTATTTAGTTTATGTAGTTTTTTTGCATTTTCCCCAATGTCTTGGATCATGACAATTAATAGCTATTTTGTTTCATGTGATCAAGCTTCCTGCTTGGTCTGCATATTGTGCTATCATATCAAAATTCATGCCCCAGTCAAACAATTATTGTGTGTTATGGTATAACGTTAGAAAACTGAATAAGCAACAAAGTGTCAATGACATCAACACTGACACTAACTTGGTTGTCCAGTATATATCTGTTATAAATTTTTTAAATTCCATTTTATTATACTTCTAATGTATAACAGTGGGAAGATTCTTAATGCAACTGAGTAATTAAATATAAGACCTTAGTGATCACTAACATTTGTACCAACAGAGATAATTCCAGAAAGGTAAGCATATATGACTGAAGATGTAAAAATGGAATCTAACAGAGTTGTGGAGCTCTGTTACTCGGGTTGGTTCAGTTATTGTATTCTGCATGTCACTGAACATCGTCACCTCTCATAACTCCATGAACTCAACAGTGAGTAGGTAGGTCCTCAATTAAATCATCCATGATTATAATATTTTCACAGACACTGCTTTCCCACTCAATGATGATATTCACTGAGTCCAATAAATATGATGATATAGATGACAAACAGTAGATTACAAGTAACTGATATTTCATTCCTTTTACACATATTTCTATCCCTATCCCTTCAAGATTACACATAAACAAATTGGTACATGGTTTGAAAATCACATTTTTGTGATGTATATACCGTTTCCCACCCAATCCAAAAATATACTCGATCACATTTAAGTTTTCTTATGGTAACCATCTAATTTAAGCCCATTGTCAGTAATGCATGTAACAGATAACACAGACAAGATTAAGAGAATACTGAATGAGAATGGCTGAGACTGATAAAAAAAAAAAAAATAATAATAGGGCACTAAGTTTAGGCAGAACACAAGGTTACGGCAAAATCAGCAAAGTCAGAAAAAACAAATTTGTAGGCAGTCATTACTACATTTTTACAATGGACAGAATACTGGCTACATCAGGGATCGTCCTGGGCTTCGCCAATGTCGCAAATTGCGATTTTTTTTCCTTATTGGCGACAAAAATATCCCATCTGGCGATTTTTTTGGCGACAGACTTTTTGGTTATTTAATATGTACATACAATCATGGATTTGGACTGGATAAATTAAAAGGGAGAATGAAAGGAAGCCACAAACTTGACTAAGCAATGCACTGGAATCGATCTGTTACACAAACGATCCTTTGTTCGTATTGACAACCCCATCTTTACAGTGCATTGTTACATCATAATCTGCTTATGCTGACATCTGAGCGGAGTACTGTATGCTGTGTTACAGTCAATCATGTTACCGAACTATACCTACAACTGACCGACTTCTGAAGACGCCAATAGAACAGATACAATTAATTGAATGGCTAATCCTTCTGTTTTTTTTTTTGTTTTTTTTACATATACCTATACAGTAGTTTTGTTGAACCTTCATAGAAAACTGATAACCTTTTAAGTACCGACTACTGAGTATAAATACAAAGCAAATGGAAAAAATCTCAATCACAATTATATCTGTCGCCCGTACAGCATTTTACTCATTGATCTTTTCCTATTGCCACCAATCCGTGTTACGGCTGCAGAGACTTAAACTCCGCAACAAGAAACAGCTAAAAAAAACCAAACAGTTTTGCATAATTAATAATAATTATTTATTTCTCAAAATACAGGAGTGAAAGAATCCCTAAATTGGGTGTGAATTTATGCTTATATATACGGTCCAATATTGCCAGGTGTTGACTCATGTAAGTTTCATTCGTGGGAATGGAGATCCTATTTTGCTTGTCGAGAAAATGTATACAGCATTCAGTGATCATTCTTGGGATTTAGGAAGCAATTCACTACAAGCTTTGTGAAGCTAGCCATAAGGGGGGGGTGGGGGCTGCTGAGAGACTACTGGTGTCACCTGTCAGCACTGTAGACTGTGAACGTGGATTCAGTAAGATGAACCTCATAAAAACTGACATCAGAAATAAACTCTGCATCTCATCTCTCGAGAATTTAATAAGAATCAGCATGTACAGATGTGAAAAATTAGACTTTGAAACTGCATTCAACAAGTGGGCAGCCCTAAAATCGCGATGGATCTTCATGTAACACTTGGTAACATTTTGTTAATGCTTGTTGTAATTAGAGTATTAACTAACCCATCTTTTGTAATTTTCATTGCCTGTTACATTAATAGACTAAATTAACACTTGAAAAAATGTACACTACTTGTTCTTGCGACACTTTTTGAAAATTGGCAACAGAATATTGAGGTTGGCGATTTTTTTGGCGACAGCTTTTTAAAAGCCAGGACCATCCCTGCTACATACAACAATTAACTAATTATGGGAATGAATGCAAGTGTGTAAATGTGACTCAATCCAAATATATGTAATTTTAATAAGCATCCCATACCTCACCCTTCATTTGCTCTATGTCCTTTACCTCTTATTATGACAGGATTCAGTCTGCAAGACATGTCTTTGTTAAATATGCCTGACAGATTTTGTAAGACCTGTTTTTGTTAAGCATAACATTCATAATCAATTAAGTATTGCAACCTCATCCATCCCCAGAATATGGAAAATTGCAAAAGTAACTCCTATTCATAAATCTGGTTCTAAGGATGATTGCTGATAACTACTGGCCAATCTCAATACTAACAAACTTTTCAAAATTGATTGAAAAACATGTCCATGACTCATTCATTCATATGGTCCTCATGACAGACAACTTGGTGTTTTGGTAGATAATAACCTATCATGGACTGAACATATCAAACATATCAGTAAAAAAGTCAATTCAAGTTTACACTTCTCAGTAGGATAAGACACTTTCTCCCTGAAAGGATCAGAAAACTATTTTATAAGTTACATACAACCCGAATTAGACTAATGTAATACAATATGGGGTAATTCAGATGATAACAACATAACAAAGCTGACACATCTTCAATATTAATCCAGAAAGAAAGCAAGGAAAATTAAGCTGGTAAGTTAAAAATATTACCTATTAAAGACTGAATCCATTGAGAAAAGCCAAATTAATGTACAGGATATCCAATAATAGTGCTCCTGAATATTTACAATCACTATTCCAGTAAAGGTTACCTGGCAATACTCCCCACCTGCGATCCAGTAGTATTCTGGATGAGATTAGAAATGCCAACTCTATTTCCTTCTTCCAAACCCTATATATCCAGTGGCTTCAGAGATGCAGCTAAAATAAATTCCTTTGTATAATGGCCTCAAGCTAGATTAGTTCTTAGCTAATTGTGTTACCCTCTTTAAATAATGTCATTATTATGATTATTATTATTAACAACCCATCCTGGACACTGTCTGAAACTCCAATATGTTCTTTTGTGTGTCAGTTATTCTAGGCCCTTTTACAATCACTATTTGCTATGGCCAGTTCACCATAAATTGTCTGCAAAGTATTCCCATTCCCTATATTCTCTCATGATTTCCTCCACCACGATGTCGCCTGTACCATTTAGAATGGATATACAATCTATAAAATGTACAACTTGCTCATTAGAATCAGCTCTGGAAGTAAACATTACGCTTTTTGTGAATTGTAAAATCAGCTGTTTCATCAGCAAATGATCAAATGAGAAGACAGCAAAATCATTCTCAATAGTCTCCCGAATAGTCATTTGTAACATTTCCATTTTTAATCCTTCACATGCATAGACCTTGGACTGATCATGAACATGCTGTACGGAACTGTGTTGCAATGCAGTTCTCATTTTCCACAGAAATTTCCCAGAAAATTTCAACTTTATATGTGATTGTCTTTTTTGCACAGCAGTGTCCCTAAACCGAGGTAAATGATCAAGTTCAGTTTGTGATATCCAAATGTTGATAGCTGCAAGTTACTACTTCCGTGTAAAAGGATTTTGCTTTCCATCAGTCTTACACCACTCACAAATTACTTTTCAGAAGCCATCAGCTTCCACATTTTTCAACCATGGGAACTTTTCCCACTCCGGACTGCTGCAGTGGGCTAATGGTTAGAGCATCCACCTAAGATGTGGGAGGTCATGGGTTCGATCCCTGGCCGAGGCATACCAAAGACTTATAAAAATAGTACTAACACCTGCCTCACTTGGCGTGCAGCATTAAGAGACTGTGTTAGGACTGGTCAGCCTGGTGTCAGGATAATGTGACTGGGTGGGACTTCATGCTACATGTCTGCGGCATGATGCCCCAGTGCTCGACATCACTATAAACTGCCACACTGCAGACATCAGTGATATGACTGAATTTTTTTAAAAAGCTACATTAAAAATCCAAATCACACACTCCCACTCTGGTCTCCAAGCTCTTACTTCCTTAGTTCTGCCACCACTTTTTGCAGTTCAGTTCACTTGAATTAGGAAACAGTCTGTACAAGATGCACATTCCAAGTTCAAGTTCATTTTGTCTTCACTTGCACTCTCACAGACCTTTTTCCTTATTTTGACATTAGTATTCTTTACATGACAAGTCTGTTTCCAGAAAAATAAAAACTGCTTTTGCAGACGGATTTTTAAGAGTTAACATGCTTTTCTGCATTCTTTTAAAAAGATTTTACTGCTATTGTAAGTGCCCAAGTCAAAATCACATAAATTTTGTTGTTGTAGGGTTTAACGCCATTTTTCAGCACATGATAGGCTATACACGGCGGCCAGTATTAATGGTGGAGGAAGAACCCGGGAAAACCCCAGAATGAACCACTGACCTATGAGAAGCTACTGGCATACTTTCTCACATACCCACATTGGCTGAATCCGAGACTCGAACCCACACAGACGGAGGTGAGATGGCAGTGATCCCTAACGGAGAGTGCTTTAGACCACTCGGCCACTCAGGGCCCCCACATAAACTTAATGTAGCGGTTCTTATAATTAAGAAATATTGATCATTTGATAATATTGTCAGAATCAAACTCTTAGAAAATTTTTATTACTCTCAAGGTTACTTTCACAATTTATATAAGTGTTGACATGAATTTAATTTAAATAGTGTTACAACAAAAATGGGACTTCTTTTTTTGCCAAACAACCAGAGTGCTTACATACACACTCAGAACACGTTTCTTTTCTTTGAAGTCACATCAGAGTAGCCTACAGATGTGCAGTCCTTTTCACAAGGTAAGTACAGTAACAAGGTCTAAGTGTTAATTAGTCCCACTAATTTCAAGTCTGTTTACTTAAGTCTAGCCTTTCGCTATACAACAATTCATCCATGGCTGTCCAAAATATAAAATGGGGCATGACCTGAGGGAAAATGAAGCATGTCACAGGGACATGTTAAGGAAGAAATGGCACACACTTTTGAGAATGTACCAGTTTATTAGATTGTCTGTTTTCTTAAATCATATGGCAAATATATTCAGAAAAAATATACAAATCATTGAAACCAAAGCCTAGGTATTATTTTATTAAAGATTTAACTTTAAAATGCAAACTATGTAGGTCAGAAACGTATGGGACAATGCTATGTTGTGGAATTAGCGAGATGCGCTTTAGGTCTAAGTTTTTTTTACTTGACAGGTATTTGTGAAAATACACAAAAAAACCCAGCAAATCAGATACTATTTATTTGCCTAAAATTACTACAAGTACGTATACAAATAAATAATCCATAAATCTGTGATCCTGTCAATGGACTGTTGAAATAAAGCTATATTATATTGAGTGATTACATTATGAAAACCTCTCCATCTATAAATATATGCACTCACGTCTGTTGATTCTGTAGGAAAGAAGTGACTGCGACTTTTGATGGTGGTACTCCTATTTTTACCAACATGGGAATCCTGGACTCCTAGTTTTAAAATCCTATTGAGACCTCTGGGACTTGTGTCATTATTTAATGGTAGGTTATGTGATGCTTTGTATATAAACAGGTATAAACTAGCAAATTCTCCTTTGGAATATATAGTATGGGAACGTGTTAATTACTTGTTATATTTTAGCAAACGACATATATATATATATATATATATATATATATATATATATATATATATATAGTAATACCTCGAACATTCGCGAGGTTAGGTTCCAGAACCAGTCGTGGATCAGGAGGAATCGCGAATGTTTGGTACGAGTCACTAAAAATGCTAATAAATGCTTATTTCTAGGGTTTAAACCCTAAATATGACCCAAATCATGCTCCCAAAGCACTTTAATTTCATTTAAAAGTTAGCTTAATACATTACCCTTAAAAAGAGAAATAAATGGTTGACATAAAAATAGAGTACAGTATCGCCTAATGGTATTTGCCACACTAGCGCATTTACAGTATGGTACATGTATACTTATATTACCCCTATACTAATTCATTGGCTGCCGTTTTCTTTTGCACTCACAGTAAGGTAAAACCAAGTAACGAATGGGACTGTAAACTTAATGACTGACGTTTTCTTTGTCATTGTCAGGAAGGTAAACTAGGTAAACTTCATATGTCACAGAAGTCATATAACGAAGGTACAATTCAATAAAATAAAGAATACATGTACGTAGAGGGTACCAATGAAAATTTCGCGAATCCAGAAATGCGAATGCATGAGGTATTACTGTATATATATACCACCATGTCAGCTAATGTTGCATGTTTGGTAAAATTGCACAATGTCATTTTTTGTTCATGAGGCTGTATGCTGAGGCCAAAGCCTTATCAGTGTAATTGATGTAACTTAGGAGGTGTGTTTATTCCTGTTGTTGCTACATTTATTCTTATTTTCTTTCCGAGTGGGCAAGTCCGACTTGCCTTATTTTTATATTAATTTTTAAACATTTGTGTTATATGAAACAAATACATTTTGAAAAATGTTCCAAAAATTGTCTTTGTGTATTAAACCCATTTCTGCCACTATCCAGTATTCCATACTTTTCTTCCAATAGTAGAATAGGTATTGAAAAACAACGAAAGACAGAAATGTTTTGACATGCCATTCTCGCAGGTTTCTTTGCAGTTAGATCATTGTCGCTCATAATTCATGATAGTTACACTTAAACTAAACAGCTGTTTCTCCTGCTGGGTTGCGCAAATCTTACACATCCCAGAACTTAAGATAATAAGAAAAATGTAATTATTAATAGCCACAATATAATAATCAACTTAACCCTTTACCTCATTGAGTGGGACCCCAAGTGGCCGAGTGGTCTAAAGCGCTCACCGTTCCAGATCGCTGCCATCTCACCTCTGTCTGCGTGGGTTCGAGTCCAAGGCTCGGCTAGCATGGGTACGTGGGAAAGCCTGCCAGTAGCTTCTTGTGGGTTGGCGGTTCTTCCCTGGGTTTTCCAGGGTTCTTGATCCACCTGTTAGACTGGCCACCATGTATAGCCTATCTTGTGTTGAAAAATGGCGTTAAACCCTAGAACAACAACAAGAACCTCATAGATCATAGTTACAAAGTGCAGCACGCTATAAATAGAACACTGTTACCTATTCGACTCTATATGTATAGGCCTGCCTGTTAACTGTTAAGCAATGTAGTGTATGTTAGTTTAACAGCAATTTTAACCATTTTACATTTTTGGTACACATCTATTATGTGTGGAAAAATTTAAGAGTAACGTCCGATTGTTATAACTGAGTAATTATTTTTCATGGAACAATTTTTTATGTGCATTAAAATCTTGAGAGAACTCATTCACCGTCAAGTCAGTGAGACCGCGTGACCAACCGTAGCTGCCATTTCTCACACTCGAACTTTACAAGTTTTTTGTCCATGTCTACATCACCAAGTCATCTGAATTTAATAATTTATAAAAACTAATTGCTGCCTACATCAATATCAGAGCCTTTATCTAAGTTATTGACGCTTTCATAGCTGTGATTCTAATCATGAAAATTTCTTACGTACTGAATGAAATCCGCGACCTCTATTTTGGCGAGTGTAGATTGCGAACCAGTTAATTTAAATAGCAGATATCTTACACTGTAGGACTACTGCAATTATTGATGGTAAACAGAGCATAAACAATGACCACGTGATCTGACAAAATTGTCATTCGCAGAAATGTATGTAGTATTTAATAAGGGGTTTCCCCAAAGGTGGTGACATGAAAACTGGCTTAAAATGGCTGATGTTTACAGCAGACATCAAAAGGCGCTTCCATGCGAATGGAGTAGAGACGTCAAAAGGTGCTTCCATGCGAATGGAGTAGAGGTGTCCAAAAGTGCTTGCATGAGGTAAAGGGTTAAGAAATCAATATTAATATGTGTTTATTATTAATAGCTGAAACACTAAACTCGTGTATAAATTGCAATACACACTGTTAATTTGTTGCTTTAAGAACTGTCGCCAAAATGCGCAGCTTCTTTTTAGTTTGATGTTGCATCACTTACAGAAAAGTACATATTAATTTATTATATAGCTAATATTAAATGTCACAGATATGAATTATGCATTACACAACCAATATAAACTATGGTATATACGATATAACTTTAGTGCGTTCCGGCGTTTCGGTGTTTCTATGCACCCTATTAATAACATATCAATTTGTGGAAGAGTGTCGATATGGACTGACAAGTGTGTGAGATACTCCGAAAACTCTGACTACATCGGAACACGCTACACAAGGCTGTTATCTGGGGTGTAAGACGTAGCACTAAAACATAAATAGCATGTGATACGTCTTACACTGTAGGACTACTGCAATTATTGATGGTAATTTGTTCCAAGTACCTATTGTACGTGGGAAGAAGCTGAACTTGAAACAATGTATGTGTAATACAATTCTTCCAAATGGCGCCTACATAGCTGAAATAGCCTGTACCACACGCATGTACAGCACAGTAGACGTACGTGACCTGTCAAGTTAAGTCAAGTTTCGCATCGAGCGCGTCGGGCACTGTGTTGGTCTTGGTGCATTGTCTAAACACAACTCGAAAGAAAACTAAAATGTGTAACCTGAATAAGGACTTTAGCATATCCAATTGGATGAAATAAGGTGGTTACTCCAGCCCCAACACCATACACGTGCCAGCTATTCATGATTAAATCTTTCTTTCGTTTCGACCGGCCGGAATTGAAAACGGAAGAGGAAACCAAGGATGTCGAATTGTCTATATATAAAAAGGATCGAATTCAGAATTCGGACCCAGACTGGGGCTATTCGCAATCGCAAACACGGACTCGGGAAGAAGAAAAAAGTTGAATTAATAACTTCATCGCATTATACGGGGACAGGGACAGCTAAATGATAATGCTGTTTGAGGCATTAGAAAATAAAATAATTATTCCTGAGTTTATATTGGTTCATTTAATGCTAATATTATTTTACAAGAGTAAAAAAACGCTGAATAACTGCTGCTCAACCACAAATACGGCAAGAAAAACAGCAAGCAGTAGAGTGTATCGATCAAGCCCGTGCTGAGATTGGTGATATAAGGGATCTTGTTGAACCAGAACCAGAACCTGTAAAAAAGATAGATACTTGAGAAATTTACCGAAGAAATGTCTAGAAAACTTCAAGAGAATTATATCGCAATTGCTGCAACAAGACACCAAAAATTCGTCGCGAACTATTAGATCCAACGAACAACGATGTCACCCAAGAAAATCGACTCGTTCTGTGTTTCGAAATTACCATGATATAAATCAGATTAGTGGTGAGTACAAGAATAAATTTGAAGAAGTTGAAAAACAAGTCAAAGAAGCTAGAAAAGCGAAATTACTTGGAGATATATTATAACCTAAATGATCAGAGTTTGGAACGCCTCGTGTATAGGAAGAAGAAGCAACCGGAAGTGGCCTTGCCATTTGTAATCGACGTCGTAGGAAACAAAGTGGTAATGTGATCGCTGAATCGCCGATGATTCAATATAAATTTTGTCCCAATAACATAATCGCTGATATTGACAGACTAGAAATTCTGAGTAGTGGAAGATGAGCCAGTAACAATTCCCACGAAATCATCAATGAAGCAACTGCTTTTTGTCAGCGTTTATTTACCAGTGGTTTCATAAGACAGTAGCGTTTATCAGACGCTGATCGATGAAATTACCGACGATTACTACAATGAGTGATCAATTAGATCGGCGATAACAAAATAACATGATTATACATAATGCACAATGTGGACCTGAAAGCGTCAGGGTTATAAATTCCAGTTTATAGCGCGATCTACGGAGATGGATCTGGCGATATTGTTCAAGGCTTATTTAGAAGGATAACCCCCAAAGCTATTCCGGTTGCAAAACAATTAGGTATGAAAGCCATCGAAGTTGTTCGTGATATGGGTATTGGCACTGTTGGTAATGTTGCTGGTAAAGCAATCTCGGCGATCAAAGACCGACTCGCACGATCAGTAAGACGAAAACCAAAGCAGAATGTGAAGCATTCCAGTGCAAGCATTGCAGTTAAATTACCAAGCACCGAACTGATGCCACAAAGTGTCAGCAAAATAATAAATGAGCGATTGAAAGAATTAGCTGGAGTGCCGCTGTGGTGTTAAATTTTGACCCTCGTTGAATTTTGACCCTCCGGGTCTGCTTTTAACGTTGAAAGTTGACCCAGGGTCAGTTCTTAACGTTGAATTTTGATTTTCACAGTCGTTGAAAACTGATCGCAGCGTTGAATTTTGATCAGATTCCGGGTCATTTTTTAACGGATATTGTTTTAAGTTATGCATACATGGGTTTATGAGTCGTCAATAAGGAAATGCTTAGTATGTATAAAATCAGCAAAAGCAATGTAATGCAGTACGTGTAGTAATGAAATTATGAATATATTTATCTTCCATATTTGAAATGGATATAATGTAATTTTGTTTGTACTTCGCCTGCTGCGTTCCATCAAACAATCAATGACCCTCTTCAAGCCTTAACGAAACAAAATCAACCAGTGAAAAACGATAAAGCGTTTGAAAAACTAAAAACAGAATTTAATAAAATAACGCAATAACAGCGTAATTCGATCCTAATAAGGAAACGCAATTACTTGTACATGCAATTCCTGTCGGTCTAGACACATTATTAACTAATAATGGAAAGATTACTGCCTACGCCTGTAGAGCACTTTCAGATGTAGACCAACATTTGAAGAAAGACATCAGAGTAGTATAGTGGGACGATAGGGCGATAATGGGAATTAGCATTACAAACCACCCTGGGACGATATGGCGACAAGAGTTATAGCGACAATGGGAATTACCATTACAAGGTCCCTTGGGACGATATAGCTACAAGTACTATGAAGTACAACCTGGGCCTGTATAGCGTCAAGGGAAAATTTACATAGGAATATATCATGGGCCTGCCTAGCGTCAAGGGGAAATAAACATGGGAATATATCGTGGATTATAAACACTGATACCACATTTAAAAAATATTTTTTTTGGGGGGGAGGGTTAGGCATGAAAGTCATTTGGTTCTTCTGCTTTTTCTTCTACTTTCTCCATTTCTTTATCCATCTCCTAAATTTTCCCAATATTCCTTTCTTTTTGTGTTGCGACTCAGGAATCCAGTCTGGATGACCTATCGCTCTACATTTCTCCTGGACATTCATCCAGTTTTTGTTCATTCTCTCAGATGCTTCTTTTTTCTTTCTGTTCTCTTGTTCTTTCCTATCTTTTGCCCA
Source organism: Sinohyriopsis cumingii (assembly GCA_028554795.2). NCBI lineage: Eukaryota > Metazoa > Mollusca > Bivalvia > Unionida > Unionidae > Sinohyriopsis > Sinohyriopsis cumingii. Next base: position 21,144,232 of record CM068835.1, on the reverse strand, counting down.
TGTGTCTTTAACGTTCTTGACTTCTTCTTCCAAGACCCTTTTCATAATTTCTTCTGCTTTATGGACTTGGTCCCGTCCCCTTTTGACAAAAGCCCACTCTGTAAAATTGAAGATATCATCCAAAAACACCTGACTTAGATAACAATTTCAAGCGACTGCTTCAATGTTCCGACTCTTACATATTCAGGCGAGATGAAACCTCTCAACTTCTTTACCTCTTCTTCTATTATCCCTTCAATGTTCTCCCTGGCTATTTTCAGATTGTTTGCAAAGTCCAAGCTGCCTGGGATGGTTGGTTAGTTGGATTATAGTGGTTTTCGTTCTTTCGAACATGTACCACTTGTTTATTCACGCACTGCGTGATTTTTAATTACTCTTGGGGGAAGGAAAATGAGGGTAATCCCCCAGGCTTTTATGTACTCACAGAGTACTTTTTAATTTAGCCACTCAGGTGTAGGACTAACTAGTCCTTAACAACCTGACTGAAAGGCTAATAAACATGAGTGGGAATAGTCACACCACACACTCATGTTTTTTAGTTGGATTGAAATGCCCCAGGTGTCAACCCAAGCATTATGTGACGCCCACTACGATTAGTCGGCAGCGATGACGTCACATTAGGACACCTGGTCTTGTGGCAGGTGGAAATCGTTCCACATACTGCCACGTGTACGTTGTCCGAGCGTGGTAAAGGAGGAAAGGTACTCGGAAAGCCAGCCATGGATGTCATGTAATCCCCAAAACGCCAGCCCGTACTTATTCCAAATCATGTCCAGTTTTACTAATGGACAAAATATACTAATAATGTGTTAGCCACCTCTGCAATTAATCAAATCATAAGAGTTATAAATTTTGAATAATTTTTCCGAACAAGTTTGAATTTAGTGTACATAGTGTACATACTTATTGAAAATAAAAACCAATCGGTCAAGTCTAAACGACTTATAGCAGTTGAGTAACGCATGGTAAAAGAGTAAGTGTGAGAATTTAAACGGCGGTACCAAAACAGATCAATTCAGATGTAAGATTAGTTGATCTAGGAGGGATACCAAGCCAAAACGGGCTGCCTGGGAACTTCCATTCTCTTTCAAGTCTTTCCACTACATACTCCGGATCTATCATCCAATACCAACTCTCCTTCAACTGGTTAAACAAGTCAGATACATACACCTGTTAGTGATGGCATCTTCCACAAACACATCTTCTGCTCCAGTTATTATCCCAGTTGACTGTAGCAGATGGGAGTGCAGAGGCTTGATGATTAGCCTCAGCATCCCAATCTTCTGTCTCTGGGATAATATAAACTTCCCTCTCTCTTCTTCTATGTCGCAGTCTAGGATGTTGTGGCCTCCTTATTTCTTCTTCCCAGCTTTCAGTTGGGCGAACCACAGGTAATTGTGCTACTGGTGGAAGAGTCTGTGGCTGTGGTTGACGTTGTGGTACTGTTACTGTTGTTTGTGGAGGCGTCCTCGCCTCAGGTTTCACCTCACACTTAGGTCTCATCATAGGGTGAGACCTGATCCCTCTCTTCTTTTCCTCATCTTCTTTCTTTCTTCTCTGCTCCTCCTCCTCTTTCATTCTTAATTCTTCTACAATGGCCTCCGCTGCCAGCTCATTAGTAGTTAAGTGGGCCACTATACGTACAATGGAAATTAGCATTACGGAGACCCCTGGGCGAATATACATACAATGGAAATTTAACATGGCGAAAAATCGTGGGTTAATATACGTACAAGGGGAATTAACATGGGAAAAAATTGTGGGCCGATATACGTACAAAGGGAAATTAACATGGGAATAGAGTTTGGGTCTGTCTAGGGACAAGGGGAATTGAACATATGGAAATTTAACATGGTGGGTCTGTATAGCGTCAAGGGGAATTGAACATGGTGGGATTGTCTAGGGACAATGATGGTAGAGGGTCAAACACAACAGAGACAGAAACATACATACACTAGTACAAGCGTGAGATTTATATATAAAGCATTACCAAGACCTGAAATCTTGCTGGGGTGTTCAAAAATTTGCATAATTGTAATGATGCTATAAATAGCTATAATCAAGGAAATGCTCAACGACAAAATGGATGTGACTAAAAGTAACGCTAAAATGACGAAATTGTCCCAGAATTTAAAGGAAAATAAACATATCCCCGAAAATTAAGTTACAATGGTTTAGACTAAAATGGATAAAATTAGTAACTACTTACAATATCAACTTCTGTGACGATCGTGAATAAATACCTATGTATCTATAATCAGCTGAAATTCCTATGAAATCCCACTATCTATTTATAGCTCCAACTTGTGGGTTTTTCCTTTGGAAAATCCCACTATCTTTTTATAGCCTCAGCTTGAGTGACGTTCCTGTTTATGAATTCTAGTATATATGTATAGCTACAAAATGTGGAAATCCCCAAGTCGATATTTATAGTCTCAAAATCTCCAGCGTCAGTGACGTCACTGTACTGAACACTAGGGGATAAATGTCAACAGTGTTGCAAGTGGCTGACCTGAATACACGCTACTGCAGGTAGGTAGGTAGAGTGTATCTGATAGGGATAAAGTGAGTTTTTATAGGGACAAGAAGAGACCAATACACACACACACACACACACACACACACACACACACAACGTACGTGCGCAGACATACGCACACACACACACACACACACACAGAGGGAAGAGGAAAAAACAAACCCCAAATATACTATCAATATAGAAGGGAGATAACACAAACCCCAAATAAACTATCCACACAAACGTACGCGAACGCATACAAACCCCAAATATACTATTCACACAACGTCGCTAACGCATACAAACCCCAAATATGCTATCCACACTCGGGAGGAAGAAGAAAAAACAACCAAATATACGATCTACACAACGTACGCGAACACACACACACACACACACACACACACACACACACACAGAGGGAAGAGGAAAAAACAAACCCCAAATATACTATCAACACAGAAGGGAGATAATACAAACCCCAAATAAACTATCCACACAAACGTACGCGAACGCATACAAACCCCAAATACACTATCAACACAGAAGGGAGATAATACAATCCCCAAATAAACTATCCACACAAACGTACGCGAACGCATACAAACCCCAAATACACTATCAACACAGAAGGGAGATAATACAAACCCCAAATAAACTATCCACACAAACGTACGCAAACGCATACAAACCCCAAATATACTATCCACACAACGTCGCTAACGCATACAAACCGCAAATATACTATCCACACTCGGGAGGAAGAAGAAGAAAAACAACCAAATATGCGATCTACACAACGTACGCGAACACACACACACACACACACACACGCACGCACACCACAGAGGGAAGAAAAAGAAAACCATTATACACTATCCACACGCAGTGAAGAAATAACCCTTTATATATACTATCAACAGAGAGTGAAGAAAAGAACCCATTATATTCCATCAACACAGAGTGAAGAAGAAAACGTTTTTTGAAAGCACCTAAGCCCTCACCTGCAATGACCAACTCTGCCAAACACCTACACCCCACCCACCCCCACTCCCAACACTACAAAACCCATTTAACCCGTTATTTTATGGCATCAGTGTGTGATTTAGGAAACATCAAGACACAAAATGATGGACGAATAGACTGACTATTGTTTACGGACTTGCATGCTTAAAGAGCTTGCGTGAAGGAAAACATCCTTCCATTTCAATTCTAACTAAAACATGATCCAGAGGGATAGAGAGAGGTGAAAGAGCACAATTTCATAAAGTGTGAGTAAAAACAAAACACGCCATCCTTATTATACAATGTCAAGACCAAGAGACACTTACGTTTTCTTTCTGGTCTATTCTCTTTTAGAAGGTAGTATGAAATTTCACATCAGGGCCAACGCATCGGCTCACATTGTCAATTTTTCCATTTCCATGTTTTTACTGGCACAAGTTCTTCATCATCTTCAATTTCTTCTTCTTCTGAATCCCTCTTCTCTGTTTCGTCTTGTTTTTGTTTCTTCTCTTTTCTCGTAGGGCACTCTGAATTCCAGTGTCCTTTCTCCTGACAACGATATTAGGTATCTTGACTTTGGTCTCTCTTTCTTAGACGAAGCAGGTATTCTGGAGACAAATACCCATTTACCTTTGCAGATATAGCAAACTTCATTAGCACTTACACACTTTCGTATGACTCTCATCAAATCAACGATCAAAAGAGTAAGTTTTGTTGCCACTTTCGCATGTGAATTATGCTTTCGTATGACTTTTAGCAAATATTTGACCAGCAGATCGATCTGTGCTGACTCTTCCATCTTCTTGATCGTTTGAGAGCGGAATGAATACTCTGACGCTAAGACACTCTCCTTATATACATGGACCTGCTGCGTATGAAACCTAGTCAAATGTAATTTTGCAATAAGATGAAACGATTTCATTGAGGAAGTAAAAAGCAATGATGTACCGTATCGCCTCACACAAAACCTGAAGTGTTAGTTCAAATCCGTGTCAGCGATTTCGAAGACGACATAACTGAGCTTTAATCAATGCTCTCCAATTATGACACAAAACCACGAGTCCTGATTCACGCCAAAAGGAATTTCGTTCGGTCCATAAAAAATAGTATCACATCTGAGGAACGCAAAAACGAACTTCCAGAAAACTGAGAACGACGGCTTACACCTACAACGTAAATGTGTGAGTTCAAGTAGTGCGTAAAACTTAGTCAAATTAGATTTTTATAGTCAAGACGAAACGATCTCTTTTCGAACAAGAAAGCAGACACCAAGCGACAATGGCGATCCGTGTCACACAACACTTTTCAAAATGTATATTATCAGAGGTTTGTTCTAGCGATTTGCACGGTTAAATTAAATGTTGATGTATTTTGCAATAAGACGGACACAATTTTCATGGGATCGCCCATGGTACGATTGTTCGTGCATTAGTTTAATTTTTAAAAATATTTTTTTATATAAATCGCCTATAGGATAGACCCAGTAAAGCATGGCCATTCTCGTCACTGTCTGAATAGCTACTTAAGTCAATTCGAAGCGAACGCGGTTAAGAAAATAAGTATAGCCAATGAAATGGCTTACAACGGGTGATGCATTGTTTTGTTCTAGGGCTGTGTGGCATAATAATCCCTATGTTCTTGCGTTGTTACCATTACAGTGCAGACAGACTGAAATGTGAACTTACAAGCCCTCTTTGTGTGTGTTGTACCATTTCCTCTTACCACATCAAAATACTGAGCGTCACAGTATTGGTTCGCGTTTTCAAGCTGACCATTTTTTTATATCTCACTTAAACATTTCGACATAAACACTCACATCGGTAGAGTCAGAACAGACGTGTTACAGTATTGAGGGGCATGTTATCTTTTCGTTTTCAAACTAAAAAATTTGGGGTTTGTATGAAGTAAAGAACCGAAAGTACAGTGAAACTCAAGGATGATGACCCAATCTGTCTGTCTATTGATGCGTGTATTTACTTAAGAAGAAATATGACCTCTAAAACACAAAGAGATACGGCAAGAGGGTCAAAATGTGATACTACATCTGGGTCGTTATTTAACAGGACATTTAAAAAAGAGTCAGATTTTAACGTGAAATTTTGATCACGGTCGTTAAAAAATGACCCGGCGGGTCAGAATTCAACGAGCGTCAAAATTTAACACTACACCGCCACTGACAAAACAACAAACCACCACCGAGACAGAAAAAAAAAACATAGCCTCAAACCTTATAGCGGGTAGTGGCCTGGCCGTCGTCTTTGCTGATCAACCACATATTCATCAGTATTAGAACATCGTTTTAGACAGCAGCGAATATAATAAAAATGTTCAAACGTGTATCTGGTCTAGCATTTGACGTGAACGCACCAGTACTCAAGGATGAGTCTGTGCGTGATTATCAATATTATTCTTATGAAGCACGATAACCAGACCAACGTGGACAAGTCAAACTACAAGTCCAAGATACGTACAGGTATTTCCTGCCCGCCGAAGCATTTACTGAAGTTCAGGGTAGATTTTTTAAAGATAACAATAATCCATACCCTGCAGATGACAAATGTGGATTCGTTAATAATGGCGTTATTACGTTATTTAAAAGTGCCGTGTATATGATTAACAGTAGACAAATCGATGTATGCCATAATGACATCGATGTTGCTACGATGATACTCGGTCTTGAAATATATTCCGATGATTATTCAAGGTCTGCTGGTCCATCAGTGATGTTGTCAAAGGATAGTACTGACCATCCTAACAATATAGTATGATATAAGACGACCAAAAAATTTCGCCGGCGCCGTTGACGTCAACGTAAACCCCGTAGTCCATAGCGTGAATCCAAACTTTAACTTGGAATTTGCGGCACGACGATCTTAAATTTATGTTCAAAGTAGATTCAGCTGTGCGATATCTTCGGATTCTACAGCCATGTTAGGAAAGTTATCCTCGGAGCCAAACATACAGTTGAGTTTGTCCGATTTCCACTGACAACGATGAAATTTGGCGAGATAATGCTACACATACATGTAAAGTAATACTAACAAAACTTGCGTTGTGGATGTCAGCAGTGACTCCATCGCTCACAGAAGAAGCTCGATTGTTATCGTTCATAAATAACGGCGGCAAGTAAACATTGTCGTGGCTGATAATGACCACAGACTCAGTTACAAACTCAGCAAATTCACTTGCATGGCAGATAGAGTCTCAACTTGGAATTTCAGCAGCACGACATATATTCGTTGCGTTTCAAGCCAACACAAGATTAGAAAATCAAGAAAGAAACCCGATGGTATTTGATAGATTAGCGGTATCTACGATTTCGTTGAGGGTAAATGGACATCATGAACCATCCGAAGACATAATACTGAATTTCGAACAAAACAACGCAGCACGGGTGTATCAAAGTTTGATTAGATGTATGGGGCGTAATCAGAATGTTGATTCTGGTTTGCAGATATCTCTGTGTGATTTCTCAACGCTGTATCCAATGTATTATTTCTCACTGGAACATCTGTATATGTTAATGATATACCTGATGGTTCTGGTGCTTGTAAAAGCAATCGCTCTGATACTGTCAGACAAAACAATGTTGTTTGAAGGTGCTGGCGGACGAATGAGAGTTATTGATGCGCCCGTAGAAAACATGTAAGTGTTTTCCGAACATGTGTTTTCCAGAGATGTAATTGCATCGCAAGCGATCTGTAATTTGATCATTCATGATGTTATAATATCATATCATCACGGCAATGTTACTCTGACAGCTGGTAAGATGAAAAACTACAATCCTCATCGAAGAAGAATTCTGGGGCAAAAATAACTCCGAAATCAGCGTCGTTGCAGGGCCCAAATAAATTATCGTTGACTGAACGTCACCTTAAACACCACGATGACGTCAATAAATCAAAAAATGGCGTTCGACTTGATCTTTCTGCGAATGTTTATTTTGATTCACTTGGATTGGCACCATCAAAAGAATTTTTACGGTATATTGGCTTAGCCGATGACATAGCAAGTTGGTATTCAACATTACCAACACAGACATTAACGGATCCGCCTATATGCGGTACCGAAGTACTTGCTGTATTCAATGCTGTGTCAAGGTCATCTGGCCGCCGCGGAAATTCGTGCACAAATACACAAGTGGTCGTTTTAAACAGGTTAATGGTTTATAATGGTAGATATTTACGGAATATCTGCTACACGTACATACCCAGATGCAGCTGATCTGTCTACGTACGTTACGCAAGATGAAGTTGCTGATCTTATTCGTCTCACAAGGGTTAATCAGGATGAGGTTGTTATTTTTCAGGATTAGCAAGGACAGTTAGAAAAGAGCAATATTAAGTGGGCCGATATTATCCTGTGAGTTTTAGGTGCAGCCAGCGATAACATTGTGGTATTTACCTGCAACGGAAAAATAAAAAATAAAAAAAATTCGATTCCATCAATTGCAGAACTTCGTAGATATGTTCCTATATCCGGTGGTTCAATGACTGGTTTACTCGTCATGACTGAAAATACAATAGCTGGTTTGGAAAACCCAAATTACCGATGACGCTGCAACGAAGAAGTACGTGGACAACAGTAATGCCGCGATAAGGACCTCGTTAACAACGATAGATTAACCATATTAGGGTATGTGTATGATGGTCATGTAACCACGCTTACCAGCCACCTAGTAAACTATCAGATTCTTCTTCAGGTCGCCTACGATTGTTTTTGAAAGACCAATACCCGCCAGCGATAAGCTCGCTGACCTTCGCACACAGCTCAATGATATAGTCGGCGTTAAAACCTCAGTCGAAACGCTCGTAAAAAAATATCAGCATCGATTAAAGGAATTGATGGAAAGATTATCGAGCTTAAACCAGAATTAAATAATATACAAAACAGAGTTAATACTATTGATCAAGAACTATGTAGAGTATCAGCAGTAGCTAATGGACTTAGCTGGATACTGGACAATATGAGATTTGATGATACGATTAAGGAGATAAACAACAAGATAATTAATATCGATACTAGAATAAATGATGTATGGAAAGATGTAATTAGTAATAGTATTTTTTATGGTCGATGAGTATGAAATTATTTAATTAGACAAAAGTTTTGTTGAGCATAAAAGTGACAAAAAGGAGATAATAGAGATGTATTTTAGAATATCAGTATCATATATGGGTCATAAAAGAGTGGAGGATTTCAGAGTATATTATGATAGAGTAGATTTACATGGCATTGGAGTAAAATTCAAGCTGGGGATTATGAAACGAGTATCGAATCTCCTCGGAACACTTTTATCCTCAAAGTTGGTAAGCGGCAGATTATTGAAGAAACATATTCAATACTCGAATTATATAAAAAGTTTGAGAAACAATATTACTGTTTTTGCCGAGAAAAGTTTATAACCGAGCCAAACTAGGTCATACACAACAGTCATTTTAAACAGGTTAATTTGTTGATAATGGTAGATATTTACGGAAGATCTACTGCGTGCAAAGGTCCCAGTGACATTGATTTATCCAAATATGCAACACGAGATGAAATTGCTGATGTAATGCGTCTCGCCGATGTTGACCCAAATGATGTTGTTTTTCAGGATCAGCGAGGACGATTAAAGACGAGCAATATCTCGTTGACATATATTCTTCTGCGAGTTCTGGTGGCGACCGAAGATAACTTAGTGGTGTTTACTAAAACCAGTAAAATCAGAAACTCGAAGTAATCAGCTCTAACAATAAAGCGAGAGATTACTTAGCCTATTAGAAAAACTGGAGATACAATGCATGGCGATCTCAACATGAGCAAAAATGCAATTATCAATGTGAGAGAACCAAAATCAGACTAAGACATGGCAACAGAAAAATACGTGGATAACAAAAACTTCACAATCAGAACTGAGATTAGTAGATGCGTTGCTAAAGCCGGTGATAAAATAACTGTTGATCTCAACATGAGCGGAAATATCATTGCTAATTTGAGAGTACCAACATCACACGATGACGCTGCAACGAAGAAATACGTAGACAACAGCAACGTTTCGATGATGACCTCGTTAATGACAATCATTGATGGACTGACCATGTTCAGATATGAATATAATCTTCTTGTAATAGTATTTACGAGTTTTCATAGAAACATAAATAGAACCAAAGATAATTTCTTTGGAAATCCAACGTTCGTCGACATTAAGCTCGCTGACATCACTGAAAAATAAAAAAAGATTCAAGATAGTGTAATTCACACGACTCCGTTCATTAACGCGGTATACACAGTAGCGTCTGGATGAGTAACATGGTCACAACAAAACAACTCCATCAAATATACCGCTAGGGTTACCGGGGTGTATAGGCTCTCCGTGTTTAGCACCTCTAAATTCAGTATATTTACGACATATCTATGGCGTCATTCCATCGACAGATCTTCCGGAACCTTCTCAGTCGTGTTAAATCAAAATGCCGAGGAAACAGTCATACTGGATCCAGAAGACAAAACAATTAACTGCAATGACGTATTGGTGGTGTCTGGAATTCGTCACGAAAACACCTCAGTTGTTTATTAGTATAACATATAATGAATTCCACACAATCCTTTCGGTATAATCAAGCATGTGCGTGGAATGCATCACTGGAAGAAATCATCGACGAGCATATGACAAAACAAAACAAAAATATAGCAGACGAATCATCGTCATCGACAATATTGTATACGTGGTCTTCTTGCTGTTCGCTGAAACAACGACGTTAATCGGCACCGCTTGTGGTTGGAATCGGTGTCTCTGTTGTTATCTGTGTTGGTGATATACTCAATAATATCGCGGGAAAAAATATCTACATGTACCAGTAAAATATTGGACGAGCATAGAGAAATAACGTACGCGGCGACGTATGCGTGTATCAATATATCATCTATACTGTCAGCGGGGTTAAACGACAGTGTAATATCAGACATTGAATTTGCTGCGATCAGGGAGATTTATTATCGGTATCATAAGAACGCAAACATACCCATGCAGGCAACAATGTTGCCAACGCCACATTTAGAATCTGCCGTATAGATAATAATGACCGCATAAATAACCACAAGACTAGAACAGATCATCGCTAACACAACACCGCCAATTACCACAATGATATCAGCAACGTCAACGGTGCCGCAATTCTATATTGGTTTTCCAACTCCGACAATAGCGCCTAATGGTCGGTCACTTGAGATCGCACTGACACAATTGCGACTATATGTTAGTTGGCTAAATATCAGAGTAAAATCATTTGGTGGATTAGATGCTAACAACTCATTGGTATTTTCACATACAACCGCCGCTGATGCAACTAGCAAGCAAGTTCCAAATCTCGGAAGTTGTTTTTTTCCAACAGGCTCATATCAAATTAACAAATCAATGCTGAACTTCAGCGCAGAATTAAATCAATAGAATCGAAGATCGCTTTCAAGGTACACGAGCCAAAGCTGACTGCCGCCATTGAAAAAGCAGCGAGGGATTCCAGGGAATCTAATTAAGCCGTTGACATATATAAGTCATCGATCAGAACTATGTTGGAGTGGCCTCTGGAAGTGCCAGCTTATGCTGGACCACCACAACCAAAGTGATCTGATTATTCACCGACATATGTTGATTTTATAAATAAATATTATTTAAAAAAAAACAGATTACCGGAAACCCTTCTCTGAAGGGTTCCGTCTGGATAGGACAGTATAAATTTCTTGATTAGGAGAAATCGCGAGAGTGATTATGCAAGAATTTGAAAATACACAACGCAATTTACGCACGTTATTTGAGCAGTATGTGATTGAATATCCGAATAATAGTATTGGTATAATAAAACATCTCTTAATGGTGAATCAGGGTGCTGAAATATTGATAAAATATGTTTTCAATATTGATCCCGATTATAAAAAGTTATTTCTTGATCATTATCAGATCACCGAAGACCAACTGAGAATGGTCAGACTACCTTGTTGGATACCGATAAAATGCATCAAGATGTTGTTGACATAATTGACGAATACTTTCCATAGATCTATTTCGCATGAGGGACTTTACAACCCCTTCCAAGTATTCTCCGACATAATAGCGATCCAACAGGTGGTGGTCGTCATGTATCACCGGGCACTGTCAATATCATGTCGACGATTTCTGTATATCTAGTGTGTGATGCAGTCGATCGTATCTATACCGTGTCTGGGCAATCATAACAAAAGCGGGCGCAGCAGGGTATTTTCTTTATAGCTTTTCTCCGGATGTCCCGCCCGATCATTTGATGGTGTCGGTGCACACTAATCCTGTTTATTTACGATGTTATAATAGTAATAAGGTGGGGCGCATTAGGGACAATGGGACTTGCCATTAAAAACAGGGTCCCGGCCCTTTGGGGACTATGTAAATTTAACATGGGGAAAACTGGCCCGGCCCTTTGGGGACAATGGGAATTAACATGGGAATCTATTTTGGGTTAGTCTAGGGACAAGGGAAATTTAACATGGGAGAAAAAAGCAATTCTAGGGACAAGGGGAATTTAACATGGGATTTTTTTTTGTGTTTTAAAAAAAAAAGGGTAGGCAATTGAAAGTCTATCTCTTTTCGAGAGATTGGAGTGGCCCTGAAAAGGGCCTTTGGGTTTTATGTTAATATTAAGATATATTAACATAAAGGGCACCGCATTGGTCTTCTTGTCCTTAGGCTGCGCCTGACTGCAGGACCGTAAATCAGGACTCTTTTGAGGCATCCTTGACGCTCCACATAGACTCTTCGCATCCACAGACTGGTGTCTGTCCTGCGGACAACTGTCCACTTGGATCGGACATACATCGGTATGTCCGTCCTGAACATCATCGAAGATACATGGGTTGAAGATTGAACGTCGATCCACATGTTGAGGCGCCGAGAACAGGTGAATCAATGCAATGAACTGCGTTTATTTACAGGTAGAGGAAGGATTGAAACGGATTGAGTTCATTGACCAATCCAATCACGCGTTACAAAATTCAGTCAGCCCACGTCCAATCGGAAGAGAGCAGTCTGTGACGTCACGTGGTCTATACAGATTCGTTAGCGCCTGTACGCAGTCAATTCATGCGAGTTTTTTCAACATGACGGAAACTCAGAAAACGATCAATTGGGGTGCACCAGCAGTGGAGACCACCCAAGAGAACCCGGACTTACTTTCAGAAGAGGTAAATTGGGATTTTGTGGATTTTCTTACCTCGCAAGAATTTGTTCCGGAACCTTCGCCACCTTCTCCTTCATTACCACACGTAGAAAATTTTAGACAGAGACAGAAAGAAGAATTGGAGAAATTTATACAACAGCAAAAGGAAGCGGAACAAGCTTTTCTCCTACAGCAACAACAGCAAGAAGAAGAGGTAAGAAAAAAACAGCAACAAGAAGAAGCAGCAGCAGCAAAGAAACAAGAGTGTGAAAATCAAACGGTCACGGTACTGTTAGACATTTTAGCGGAGTAAGAAGTCTGAAACAAATGTATCAGACTTCTTTATTACGACCGAAGAGAATACGACCTTCCCGAGCTAAACACTCCAACCCTATGACTAAGCCTACCATGCCACCCTTAGTGATTTCAACCAAATCATCATCATCATCAACATTACTCAGTCCAGAAGTAGGCCTTGGCCGTGGCAAAGGCTTAAGACAGTTAAAGTTGATTGCTTAAACTCGCCCCTATACCAAAAAAGGCCCTTTTCAGGGCCACCCACGTCTCTCGAAAAGAGACAGACTTTCAAGTGCCAATAACTCAAAAAACCATTTTACCCCTATAGTACTTGTGCATGAGTGTGTGAGTGTACGTTCTTATTTTAAAATCCAAACTCAAAGACACTTGCCTTTTAATACCTAATTTATTCTTTTATAAATATCAACAATCCAATTCACAATTCACAACAGAGCACTTTAAAAAGTACATTCACTTCTTTTGTCTCATTGTTTACTCTGTTTTTTTCAATTTCTTCACAGTCTTTTCCTCCTCTTCCTCCTCACTTTCTTCCCTCCTTCTTTTTTTTCACTTGTCTGCTTCCTTCCTCTGAAGAATCGCTCTCTTCTTCTTACTCCTCTTGTTTCTTTTTTGGGCAATCTGGAGACCAATGTCCTTTTTCTTGACAATAATAACAGGTATCTTGACTTTTGTCTTTTCTAACCGCTTTTTTTTCTTTTTTGACGGTCTGGACACTCTGAAGACCAATGCCCTTTCTTCTGACAGATATAGTAAGTATCTTGACTTTTATCTTGCAAAGAAGGAGACTAGTCCGTCGGCTGGTCTGAAGAGAATTTTCTAATGACCCTTCGCAAAGCTCTGATGAAACGTTCGATTTGTGTAGTCTCTTCCATCGTTGTGCTCGGTTTGAGAGTGAAATGAATAGTGAAAGGACAAGACACATACCCTTTTATATACGCTGGTCTGCTATGACTATAAATTAGTCCATGGTGTTTACACTTTAGTCATTTAACGTTTTGCTATCAAGATGAAACGATCCAATTCATTTGAGAAGAAAGACGAAGAAAGTAAAAGGCAGAAACGTGATCTATCGCCTCGTACCAGGGCTGAAGTCTTGGCACAAATTCATGCCAGTGATTTTGAAGAGGACATAAGTGAACCAGAATCCAAACCCTCTAAACAAAGTTCATCACCCTTAGTCAACCCTGAAAAATACTATTCCATTCAAGAGACGGAAAAGCGTCCCTATAGAAAATTTAGAACCACGGCTTACAAATACACGGTGAAGTTTAAAGATTTCAAGTCCGAAGTACCCTTGGAGAAAGCAGAAGGGTTCATCACCGACATGTGGGATTCTTTGCTCACCACACTCAAGCGACAATGTCAACCCAAAGAAGACGATCGCTTGAGACTTTCCATACAACACGACGGTTTGAAATCCCCTGTTTGGATCGAGTTTAGCACCCCTGCAGAATTGACCGCTTCCAAAGTCATGGACAAGATTCAACACGTACAACAATCCAATGACCAGTTTGACATCACCGATGGAAAAGCCACTTTGGACATGACCCACGTCTCTCCTCCTCAAGGGACCGGACAACGCAAGAAGGTGTTATTGGTGAACGGCCTTCGTAGCACCAAAAAGAGCCTCGTCCAAATTTACAATTCTCAAGACCAGATGTGTTTAGCCAGGGCTATCGTGGTGGGACGAACCTATGCCGACAAAAACGACACGGCAGAATGGAAAAGAGCATGGGAGAACATTCGAAAATCGAACCGAGCCAAACAACGAAACGAAGCAGAACTCCTGTTACAACAAGCCGGACTATCCAAAGACACACCCTGCGGCATTTCTGAGATGCAAAAATTGCAAGATGTCCTAGCTCCACGCTACACCTTGAAAGTGCGCCCTGAAGAAGTGCGCGGACCTCTGTTGTTTCGAGGCCAAGACTTTAAGGATGGAAAATACATTCACGTCTATCATCACGATGACCATTTCGATACCATTACCACTATCACCGGATTCCTGGGATATGCTTATTATTGCGAGAAATGTGACTATGGTTATAATAACCGAGAGCAACACAAACATTGCGGATCGAAATGCTCAGGATGTTTGGCCTCTCCACCCTGTATGAGCGAAGGGCAAGAACCAGTGCATTGTTCTGCTTGTCTGCGCACGTTTGTCAGCCCTGCCTGTTACCAACAAAATTTGAAGACGCAAGGTTCACAGAAGAAATGTGCTTGTCAACTGCTGAGATTGTGCCCTACGTGTGGACAAGGCATACTTACCAATAACGCCAAGGCACACGTATGTCGAGGAAAGAAAAATGTCACATTTGTCACCACATCGTGGACTTGGAACACGAATGCTACGTGCAAAAATACCAACCCCAACCAGAGAAAGAAGATGGAAACAAGAATAAAGGCAATTTCATCTTTTTCGATTTCGAATGCATGCAAGAGACCGGCATTCACATTCCTAATTTCTGCGTGGCTCATCTAGCGTGCGAGAAGTGCATTCAAGAACCTATCTTGAGTTACTGCCCTCACTTCAGCAAGATTCCTGGAGGGCGTGAAAAAATCTTTCGAGGACCGAACACCCTAGCCGATTTCGCTTGATGGGTCTTAGACCCCATCGAAAAGACGTGGAGCCAAGAGGACATCGAACGTTACGGAGATTGTCATCGTCATGCCACGGTGATGGCTCACAATTTCTCCGGATACGATGGACAGTTTCTTCTCAGATACTATACGGAACATGGCACCCAACGTCCTAAAGTGACTCTGAACGGATCCAAAATCATTTCCATGCAAGTGGGACAAGTGCAGTTTAAAGATTCGATGAGTTACTTGGCCATGCCTTTGAGTCGAATGCCTAAAACGTTTGGAATGACAGAAATGGCTAAAGGCTATTTTCCTCACTTTTTCAATACGGAAGCCAATCAACACGCCGTTCTACCCCATTTGCCCGAGGCTCACTATTACGACCCTGACAACATGCGTACCGAACAACGAGAAGATTTCTACGCTTGGTACCAGGCTCACGCCTCAGACCCTTTCGATTTTCAGGAAGAAATGTTAAAGTATTGTCGTTCCGACGTGGCCATTTTACGGCGTTGCTGTGGAAAATTTCGAGAACTGTTCATGGAACACGGAGGAGTCGATCCTTTGAAAGAAGCTTGCACCATTGCCAAAGCGTGCTCCTTAGTCTACCGACAACGATTCATGCCTGAAAACACCGTGGCTGTCATCAGTCCTCAAACGACCAACTATGTCAAACGTCAATACTCGGTCAAAGCCCTACGCTGGTTACATTACTTGTGCGACAAGGAAGACAAATGGATTTAGCATGCCCGCAACGGAGGGGGCGAAAAGACCATCGGAACGCATTCGGTCGATGGCTGGGACTTAGAAAATCCCAAGATCGTGTACGAGTTTAACGGTTGCTTATTTCACGGATGTCCCATCTGCTACCCTGACCGCGGCACTAAAAATCAGTTTTTACAACGAACCATGGAAGACTTGTACCAGGACACTTGTAACAGGAAGGATACCAAGTGGTGGAAATGTGGGAACACGAATACGATCACCGTTTGAAAACCGATCCCGAGTTTAAACGCCTCGTGGAAAGCTACCAGTTCATGGACCCCCTGAACCCGAGGGATAGTTTGTACGGAGGAAGGACCAATGCCACCTGTTTGCTGTACCAAGCCGACGAAGAAAAAGGAGAAGAAATCAAATACTTGGACGTGTGTTCGCCGTATCCCTACGTGTGCAAATATTGTTGCTTTCCTGCAGGTCACCCACAATTGTTCACCGAACACATCGACCTGAAAAACATTCGACAATACGAAGGCTTGATCAAGTGCAAAAATTTGCCTCCCACGGACTTGTACCATCCCGTGTTACCTCACCATTGTCAAGGCAAACTGATGTTTCCATTGTGCCGTACTTCTGCCGAAACGTGCAAGCAAGACCAACCTTGTCAGCACACCCAGGAAGAACGGGCCTTGACGGAAACCTGGGTCAGCGTAGAATTGTTCAAAGCTCTGGACATGTAACTACCAAGACCAAGCGAACAAGACGAATACTTTCAGAGAAACACAAAACAAGTTCAGAAAGGCACAATTCAAGTTTGGGGCTTCTGAAGTGGAATGCGATTGTGAGCCTTGCGATGGGAACGATGCTGTACTTTGTGACCTTAGCGATGCCGTAAAGCATCATGGGAACTTTGTTCTCACTACCCCTATCATGGAAAGTGATGGTGTGCGTGTCAAACCTGAGGGATGCGAAAGCGATGCCGCTCGTCCTCTTGGACACTTTACTGGGTTTCGTTTTAAAGGTGAATGTCCACCTTCACGTCTACCTCCCTACGGATATCATCCAGCCCTGAGTAAACTCCTGTCCATATCACCCAACCCTCATCGAAACGAACCTGTGAAAGACGAATATTCGTTTCCTGTGCGTTTGTCGGAATACTGCGACTTTGAAAATTGAAAAACGTCTTCAATCGTTCAAAGGAAAATGGCCTAAGTATCTGGGAGGACCGACCCCCGATGAATTAGCCAGAGCCGGATTTTTCTACTTGGGCGAAGGGGATAAAGTCAAGTGCTTCAGTTGCGGTGTGTCACTTCACCACTGGGAACCACAAGATTCAGCCTACCTAGAACATGCTCGTTGGTCACCGAATTGTCATTACTTTCCCTTAGTGGGACCGAGACATTGAAGAAACTTACCATGTCGTTGAAGAAGAAACCATACTGTTTAGGAGTCAAATGTTGGACATTACCGAGACCAGTACTTAAACTTCATTTCAAAAGCGATATTGAATCATTACCTAAAGAACTGCAAGAGAAGATTTACAAGGAAGTTTGGCAGGGGTTTGCCAGAGTGAAATCTCAATGGGTGACTGTAGAACTTTTGTGCCGAGAAATTCACATGAGGAAAGTGAAAAAAGTCAATCAAAGTGTTAGATTTCTCTGGGTCAAGGGTGCATTCGTCCTATTATATTACTCTAGACCGTTTACATCAAAAGCGTTTAGTGACATTCTTGGACGTTACCCTGAATGGCAGTGGTCAGAAATTACTCACTATGTGAATTACTTTTGCTCTAGGAGAAGATTGTAAATTATACGGACTGACCTATTCATGGATACTTTACAAGAGAACATTCGTGCTTTGCCTGTGGAGCTGAGAGAACGCATTTACCGAGAGCTGGTCAAAATACAAGTGAAACGTAAAGAACAGTTGCATCCGTTACGTCACCGGTGTTTGAACCACTGGTACCTGAATGCTATGCAAGGACTGATTGAGTTGAAAGTGTTCCATTGGACAGACATTGATCAACGACCTCCTGGTTTTAAAAAGAATTGGTTTGGTATTGATAATTCTATCTACTACATTGTAAACTTACTGGACCCAATTCCAGAGGAAGAGTTAACGAATTACCAACATCTTTTACGCAATGTCAACTTAGTGAAAGAGGAAACTTCTGAACGAATTGTAATGTGTAGATTAGTGATTAAACGATTTAGATTCGACAATGAATTAAAACCATGTCTGTGCAAACGGTACATTTATTGCGTCAGAAAGAGAATTTAGTATGACCTATTCATGGATACTTTACAAGAGAACATTCGTGGTTTGCCTGTGGAGTTGAGAGAACGCATTTACCGAGAGCTGGTCAAAATACAAGTCAAACGTAAAGAACAGTTGCATCCGTTACGTCACCAGATGTTTAACCACTGATACCTGAATGGTATAAAAGACCTGATTCGTCAGAAATTGTTTCAGTGGTCAGACCTTGTTCAACACTTTGAGTTAGTGAAGGAACGAAATGTTCATCATTTTGGTTACTTCGAGATTCACCTAGTGCATCGCATTGAGGAAGACAAGTTAAAGGATTACCAACATATTTTACGTGGAATCTACTTACAGGAAGAGGAAACTTCTAATCGAACTCTGAAGTTTAAGTTACAGTATGCAGATTTAGATTCCCCACTGGAGAACGAAGATCTCTGGCTAGAAAGTACGTGTATTGAGAGTATAAAAACAGGAATCCATGCCACGACTTTTATCACATGTGATTGAACAGATTCCGTGGAAGGAACTCAATGACCATATTCAAACCGTGGATCATTACCATCAATTATTACAAGAACTGGATCCATTCAATTTGGGACGACGCAAAGTGTGTGTCTTAGTGACTTGTTTTCTGGGATTTCGTTTACCAGCCGATTCCTTGTGGACTCTTTATGAACAGTACTTGCCACCCAAATGGCCTTAAATGCTCACGAAAGACTTCTTTTGCTCAAAGCCTTGCGTTTTCATCTGGATACTTCTCGACCTCACCGGGAAAAAAAGATTCGTCAACTTTTAGCTACCGAAGAGGTGTATGACGTTATGTGTGTAGCTTGTGACTTACACTGCCATTGGACAGATGTCCGTGCCTGGAAAAAAAAGGGGGTTTTGAAGCTTGAACCCAAGAAGTGGCCCAGTCTCCACGAGAGTTGTTCAAGGAAAAAAGTTACTTTTCAACCTGCGTTAGTGACAGTGCCAGAAGAAGAAGAACCCGTCACCCAGGACAGGACTGTCGTGGACATGCCTGAAAGACCCTTTCGGGAGGACACTTGTGTGACCTTACCCCCTATAGAACTGGTGAGAACATTACCCAAAACATGTTGTACAGACACTTGTTTTTATTCCACGTTGATGGTTTTCATGTGCCTTTTATCGTTGTACTTAAGCCTTTGGCTTTTATGTATTTTTGTGTTTCGTGTTCATGTTTAAAACATTCAATAAACGTGTCCTGAAAAAAGTATATAAACTCTTGTCCTGTTTGTTTTCGTGTCACAAGTGACATTCCTAACACTATGGCTACTTCTGCTGTCTCTGCTCCCTCTTCCTCCACTGTCAAAGTCATCGACGAACACTTAGATCGTGCCAGTTGGGAGGCTTTGTATCTTCGCCATCCCTTTAACATGCTCATTGCTGGACCTAGCGGTTCTGGCAAAACCGAATTCGTCAAACGTTTGATCGAACATAAACATCATTTGATCGATCGACCACCTCAACGCATCGTGTGGTGTTACAAAGAGTGGCCCATCGTGTTTGTGGAAGGCATTCCTAAAGAAGACGACGGCATCGTCTCTGACTCCCGTCAAACCCATTTGGTCATTTTCGACGACATGTTAGGAGAAGACGAAGAAGAAATTAAACTGTGGTTTACGCGCAAAGGGCATCACCGTAATGCCAGTGTCGTTTACAACACCCAAAATTTGTTTCAACAAAGTAAAGCCCATCGCACCATCAGTCTCAATGCACATTACGTGGTCTTGTATAAAAGCCCTCGAGATAAATCGCAAGTGCGTCTTAGCCAAACAGTTAGGAACGCCTTGGCTGACTCAGGCGTACGACGATGCCACTCAAACTCCACACGCCTATTTACTCGTCCATTTGAAACCTACGACCCCCGAGGATTTGCGATTTCGTACCCACTTGTTTCACCACTGGTGCCAAGACGGAGGGCCTGTCCTGTACACGTCTCCGTCCTCGACTTAACTTCACTCCACAAAAAAATCTATAAAAACCTCAGACCCTTTTCGTCTGTCTCACACAGTTTCAACATGACGTCCCTTCAGTCGCATCTTTCCGTCAAAGTGATTCGTGCATTGTATGGCATCAGTCGAGAAAAAAATCCACAAATACGAGCTGGTGTCTTAGAAGCTAGTCTCAAAGAAGTCTTACGATGGTTCACGGTGACAGCACGTCAATTACTACAAGAGATCATTCAGATTCCTCATCAAATCAAACGCTTTTTTGATCGAAACAAAGTCGCTTTGTCCCAACTGGCCGATCCCCGCATCGACACTCAAACCAAAAAACAAATCATTTTGAAACCTGGAGGGAGCGGTACTCTAGGACGGGTCATCATTCGCTCTCTCTTAAGATGGGATCCTAATGCTCCCAAACTTCTCCCCAAGAAAAAAGTCAAACGAAGCTCCAAGAAGAAGAAAAAGAGCCACGGTGTCAAGACCAAGTCCCCAAGGAGACCCGTGTCTCCAAGAACTTCTCCAGTGGCGGGACCCTCCTCTTACCAGTCACCACCCCGTAAAAAGAAAAGAAGCCCCCGTAAAAAGAAAAGAAGCCCCCAGAAAAAGAAACAGAGAAAAAGTCCCCAGAAAAAGAAAAGCCCACAGAAGAAAACTAGTCGCAAGAGAGGCACTTCGGCCAGGACGCAACCTTACACTCGCAAACCACGACCGGCAACGGCGGTAATCGCGTCTCCGGTAGCCTCAGGTTCATTCAATTCTCCGTTGATGACACCAAGAACTGAAGAGTACTTGGAGACGTTGATTACACCAAGAACTTCTCCGTTGATAACCCCAAGAACTTCTCCAGTGGCAGGTCCCTCCAATTTAGCGGCAGTGGCCGCTGCTCACAAAGTACCTTCTCCCAAAATCAAAGTTCAAGAAAGATCGGGCATGTTATAAAGTTTACTGGATTTGTCCAAGCAAGAACTGGCTCGATTTAGTCCGTTGAGTACCCCTGCACGACGTGTCATGCCTGTCCTCAAGTTGATACGACGTAAAGACAACCAGTGGCGACGCGTTCCAGTATAAAAAAGGCCTGTGACCAAGTAGGGGTATCAGTGTTTTTGGTGCTCCTGAAGACTCAAAGATGTCACCCTCCAGAAAACATCCCTTTTCTAAACAACCCCAAGGAAAGAAAAAGAAAGGACTACCTCCTCGTTTAGTCAAACATGGGGACATGTTATCTGTCCTGTCCAAAGCTTCTCCACCCCTACGAAAAAAACTCAATCAAACGGCCTCCAAAGAGGTTATCGATGCCGTGTGCGAATGTTGTTTGAACGTCTTGAAAGGTACGATCCCTTTGTCCAAACACAAGAAACAATGCTTAGGCAAACATCGTCACGTTCTTGGCCAAATGGTTCAAAAGAAAATCCCCATTCGTCAAAAAAAGAAGACGTTGGTCCAACGTGGAGGAATTTTACCCCTCTTGTTAGGCCCATTGCTGAAAGGAGTCTCGGGAACCATGTTGGGAGGACTGGTGGGAGCAAGATAAAAAGGCCCTCGGAAGTCCCAAGATCTCAGAATCGACCCCTGACATCCCATGGAAGGACGAAAACTAGCTTTAGTGCCTACAAACGATGGATGGAATACCTTCGTTGGCAAGAACAACACACCCCGCATTTACCTCCCAATCCCAATTTGAGCGAGATGTCCCAGTTACAACACGAATTGCAGTCCTTGATGGATCGCCAAGATTTGTCCGAAACAGAAAAATCGCAAAAGTACGGTCAACTCTTGCAACGACTGCAAGTCTTTCAAGAGAAAGCTTTAGACGAAACAGCTGTACCCACTCTGAAAGATTTTAAGACCTTGATGAAAAGTCCAGCACCATCATAACTACCACCACCACCACTACAACCATCCCCACGGGTCACCAGAGATGCTACCCCACGAAGACCTGAGGAAGAAGAGATGCGAGAAGTGTTTCAAACACCGTCATCAGCTCCCATTTCAAGTAAGATTGCAGCATCCTTGTTGACCCCGTCCCCCACACCCCAACGAGAAGAAATGAAAGATTGGGTTAAAAGGATGTCCACTCCTCCTTCGACAGAAGTGAAAAAGAAAGAAGGGAAACCAGAAGTGAAAAAAGAAAAGAAGACCAAAGCCATTCCATTGCCACCTCCACCACCACTACCTTCGACTTCGACTCCCGTAGCCCATCGGACACGTAAATCAGTTTCCAAACCACCCTTTCGACCCACCCAAAGTAGCATCACCGAAGAGTGGGTGACTTATTAACAGACACAAAAAAATGGAGAAGGTGTTAGCCAGCATTTACTACGATCCCTCCCATTCTGCAGGTTACGCAGGAGTTCAAAAACTGTATCGTGCTGCCAAAACTCGACTGAAAAGTCTCCGTTTACCTCAAGTGCAACGATGGTTACAAGAACAAGCTACTTACACTTTACACAAACCCATTCGACGCAAGTTTTCCAGAAGTCGCACCCGAGTGGAAGGCATCGATCATCAATGGCAAGCCGATTTAGCCGATGTCTCTCATTTGGCCAGCTACAATCGTGGCTACAAATATTTGTTTTGTGTTATCGAAGTCTTTTCCAAATTTGCCTGGGTCGTGCCCTTGACTTCCAAATCGAGCAGCGAGTTAGTGCGAGCCCTGCAACGAGTGTTGAAACAAAGCGGTCGTCACCCTCTTCGATGGCAAACGGACAAAGGTACCGAATTTCTGAACCAAGCTTTCCAAAAAGAATTAAACAAACGTGACATTCATTTTTTTACCACCGAGAATCCCGAAACCAAAGCCAGCATCGTGGAACGTTTTCAACGCACTTTGAAAGAACGCATGTGGAAATATTTTACACATCACCACACTCTGAAGTACATCGACATCTTACCGCACCTGGTGCAAGCGTATAATCAATCATACCATCGAAGCATCGGACGTGCCCCGCAAGAGGTGACTCCCGACAACGAAGTGCTGATGTTTGAGCGCCTGTTTGGTACGTCCCCGACGAGGGCTGTCCACAAGAAAAGTGGAGTGTTGGCCGTAGGAGATTGGGTACGCATTGGCAGAACCAAACGCACTTTCGACAAAGGTTACTTACCTAACTGGACGACCGAATTGTTTCGTGTCACTGGACGAGTGCATGGTCGTCATCCTGCCGTCTATAAATTGGAAGACATGAACGGAGAAGTGCTCAAAGGAACGTTTTATTTGCCCGAGTTACAACGTGTCACCAAAAAAGAAGACGACGTGTACGACATCGAAAGCATTCTCGAACGCAGAACCCGTAAAGTGGGCAAACGACGTGTCAAATTAGTCAAAGTACGTTGGAAAGGATATCCGCTCAGTTTTGATTCTTGGATCGACGCTTCGCAAGTCATCGACTATAAAAAGAAGTGACCATCATGCCCTTTCACACAGACGCAGCTACGTCGACCACTCCTTCACCCAGTTCTTCTCTGCAAGATTTACAAAAACAACCCTTGTGGGTGTGGTGTGGAGAACGTGTGCCTAAAACGCAAATCGTCTTTTTCTGCCAAATCTTCGTGGTGTATTGTGTCATCGGGGCAGCCATTGCCAATTTGAGTTTGCAACAAGGAGACAAACAATTGTGGACCATTTTATTGAGCAGTTGCATCGGTTACCTGCTTCCTAATCCCTCCCTAAATTCTCCTCGAACGGGAACAACGGGAACCTTGTGTCCAGTGCAAGTGTCAATCGCCACTCCAACAACAATAACAATCCCATTTTGGGCGGAGACACGCCTCTGACGTCCAGTAAGCCCTCGGACAGCCACAGAACTCTGGAATTATGAGTCACCAAAGCCAATTTTACTTAACCTTACCCAGTGACAGTTCCATGGAGGTGTTTCCCCACAACACGTTGTGCTGTTACACGGCCAAATTACCTCAGGCCATCCCATTAGATCACGAAGCCCATTGGGAAGTGGCTTTAGTAGAAATCATTCACCCAACCCAAGTCTTCAATGTCCTTCCAAATCAAAATTTTTTTGATGTGGAAGTTCATGACGAACAATTGCAACAGTACTTGGATACCCATGTCAAGTATGACAAGACAACCCCTGGCACAAAAAATCAAAAGTCGACCACCTATCACTTGTTAATTCCCCCAGGCTATTATTTTAGTGGTCAACATTTGGTCAGCACCATAGCCTCCAGGTTTAAAGTCGTGTTTATGAAAGCTTTGGAAAGTGTCAAAAAAAGTGTCACCCTGGAATACCACAAAGCAGCTCGTCGCTTCTTGATGAAATTTGACGGGTGTAAAATCATGTCTTTCTTATTTTGTCCTGAATTGTTTGACATGTTGGGTGGAGACATGAACATGAGAATGGCCATGATCAAGAAAAACGAATTACCAATCATTTACGACAACGAGTCTTTTAGCAAGTTATTTCGTGCCCCGGTAGAACTGAACCAAGGACTGAATTTGATGTTTGTGCACTCTGATGTAGTGGAGTACAACGTGGTGGGACACACCTCTGTGCCGTTACTGCGTGTCATTTCTTTCAAAGTGGATTCTGCCACGACCGCTGACGAGGAAGGTGGAAACACTTACCACGGTCACCGCGAATTTGTACATCCTCACTATTTGCCTGTCAGTAAGTCTTATTTGGACACGGTCAACATTGCTATAAAAGGAGATCTGGGACAAAATATTCCATTCACCAAAGGAAAAGTCACGGTGAGACTCCATTTTCGAAAACTGTTCTCTCACAAATCATAAGTCATGTATCCAGTGTACCGAGGGGTTGCACGACAGCGAGGACACGGTTTCGGAGATATGTTAAAATCGGCCTTTCGTTCGGTGGCCCAGGTGTTGAAACCGATGGCGACACGAGGATTGCACGCCTTGAAAGATGCCGCACTGACGCAAGGCAAAGAATTTCTCCAAAATGTCATCATCGACAAACAAAACCCCAAAGAAGCTTTCTTGAGGGCAGGCAAAAATGTCTTGCTGCAAACGGGTAAAGACCTTTTGGGCCGACGAGAAACACCTATAAATGCCCTGCACGCTACCGAGTCAGGCATTCAGCAAGGACAAGGCAGAAAGAGACGACGAAGAAAACACCCTTTCACCAGACTTCACACGTCTAAAGCTAGAAAGAGAAAGAAAAGAAGAACCGTTCGAGACTTAGACGTTTTCGATTATTGAGAAACAGAAAAAAAAATGATGCACCGAGAATCTTGCGCTTGTTCCAAGTCGGAACTGGATCTGTTTGCCATGCCCCCCACCATGATGACCATGCAAGAATCCCAGTGGGTGGAATTTCACCCCGTCTCCTCTTTGACAGCCTCAACTTCCATCGAGTTTGAAATCAAAGGACAGCCCGAAGATTACAGCGATCTGAATAGCAGTTACTTGTACCTGAAAGTCAAAGTTGTCGATGAGGACAATTCGCCCCTAGAAGGTGATGAGGTAATAGCTCCCGTCAACAATTTCATGCATTCCTTGTTCAGTGGAGTGGACTTGTACTTGAATAACAAACTAGTCAGTAGCAGCATGGATACTTACCCTATCGAGCGTACCTGGAAAATCTCTTGACGTACGGAATAGACGCCAAGAACACTCATCTCAATGCCTGTGTGGTATGGGAAGCTGATGATGCAGGCCAGTTTGAAGAATTCGAAATTAATACAAGCACACAATGCGGGATTTGTAGAACGAAGAAACAAAATCAAAGACGGACAGAGTTTAGAACTGATGGATCGTTTGCATTTGGACATGTGGTTGCAAGAGAAATATTTGCTGAATGGGGTGAATGTTCGCCTGAGACTGAATCGTAGCAGTGCCGCTTTCCATTTGATAGGTACTACTGCTTGCAAAACTGTCATCGAGGAAGCCAGGCTCTACGTACGACGCGTGGAAGTGTTACCTAAAGTGGAAAACGACATCAGTCAGACGTTGAGCAGAACGACCGCTAAGTATCCGATATGACGCGTGGAAGTGAAAACCTTCACCATTCCTACGGGGCAACGATCAATGATCGAAGATCATCTGTTCCAAGGACAGTTACCCAAACATTTGATCGTTGGTATCGTTGAGAATGCAGCCTTCAACGGAACTATCGCTAAAAATCCTTTCCACTTTGAACACTTTAACGTGTCCAAGATCGAAGTCAGTCGCGATGGCAAGACCTTGTGTACCCGACCTTTCAAACCTAACTTTGACAAGAAGAATTACTTGAGATCGTACTTGTCCCTATACGAAGCCACGGGACAATTAGGAACCAACACCAGTCACGGTATTTCGTACGACGATTATGCAGGAGGCTATGCTTTGTGGGCTTTTGATTTCACTCCAGACCAAGGCAGCGACGAGGGACATTTCCACCCTATAAAATCCGGCCAGATTCGTGTGGAAATTCAGTTTAAAGACCGAGACCCTGATGAAACGGTGAACGTCATCCTGTATGCAGAATTCGATAATACCATAGAAATCAACAGTTTGAGAGAAGTTATTCTAGATTACTAGAAGCCATGGAAGACTGTTATCCCTCTTTACCTAGTGGAGAAACTTTGGACATGAAATGTGAGGAGACCGTGGAAAAAGAAGAAGTGTTCATGATGAAGTCAAGATGGCCAGAACAAGAAGCCCATTTAGTCTCCTGTTTTGCCAAACACTTGGTGGAAAAAATGACGGAATTGATCAAGAAAAATTGTTATGGATGTCAAAACGATCATCCCAGTCAAATTCAACACGATAAATGCCTGATGCTGAGTCAGGAAGAAAAATTGGACGAGTATTTGGACGAGGCTTGGAGTCTCATCTCGGACAAAGACGTGTTGCACCAGTGGTATAAAGACTTGCGTGAACATTCTTGTCCACCATTAACCACTCAAGAGATCCATCGTATCGAAGCTCTCCTGAATCAGAGTGGGGATACGAAGCGAAGAAACGGTTATTTGTCAGACATTTTCAAGCAAAAAGTCAGGATCGAATTGATCACTTATTATTACCTGTGAAGAAGAAGAAAAAAGAAAAAACACACAAAACATGGATACCTGGGAACTTTATTACCTTTTGAACCACAGCTCGTACACAGCTTCTTGGAATCCTGTCGTCTGTGCTAAAGATGAACTCCCTCATCGCAAACCTCAAGACCATCAAGCTTATGTGATCAACACGGACGACAGTCATCTCCCAGGAACCCACTGGGTAGCCGTCTACTTTCCTCAAGAAGGATGTGTGGAATATTTCGATTCATATGGATTGCCTCCTTTGGAAGACGATATCATTAACTTTATGAGAAGAAATGCTCAGACCACCCGCTTCATTAATGTGAAATTACAAGGCACAGATTCCTTGGTGTGTGGACAATATTGTGTGTATTTTCTGCATCATCGTAGTCGGGGCTATTCCTTAGAACATTTAGTAGCTCAGTTTGATCCTCGTTCTTCTTCTAGAAACGATGTGAAAGTAGATCGATGGTTTTGTGACCATTATACTGGTCTTTTGTCTCAAGCTAGGAAACGTAGTGTCCATCAATGGCCTAATGACTTCCAACAGTGGAAATCACAATTTCATTCACAACGTTGTCAGCCCTGTCCAAAATAATGTGTTAGTTGAAAAAATGTTTAATGTTAAATTGTTGGGTTATTGTTAAAAATGTTATAGTTGTTTGTTAGTGTTAAGTGATTTTGAATAAATAAAATGTTGTGTTTTGAAAAAAATGCCTTTGTGGTTTGTTTGGCTATAGGAATCTTGATTCATGCTCTTTGACTTCTTACTATCCCTCTCATGACACTCATTGAACGTTCCGGCTCGAAAACCGTGGAGGATGTTTTCCTTCACGTCCGCGCTTTGACTTTAATGCCGGGGTAGCCTCCAGTCTAACCATTCATCATCATCACCATTCAGGCAGTGGACAGCGACAGAGCAGTACGTCAAACCAGCAGCGGTGAAGAAAGAGCGGGAAAAAGCAAGAAACACGTGCGTTAGGAGTGCAGAACAAAGAATGCACCCACAGTACTGGAATTAGTAGAGAAAAATACTCTACTGCTTAACTGGGGATCCAATCAAGAAACCTTACTAGCATTATATAAATCGTTAATTAGATCTAAACTAGATTACGGATGCCAAATTTACAACTCGGCACCGCAAAATAACCTCAAAAAACTAGATAGCATACAAAGAAAGGCCCTAATTATTTGCACTGGTGCACTACCATCCACATCACTAGTGGAACTTCAAATCTTAACTGGAGAACTGCCGCTCCACCTTAGAAGACAAGAACTCACCCTCAGATATGCAGCCAGGCTAACAACACACCCCGACACACACCCCACCCGGCTAGCTATAAATAAATGCAACATACCTTTTAGAACTAAATTATCACAAAACATACCAGCAGGGAAATTAGTCCATCAATTAGTTGAACAACTTCCTATAGACAAACTCCAAGCAGAAATTGCAAATCACTATGACAAAGAACCATGGATAAATATCAACCCCACAGTTAACACCCTCATTACGAAATATGGCAATAAAAACGAACAGGAACTCAAACTAAACACAATCTGTACAGAAGAAATCAACTCAAAATATTGCAACTACATTAAGATTTACACTGATGGATCCAAAATTACAGAACCACCCAGAACAGCAGCAGCTTACGTAATCCCCGAACTTAACATTAAAGTAGGACGAAGACTACCTAACATCTGCTCTATATACACAGCTGAATTCTGGGCCATACTTGAAGCACTCAAATGGATCAAAGAGAACAAAATACCCCAAGCGGTAATAATAAGTGACTCGCTAAGCGTCATAAACTCAATACTTAATAACAACACCAAATCAAGAGAAAACTATCTTAGGCAAACCAATTTATTGTTAAAAATACTGAACAATAATAACTTACAAGTAGAATTTATGTGGATACCATCCCATATTAACATACCAGGTAACGATATGGCAGATATAACAGCTAAACAAAAACTAAACGAAACCACTCACATCAACCTAGATTATAGCATATGCGAACTCAATAGCATATCTAAAACCCTCATTGATAATAAATGGCAGGAATTATGGAACACAAGCACTCAAGGCAGGAAACTAAAAACCATCATTAAAGAAGTATGTAGAAATAGGAAACCACCCAAAACAAAAGGCAGTGAACAAAAATTCATAAATAGAATACTCACGGGCAAAACCAAGCTGGCTAACAGCTTCGGACAGTACATAGGGCCACAACCACATAACCCTAACTGCTACCACTGCAGGGTCCCAGAAGACATAGAGCATATTTTTAACAACTGCCATACACTTGAAAAAGAAAGGGCTAAGTCTAAAGTTAAACAGCATAAAATTGGATCCCCTACAACATACCCAGAATTCTTGATGAACACAAACCCCAATATTAATCTAACATTCAAAAATATCATAAGTTTTATACACGAATCCAATCTACTCAAAAAAATCTAAGAAAGTAAATCAAAGACCAGTTAAAAATATAACAAATCACTGTTTGGGAATTATGACGGCCGGCTCGGTCTCGTGGGTTCACAGACTGACACAGCCGTTCATAGCCCGAATAATAAAAACCAGTTAAGGACGAATATTACAAAATCACTGTTTGGGAATTATGACGGCCTGCTAGGTCTCGTAGGTTCACAAACTGACACAGCCGTTCATACCCCGAATAATAAAAACCAATTAGGCCACAAAAAATTAAAATAGGAAAATAGGAATTAATTAAAACAGGACTCCATAATAACATACAAACAACCATAAAACAAGTTTTCATTCCAAACCAATAAGATAGGGAATCAAAATAAATAAGGAATTCATGAATAAAAAAAAAAAGAAAAAGAAAAAAAAAAAAAAAAAATACTCCTAACCGTCTCCTTGTCTCTTAAACAACATCTGGCTGAACTTTTAAATCAAGCTTCCACAGCTATTTCTACTAACATACTCAGCCAAATCCAGGCAATGTTGGCAGACGACACTGAAGAATTTGAAACTTCTACGCTGGCAGCGGCCCTGGAAGTATCATCATCCAGCGGCGATGAAGCTGATGAACCTGCACCACCCAAACAGAGTGGAAAAAAGGCAGGCTCTGTCTACCGGAATATCGGACCGGGAAAGGCAATTGATGATATCAAAAAAGCGGGCCACTTCGTCAATGCCACAAGACCGGGTGTCCTAATGTGACGTCATCGCTGCCGACCAATCGTGGCGGGAGTCACATACTGCTTGGTTTGACAC
Organism: Sinohyriopsis cumingii; assembly: GCA_028554795.2. Taxonomy (NCBI): domain Eukaryota; kingdom Metazoa; phylum Mollusca; class Bivalvia; order Unionida; family Unionidae; genus Sinohyriopsis; species Sinohyriopsis cumingii. The sequence goes on along the minus strand of CM068835.1, from coordinate 21,113,458 downwards.
CTGGGGCATTTCAATCCAACTAAGAAACACGAGTGTGTGGTGTGACTATTCCCACTCATGTATATTAGCCTTTCAGTCAGGTTGTTAAGGACTAGTTAGTCCTACACCTGAGTGGCTAAATTAAAAAGTACTCTTTGAGTACATAAAAGCCTGGGGGATGAGGCTCCTTTTCCTTCCCCCAGGAGTAATTAAAAATCACGCAGTGCGTGAATAAAAAAGTGGTACATGTTCAAAAGAACGAAAACCACTATAATCCAACTAACTAACTAACTGCTTAACTACTGCCCTTCACTTGAACAACATTGCTGATTTGAGATACCTACATGACCGGCAAAGATGATTAAGATGGTAGCAGCTCTTAACTGGCGGCCATCTGACAGAGAGTGCGGGGAGGAAGTGCTATACAAAGAACTCCACCTGAACCCTGTAAACAAACAGAGGGTAGCTGTGAGAAGCGCACCGCTGAAAGCTTTGTCTGCGTTATGGGGAACTATACAACTAGCTGAGCGAAGAACGAACGAACTTGCAGAATCTTACTGGGATTTTTTTTTCCGGTCGACCACCGAGGTACCAGAAAGAAAGCATGCGGGAATCTTCGGACCGCATCAGCTACCTATACCGGCTAACCTGCAGCTCCAGAACGATAGCTATCTATGAAGAACAAGAAAGAAGAAACAAAAGATAGCTACCATTGCCTTAATGATACACGGCTTTCATTTGGTAGAAAGCCGTATTTGATAATACTTTATTTAAACCAGATTTGACCTTATTGGTACCGCCGTAAAAATTTCTTATACTGATTATTTACATATGCGTGATTCTAACTTTTTTAAGTCACTCCGACTTAACTGATTGGTTTATTTTTTAGAATTTAAAAAAAGTACACTATGTACGTAAAAATTTAACTTGTTTGATCAAAATTTTTTCAAAATTGATTTAACTCTAAAATTTGGCTAATTGCAGAGGTGGCTTACACATTATTGGTTTTTATTATTGTCCACTAGTACAACTGGACTTGATTTGAAATAAGTACGGGCTGGTGTTTAGGGAAGTACACAACATCCAGGGCTGGCTTGCTGGGCACCTCGTCCTCCTTTACCACGCTCGGATTTCGTACAAAAGTGGCAAGATGTGGAACGATTTCCACTTGCCACAAGCCCAGGTGTCCTAAATGTGACGTAATAGCTGGCCGTATGGCTGCTGATGTCACATACTGCTTGGTTTGACACCTGGGGCAGCTAAAATAAACAAATGCAATTGAATACATGAGTATGGGTTTGCACTATTCCTACTCATGACTTAGGCCTTACATTTAGTGACGTTTGGACATGCCATAACTGTCTACGAACTAACGGCCCAATCAATCAGTACTCTGTGAGTACATAAATGCCTGAAGGGTGTGGCACCATTCCTCCCCTCAGGAGTAACCAAAAATTGCACCGTGTGCAAAGAAACCAGAGGTACATGTCTATTGCAGACGAACACCTCTATAATTCAACTCAACAACAACAACAACAGTCTAACCATCCATTTGTCGACTCATCCTCCTACGAACATGTGCTCCAGACTAGCTAAGCTAAACGAAGCCTACGTGAATTTGCATAGGGTCAGACACAGTCTGATACTGAAGCCAGAAGAGATACAGAATGTGAGAATTAAAAGTCACTGAAGACCTGATAGAAGAGCTCTTCAGAGAAGAAATGAACAGGGAGAAAGAAGAATGGACAGAGAAGTACAGACTTCAGAAACAGCAGAGACAGCAGCAACAGCAACCTGAACCTGACAGAGGCTTTGTCGATTGTCGTATCGACACCAAAGAGTTCTTCTTCTCTTTCCGAAGAAGCAGACCTATCGTCAGAAAGTCTATCGTCAGAGGACGTCGCATTCTTAGAATATAAAAGATTGCCCTAGCTTCAACTTCGCACACAAAAAACAGCCCTTTTCAGGGCTACCCAATACTCTAGAAAAGAAATAACAATCGATTTGCCAATGTATGTAGAGCAGTGTGAATATAAACACTGACTCTCTTTTTCCTAGTGTGAGTGTATGTGTTTGTGTTTGTAAGCACTCACGTACGTTTGTGTGGATAGTAGATAATGATAATGTTTTTTGATGTTTGATGTGTGGGAATAGTAGATTTGGGGTATGTGGATAGTGGATAATATGAGATGAGAAAAGTAGGGATGTTTTCCTTCACGTCCGCGCGTTTTAAGTAATAATCTAGGTAATATAAATTTTGTGTCTTAGGGGGATGTTTTCCTTCACGTCCGCGCTTTTCGTATAAGAACCCACAATGTTCGTCATTCACACCATTCTACAAAGAATAAAAAAGAAGATGGCTTCGAACCAACTTGATAAAATGAAAAAATTGCAAGACGTCCTGGACAATTTGGGCATGATGGAGCAAATGTTGGTTAACCTAAACGAGGATCACTATTCTTATAGTCCCCATCGAGTGAAGATGGAGATTAACAACTTACGAAAACTAAAGGAAATCATCAGTGATCTGTTGAAAGAAATAAAGGAGGAGAAGGAAGATGAAGAGGAAAGGATAAGGATGAGAGCATGGAACGAAAAAATTGAAAAAGAAGAAGAAAATGAGAAGAGGAAGAAAGAAGAGGAGGAGAAGAAGAAAGAAGAGAAAAAGAAGAAAAAGGAGGAAGAAAAGAAAGAAAAGAAGAGAAAAAGTGTAGGACAGAAAATAAGAAGCTGGTGGAGAAATAGAAGAAATTAGAAGAAGAAAACCAAAGTCCCTTTTCAGGGCCACTCCAATCTCTCGAAAAGAGATAGACTTTCAATTGCCTACCCTTTTTTATTTTTTATTTTTTTAAAAAAACAAAAAAAAATCCCATGTTAAATTCCCCTTGTCCCTAGAATTGCTTTTTTCTCCCATGTTAAATTTCCCTTGTCCCTAGACTAACCCAAAATAGATTCCCATGTTAATTCCCATTGTCCCCAAAGGGCTGGGCCAGTTTTCCCCATGTTAAATTTACATAGTCCCCAAAGGGCCGGGACCCTGTTTTTAATGGTAAGTCCCATTGTCCCTAATGCGCCCCACCTTACTACTTATAATACATCGCTGTCACGCATACATTTTCGTCTAACCGACCAAGACGGTAATTTATTGGACATACGTGATGAAGAATTGACCATTAGTTTGTATGTGCGTAACAAACGATTACGAAGCACTACGAAGAAAAAAATAATAACAACAAAAAAATTAATAAAAATTATTTTTTTGTCTTTAATTTTTGTTACTATCTCAAGGTTTTGGTGCTGGTGACGTTGTTATTCTGCGCTGATAAATTCAATAACATCGTCTTAAGCCGCTACAGATTCACTAAATTCTTTAAGAAAATTATATCATCATTGGTCATCAACGTATGGTGCTTCTAAATAAAGTTGGTCCCATTTGAGAGACCTCATTAACAGGTTGAGCAACAACTGAGTTTTACCCGACCCATATGAACCAAATATAATAGCTCGAATGGAATCTGGTAACATTGGATGATGCTTGACCGATGCTTGCTCATGTGTCGTTGGAAAGTCAACCACTCTCATATTGTACAAATATAATGTTATTTATAATCATGAGTTTATATTGTATTCGGTGCAAGACAGTCACTGGTACACACATTCTGAGAGCAACCACGTTGAGAAATAACACCGACACTTACGGGTAAATGTTTAAAATGCGGTACACACAATATAAGTTTGTGAGTATTCCTGTTGAAACAGTGGGCGGCGATATTGATAAGGCACTCGTGAAAACATGGAACACCATGGGCTTAGTCTCCTGGGAACACATCGTCCAGGATATAATTATTGTGGTCCTGGAATGCGCGTTGATATTAGACTTGACAAAAAATATATACGCGTTGACTGTCGTAGATGTTGCAAGTAGATGCAAAGAGACTGAACCGTTATCGCCTAAAACAGCAAATGAAGTCACAGCAGCATTTGAACGAATTGAATTGCGAGGACCATTACAATGGACACAATTGCTACAGGTTGATCCTGGCAAATAATTTCTCGGTGTAGCAAAGACGCTGATGCAGCAACACAACGTTAGAATCAGTCGTGGACACATCACGATCAGGCAATTGTTGAACGATTTAATTAAATACTTGCACAGCGACTCTTTGGACATCAATATGCCCAATAATTACAGAGCGGAACGTTACGCGTTTAGGACAGATCTCTTGAATGGGTTACGAGACTACCTCATGTGGTAGTCACATTAAACAACGAAGTCACGAGTGGAATTAACATGAAACCTATCGATCCAATTGTAAAAGACATATTCCACGACGAAAATCATCGGCGGATCGACCACATTCAGTGTTGGGTAGTAAAGTAACAGTGAGGTATTTATATGAATCTGGTGAACATGAGGGTGCTGCAGCAAGAGAAACTGGTCCTGTATGGAGTGTAACAAAGCAAACATTTTACAGCGTGATAAGATATACTGTGCAGCCTGCAATCTACAGACGAGATTCAACAGCTCCTCAACGTGGATTTGTCTGTGAACAATTACAGGTAATTCCTGATAACACCCAGTTACCACCAGATTGGATCCGCGCACAACAACAAAAAACGCTAACAAGAGTCACTAGCTCTGAGGAACAAAGCTCCTCTATGTCTGTTACATTCAAGACATGTCAAAGCGACATTTTCGTGCGTATGGCTGAGACTACTATCAATTATGTCCACTGTAAATTGTCGTATGTCATTAGGAAAATATTGTCACGACATTATTGCGTTATGGCAGGCGCAGTGATTATTTTGTCATTGTTTCAGTGTCATGAGAAGTTCCACATCCAGATCAAGCTGGCGTTGTTTTTTTTTTTTTTTTTTTGGTCATCTCGCGCATAACCAGCTAATTTTGTCTTCACTGCGTTGATAATTCCAGGTGACGCTATTTTTTGTTACATTGAAGATGCTGTTGGCCGCTCCAACACGTAGACAACTCTGTTATACCTTAGACATATCCAGACAAACTAAATGTGACCATTCGAAGCGATCATCGACAATCCAGATACTGGTATCCGATAATGTTAATTCCTGAGATGAATGAGTTGCTATTGCATATCTCAAAGTCCTGCACGATGGGTTTAGTGACAGTGCTTGTTGTACAGCTTCTATCGGAACCTCGACGATATCATTAAGAACGAGTTTTTGTTTCATGCCAGTTCCAGGAATGTCAACGAGTATATTTTCTCGGCGTGTATCTGCAGGGCAGTAACATAACGGAACTTGCTTAGTTGGATTTTGTTGTTGTGAAGATCAAGTAATTTACGCTGAAGTGAATCTCTTTCCTGAATACAAGTATTAGATCATCAGGGTTCCATTGGTGTCTGGAATTAATGCACACATTATTTCACATTGAATTTTATCTGGTTGTAGTCTGATTAGCAATTTCAAATGTCGTAATGTTTAATCATGTGAACGATGATCATACAACATTTCTTCGAAGCAACCAACGTAATTGCGCATCCAGTCATGTGAAGAATCTTCAGTAGGTGGCGGAGGTTGCCCTGGATCGCCACACATAGTAAATGCCGTGTTTTTCCTCGTTAGGTAATCAAAAACTATTTTTAAAGTATCATTAGACACTGCTCATATTTCGTCCCAAACGATTATTCTCAGAATGTATTTTTGTCCCATTTGTTCTGGTGTCCATGCATCACCACGCCATCTCAGTGAACTATGATCATGACACCACGATGTCGCATCTCTTGCAAGCATGCGAGTTGACATCACCACAATCATATATAAATTTCTTAATAATTATAACAAGCGTTGTTTTTTCCAGAACCAGCAGGACCATTCAGATCGACTATCTGTGTCTTGTGATTGAATGATACACTGACGGCGCCAAAAAAATCTGTGATAAATTATCATTGCTGCAGTAGATATATGGTATTTTAACGTCGGCTGACTCGAGATAATTGCGTAGTTGTTCGTGTTTTATTCTCCACGACCCCAAATTAACACCTTTGGTGCCTTCTTCGATAAATGGGATAATAAGATTCATTTTACAACAACTAATATAGAAAGAATCCGTGGCGACTCTAACAGCGTAATTGGGAAATCTGTTGATCATCGATAATATATTTATTGACGAGTATGTCAGCATAGATGATCCCAAAAAAGTAAATTGAGGAGAATTGCTGTCGCAGTAGCTAATGATAGTTCCAATAATTGTTTCATCTTGTATTGTTGCATTTCTCCTTGACACCAACACACTTTTTGCCGCTGTGTCCTTGATGACAAAATCTAATTCTGCTGTGTCTATGATTAACCTTGTACAACAATATGCATTATCAGATGATGAACCCTGAGCGAATCTTTTAATAATCTTTCTGCAGATATATTTGATGTCTTGTGGTAACCAAACTTGTGTTTATTACTTGTACGAAATTATCGCAGAGGTCACCGTTAACCAAGCTAACATCTTAGTGTCTAACATAATATCATAAAAACAATATTGGAACCCAACCACGTTGATTTTTTTCAGCAGCAGTCGATGGGATTGATAATGGTATATGGTCTATCAAAATGGCAGCCGAACCAAAGTGGTATAACTGGATGAATAGTCGCTGAAAACTCGAATGTTTCTGTCTCCGCAAATCTGGTAAAATCGATATTTGGTAGTGGTCCGTTTATTGCAACTCTAGAGATTCCTTGTGTCAGATGACCGAATGGCTCAAAATGTCGATGAAACTCGCCAAATAAAAAAAAAAAGCAGCAGGATAAGCAGCTGCATTGTCAACAGAAATCATATCGGTTGAATTATATTTTGTGTTCCAAGGACCACCATGACCAAACTCCACACAGCTCCGTGACATATCATAGAGAAATTGATTTGGTTCTGGACGCCATGAATGTTTTTGTTGGGCTATATACACCAGAACAGAAGACGCCGTAAAACAATTTTTTAGTAAATCATCGCTGTCGACATCATATTTTACCAAAATATGTTTCATCGCACGTTGGAGGAATTCAGTCCGATAAAAAACTCCAGATGGTCACACAAACTGATCAAATGTTGATTCATCCATGGAATCATCTCGATGAAATAACCAGACTGATACAGGGTCACATTTTCTTATGCTGTAGATTTCTCCGTAGACATCGCCGTTGTAAATTCTTATTGTTTTCTCGTAGAAATTGTGTCACAGACTCAGTCCACACATGTGAGTTATGATCAATTAATGTTTTTGGAGCACCTTTCCTACGATAATTACCACAGTTGTATAAAATTGATTTTGTTATTGTTTTTACCAAGATCGAAATCTTCAATGTTTTTTTTTTAAATAATAACGTTATCTATCTTAGCTCCGTTGACAAGTTTTCCCACTGTGCAGATTTTTTTTAAAATTCGTGATTATGTAAGTCCATTCCCACGTTTTGAGTTTACAACATGTTCTCTTACACGTTGAGCCACACAATTTAGCGAGTCTGTTTTCATCGGAGCAAGAGCAGTTATGTCTGGTTCATTCAGATAATAAATTGCATAGATAACAGCTGTCACAGAATAAGAGTTCTTATAGTATGTATTATCCATTCCGGTAAATGTTACTGGCGCTATATTTTTGTCCAAGATGACTATTGATGCTGATCTTGATTTTTTTGCCTGATCTAATTTATCACGTACGATCCACTGTGATCCATCTGCTACAAATTTTATCCTGAAAAATACGTCTTGTTGTCTTGTAGATTTTATATTATTTTAAAAGCAAACTTTTGATTCATTTGTAAAACTCATTCTTTGCTGTTTTCATTATTTCATGTAATTGCAGTTCAAGTGGTATTTGTTTTCTATCATCTATCAGTCTGTCAAAATCAAATCTTGATGTTGACGGCTCAATTGCAGACAACCTTATAAACTCATCTTGTTTTGCTTCTAGTTATCTGATGTATTTTTTTAATGAGATTTTAATATGTGTTCGATTTTGGAAATGTGAATTTGTTCCCATTGAGATCTTGATATTGTTGCTGTAGTAATCTAGCTTCGTCCCATCGTCCCATGCTATGTAACCAAAGAATAAAAATTCAGTACATTGATCAGTAAACAGCTACATATTCAAGATCTTTTGTCAATACTAGCGACTTTGGATATTTTGGATATTGTTTTCTTTGCGTCATTTTTTTCCTCATGTCTAGCAGCTCTTAGGTCGGTTGACCCCCACTAAAGCAGCATTTCTTCAGCCTTGATTCTGAAACGGAGCATTAAATGGGGCCCACCCCACCCCAAAAAAAGTTGGCCGCCATTAGGTCGCTTGACCCCCCCCCCCCCCGGTGCTAAACATGAGCATAAGAGTCCATTATTAATGACACGCCATTTTGACTTACTGCAGGATACTCTAAACCAATGACAAATAGATTCATGTCTTATGTTACGTGTTTAGGCTCAAATAAATGATAACAAAAGAAAGTGTGTGAAGTGATTTGGATTTTAACGTAGCTTTAAAAAATATTCAGTCATATCGCTACGATGTCTGCTGTGTGACAGTTAATAGTGATGTCTAGCACTGGGGCATCATGCCGCTGACATGTAGCATGATGTCCCACCCAGTCACATTATCCTGACACCAGGCCGACCAGTCCTAACACTAACCTTTTAATGCTGAGTGTCAAGCGAGGAAGCTGTTAGTACCATTTTTGTAAGTCTTGGTATGACACGGCCGGGGATTGAACCCACGACCTCCTGCATTCGAACAAAAGAAAGAGTGAAAACAATAAGCTTTGACAAATTTAACCAATATATTATTTCCCTGGAAAAACACTGTAAAAATTAAAAATAACTTAAGGTTTTAAGGATCAAATCTGAAAATAATCCAAAAATAATCCACGAATTAAATTTCAGAAGTCCTAGTAATGAATTGTTCTAATGAAATTGAGTTTGAGTCCTGACGAAAAATCTAAAATGGAAGGCGATGACGTATATTGTAATCAGTATTGTGCTGTTGTGTCTACAGTTCTTTGTTGATTCACCAACAATAATATTCCGGTGTTTGAACTTCCGAATAACATTTAGAGAAATGTCTTTGTCCAAGAATTCTGTATGAGCACTCAAATATTTGCAGGAAAAAGAATTAATCTTTTGCAATCCAAATAATTTGAATAAAAATTCAAATTTAACTCCGAACTGGTCACAACAAAATGAACACCTTTACATCAAGTGTTTTTAAGCCCAAACTGAGAAATATCTATCTAAACATACTAGTAAATCTAACTACTGGTTTGTGAAATAGGGCTGTTTAAATAGTCACATACTCTCTAGTATGACCTTGATAAAACCTGATCATTTTACTGCAAGAATAAAATACAAATAAAAAGTTGTTTACATGTCTCAGTGATTTCTGAATCATGGTCGGCATTAAGTCAAAAATAGAAACACTGTTTCTATGATTAGGCATTTATGAAAAGATTCAGGTCAAACTGAAATTTCTGGAAAATTTAAAATTTCTAGCAAAAACATTTACATTACCTTAACATGTAATGAAATTTTAAACAAAAAAGTTAAAACTTACAAACAGACATTTAAATTAAATCAAATATAAATTAAATCAAATATACATAACACCTCAGAGATGAAGGATTTTCAGATGCATTCTCCAGAAAGTTCCATTTGACCAAGTTTCGAAGCCTATTAACTAGAGGCGATCAGATTAATTCTTTTTCCACAAGATACTGTAACAGGTCATACAAAATTATTGTATTTTCACAAATGAAACTCCCATTCATAAGACCTTTTTGACTGTCCCCAAGAAAAAAGACAGGACTTTCTTGAGCCTAGAAGCAATTGATGTCGAAGCAATCTTTAAAGCTACATTAAGTATTGTTATGTATATTTAATTTAATTGTTTGTCTGTTAGTTTAAAAACAAACTACATTTCATTACATGTTATTGTAGGACTTGACCTTGTCCAAAACTGAGTTCATTTCTGCTTGACCTGATTGACTATTTTTATTTTTTTTTATTTCATTTATGTAAACAACTAAAAATAGCTTCATTATTCACTTATGTGTATGAGCTCATTAACTGAATTAGTATTCAGGTAAATAAAAAGTGGTAAATAGGGCATTGGAGATTCCCACATGAATTTTATAGGTTAGTGTGTAGTAAGTAAACAACGCTCATTAAGATTATTCTAGGAGGTTATTTTCCATTACATAATAGTTGTTTTAAGAAAATGCTAATGTGACCTGAGGTCAAGCAGACAACTATATTATCTTGTGACGGTGAGACTTTTATCAGTTGTGCTTTAACATCAAGCACTTTAGGCTGTATTATGTTGTGACCAGTTTTGGCTGAATATTATTTTCTTCAAATTACTTAATTCAAGTGATTGTTCTCTCTGGAAATACAAAAGTGCCCTCTAATTATTCATTAACAGTCCAACACATACAAATCACATTACAGACATTAGAGCCGTGTACCCAGTATCGTATCGTTGGTAGCGAAGAAAACGGTTTATCAGATTAAACAGTAGAAACTATATTTATCCTCCAACCGAATGTTATCATCAAATAATTTAAATGGAAGACCGCCCTAAGAACCCTCGTGAAGCTAACGCAAAGGAACTTAAAACCGAAATTCGCAGTGACATAAATGAAAGGGTTGCCTGTAATGAGTTGAAAATGGTATATTGAACTCTTGATGTATTATTTCCATCTGGAATATTAGATGGTCGGAGCTCTTTAGGTCATTCAGACATTCCACACTAGAAAGTATAGAAGAGCTATACATGCAAAACGTAGGTAAAGACAGGTCACCAGAAAGGGCAAGCAAAGTATCAAAGCAAACCTAGGCTTGTTGTCTGTCCTAGATTTGCTTCCATCAAACATATGAAAGCTGACAAATACTGAGATGTTTTCATCATCGGGATCCGAGGACACCGGTAAAAGAATTGGCGGCACATGAACCTAATAGTCTCTTGATGCGAGATATCCCTTAAAGGACACATGTCGAGCTTGTCAATACACTCCAATCTTACAGAACTCGATAACGACATCGCCGTAAAAGAAAAGAAAAGCTGACCGAAACGGAAGACGAGAAGTGGCACCTAGAGATACGAAATCGCATTCGACTGATATATGGGGAACGCGAACATCGGCTAGATGCTGCCAGCACTAAACGAGAAATCATTTCTCAAATGAGAAAAATCATTAACAACATTTTCCACAAGGATACAACCCTTGTTACGAGGCTTAGAACATTCTTCCGCAAGCAGGGTATCATGTATGACGATCACTTAGATTTCGACCTCGTTTAGTTTTTGCAGTCATAACAGGAGACGAGGGCAGTACAACATAATCTCCAGCCTGGGCAGCTAAACCTAAGACTGGATTAAATATCACCTTCAGCAGCAAGCCGGGATGCTGAAAACATTAGCAGAAATACTGACGTGACTCTATCCGGAATTATTGGGCTAATATAGTTCTTGCCGAGGACCGTTGGCCGGAACCCTCTTGGTGCTTATCATCATGATATCTTTCGAGTTCCTTACAATTCCCCACTCTCAGATCAGCAAGTGCGCCCCCACCCCTCGCTGTCCAATTATGGGTCCATAGCTTATTCACAGACCATCGCCATCTCATCCGTCTTCCATGTGAAATTCTTCTTCTATGCGGTCCACAGGGACTGTTACAGCAGGTTGTCTTATTTCTTATACTGTATCAAGACTTTGCTTTGAGACTTTCTACCGCCACTGGTAAAGCTACTTGCCTTTTTGTGGTGGCACCCCCACATTAGCTTGCTGGTGGTGGAGCTTAGCCTCTGTTGATCTGCTTCTCTTTGGCTGCTGACTCTGTCAGCCCGGTGGTTGGAATCTACAGGTTCTGAAGAAGCTGCTCTACCAGTGCCGTCAGCGCAGCTGTCTCCGCCTCCAATTTGCCAATAATCGCATTATGGGTATCAACATTTTCTGTTAGTGGTGCCATATCAAGCCCTGTTCTTGCGTTACATATACTAATCTTGCTGAGTTTGTTGAGTTTGCTCAGCTGTGATATGGTTTATCTGATGGAGCTTACACCGGTGCAATTCGTGCCTCAATATCAATGGCTGCACTGCAGAAGATTGTCTGCAATACTGACACGTGAATGGCATACAGGCTGAACCTAGTTATATATCGGTTATGCCTCTGTCTAATTTGGATTCATTATGGCACACAAAATCCACCCCTATGCCCCCCTGAACAATGTTTGCTTAGACACTTGTTGGGGCATTCCTGCCACGCTGACATCGACGTTTCTACATATCGCTATGTCGTCGCAAGCCACCTGAAAATTGTTGTTATACCCCACATAGATGCTGCTTGTAAGACCCATGACAGATGCGATCATGCAAAGGCCTTTATCAAGGAAGTAAGCTAGATTGTTTCTGTTGTCCACGATCAATTTCTCGTATTTGTTGATCAACTTGGGATATCGTCTCTGCTGGTGATTGAATTGTTTACTAGGACGAGAAATTTGATTTGCGCACCTAAGGCGTTCTCTGTTTCGATGTTTGAAGCATACATCAGGGCTTGTGCACCACTGATAGCCCAATCATATGCCCAAATACTTTTAAGTTATGAGTGACTCAATATGCAGTGTATTGACAGCACAGAGTCATCGAGAAGTCAGATTTAAAGCCGCGAGAGTTAGACAACTTGCGTTAATTGGGACTACATGAGGCAGTTGTCGTGAATTTCACTTTTTACTGGTAGGATCAAGTGCTTGTGACTCGGGTGCCAGTTTTTACTTCATTAAACTAAACTGAATTGCGTTGCTGTAACGTGGACATTGGTTTGAATGACAGCGGTGATTTTCCTGCTAATGCTCACATGAAAGTCTTACAACTATTAGGACAGAACTTTTAAGTAAAAGTATTACGACTGAAAATTTTTCTAAATTGTATTAAAAGTAATTTTCCATTAATTTATATTGAAAATAATTTTCCACTAAAATATATGGAGATAAAATTTATATATTTGTGTAATATAACTGTATGCTATTTTATAAAGATCACACTTTACGAGCAGGTGCAGAAACCCATACAATACATTACGCTCATAACTAAATATCAACAAATTGTCAGCACAAAATATACAATACATTTCGCTCGTAACTAAATGTCAACAATTATCAGCACAAAATACATTGTGCTCGTAACTAAAAATCAACAATTGCCAGCACAAAATACATTTCACTCGTATCTAAATGTCATCAATTTAGATTTGGGGGAAGCTGCTGAACAGACAAATAATTATATCAATAATGGATGCGTTAAGCAGATGGTTGTGTAAACCATGGAAAACATCAAAGGGGCATGTTCTCATTAAGACTAAGCGAACGCATAAACTGTATAAATAGCTAATCAGGCTTATAAAGAATTAATTCGTTGCTCGAGTCAGAACAGCGCTGTCTTTTCCTTGGAGGTAAGAATCGTCTGTGTTCGCAAACTTCTTTAAAGAATGTGTACTTTTTAATATTTGAGACTTTAATGGTAAAGTTCATATTTTCCAACATTTTTGTGAGCTCTTTATATTTTATATTATAATTTAATGGAATGTTTAATTGTATTTGTGATATGTATTATTGGAAAAGATGAATTCGCTACCAACTTCATGTTTAGATTTAATTTGCAACTAAAGATTCCTTATGTAATATTGAGTAATGTTTAGTAACCTATTCCAAATTAGTATCCTATTTTAGCACGATACATTTCTTCAAAATGATCGTTGCATTATTCGCAACCATTGAATTTTATACTCGTTGGATATCATGAAGTTAATCGAGATTTAACTATCTCTATTACATTCTAAAAGTTACCAATCAATATATACAATGAAGTTGGTAAGCACGATGGGAAAGTGTATGTTTACATGTATTTCTTGTATTTTAAATATAAAGGCTTTATAAATGTATCTTTAGAATTTAGCATTATATATATATATATATATATATATAAGTTGCTCCAGTCAGAACAGCTCTGTCTTTTCCTTACAGCGATTCTGTACCTCATTCCCCAAGATGTAGTCGTATCTTCACGGTTATTGGTGACACCCTTGTTAGAAAGCCTGTATTACTTCTTCTCTCTCTCTTTCTCTCTCTCTCTCTCTAACCATGGGGAAAGACATTTCTTAACTTATGAGTAATCCCTTCTCATAGCAAGAGATGAGAAGAAGGTTATGATGCAAATCCATATCATAACACAACTACCCTGTCGTCCATATTTACAACCAAAGACACCATTTGGTGCGAATGCCTCAACTTCAACGTGCAACTGACTGGATGATCAGTCACTATAAATATTTGTGCAATTAGAACACATGAAGCATGGGACAAATGCCATGGGGAGCAACCATATATAGATATAATTGATGCAGCCTACCAAGCTCACAGAACAAGTTGACCTCGACAACGAATACAAAACTACTAGTGCAAGAGTATCTGTGCCAACATGTGGCTGACATGCAGCAATTCGCATTGGATTGGAACGAGAAGGCACAGGATATATATATATATATATATATATATATATATATATATATATATTTATATATATATATATATCAAGCACTGGGACCAACCAGGGCACCTTTATACAACCGAAGATCAGCAAGGGGTGACTGCACTTTCGCTACAGCATAAATTACAGCAGAAAGTACTGCCCCTACGTTTCTCAGGTGCCATTGCTACTAAAATAATACCGTGGTAATTAATAAAACTGAATTTATGCAGATAACATTTTCGTTGTGATATGCAAAGTCCTCTTTCAATCATCTCCACAAGATGAAAAGCAGAGTTGAAATCGGAAAAGGTATTCTGCCGCAACACAGTAAACAGCAAATTAAATAAAGAAAATAAAAGAACAGCCGCTGGGCCTGAGGGCAGATGGAATGGTACCTGTGGTTCCTGGTAAGCGTGCGAGTGAAGAATGCCATGTTATTTACAGTTTTGGTGACATTAAGGAAACTTATATCCTCCAGCAAGATGCGGCGACTGATTAGAGGTTCATGTTCCCGTGGGAGCCAAACCCCTCCCTACTCATTCAGATCAATTAAACATTCTATCACGGTCCTCATAAAGGAATTAAAATGTCTATGAACCCAAATCTCCAAGATCCACAAGATTTTCGCCTTAAAATAATCTCAGATGTTGAAAACTTCCAGCATACTTTTATGCATTTGCATATATTTCAGTTATTGATAATGTGACATTGTATGTTGGACTTGACCTTGTCCAAAATCAACTTCATCTTTTTCCTGACGTGAATCATTGATTTGGGTTTTGTAGTAAACCTGTTTATCTCATTCTGATCTAGAATTCTGGAATTTCCCCATGAATTGCTGGGTCTAACCGTTGTTTACTACACATTTTACATTACAGTTTTAGAAATAGACTTCGAAGGATAACTCAGATTTTATTTTGTAAACATTATGAACCTTCCAGAAGGAAACTTTCCATTAGGTAAAGGTTGTTCTTTTAGATCATGCTAATTGTGACCAGAGGTTAAGTGGAGGACTATATAATCTTTCTTTTTTCCTTGAAATTAATTATGCCATAATATCTTGCGGCGGATTCAGTTGTATTGTTGTTGTGTTCAGTTGTTCATTTCGGCAGGAATTTTATTTATTCAAATTATTTATGGACTGGAAATACAAAGTGCTCTTCAAAAATAACATTCTTGGAAATAGAAACTTGAATTTAAACTGAAATTTCATACTGAAATTTCATATATGGACATATTCTTAGATCGTGTTATTGTGATCAAACAAAAACTTTTGGTACATCACCATGACACGGCTCAACACAGGCATATCAATATTTTAAGCATTTGATTTTTTGGATTTCCACTAAAGTTTATTCAGAACTTTAATCATTAGGGCCTGTGTCTGTAATTCCAGGATTATTTGGGATTTAATTCGCAATACTGAAAGTTGTTTTTAACATTTTCATTTTGTATTTTAGGGAAATAAATTACACGTGGAATTTTACAAAGCTTGTTGCTTCGCACCCTTTTCTATTACTTGTTTTAGGACCACAAAGTCGTAATAATACATAGGTTGAACAGTGGCATGCCCTTTGCAGATGAACCAGAATGCAGTATACGATGTGGATGGTTTGGACACTACACTGACATACTTTTCTTTTGGCAACCGTTTTGACATTGGGATTCTTTCAACCATCATTGCCGCCCCTACTGGAACTGTCCTTGAGATGTCTGCTTTGAGCTATAGTTTAGTTTCCATTGCAGAAGATATTATTGGTCACTGCCTCATTATGAAAGCCAAAAAGCATGATGAAATTAGCTTCAAGCTCATTAAGAACACACATTAAAAGTGTCGGAAGATAACATCATCTCTGCGGAGGAGTTTAAGCTCATACTACGTGGCCCTCGAAAACGAAGTACGATCTATTATAAACACACACTTCAGCTGTAGTTGACAAAGTGATAAACACACACACACACACACACACTGAATTGATAGTCTGCGGAAAAGCCGAATTTCACAACAACATAAGTTCGTAATAAGCTATGTGGTGTCTGGTGAGTCGACCCAGACCGCGAGAAAGGAAAAATAACAGAACAACTTTCTTTCTTTTCGAGCATGAGTCATATCCCCAATGTATCACCAGCTGCTGTTTTTTTTTTTCATAATTGCAAAAATAACATTGGTCGTTGGTTGGTACACGGATGCCAAACACCTTAAAATCAAATTTATTCCTACGACTACTGCCCAGGTCATTTAAGAACCTAACGGAAATGGCCGTGCAATGTTTCAATCGCTTGAATGTATGTTGATGTCTGCCATTCAGACTACTTCGGCTATTTCAGGAGCAAGGATTAACTGAGATGTTACAAATAAGCGAACTATTTTATATATAAAAAAATCGTAACACGAGTTAGTTACCCATTAATATATTGATTTTAAGGGAATTGTATATTCTTTCAAATTATAGTAAAGGTGTGGTTGTTTCTGTGTATTTTGGCAACATTGCTCAGTGAGCACCTTCGCTAGCCAAGGTTCCAACATATTAACCCTATCTACATGTAGTGAAGATGCACAGTGAGCAATTAGGATATTGTTTTCTGTTCCAGAAGTGAAATCTAGCCTCTTCCACATTCGAGCACCCTGGGTCGTCGGTGAAAACACTAGTGTTTTTAATAACAGAACAGTGTTTTTACCGACGACCCAGGGTACCCAGATGCCTCTTCCATTGCATGATAAAACAAATTGGATGTAATCGAAACAAAGTATGTTCTTTAACCATTTTCATTGCAAAGCTGCAGTGAAAACATTATAATTTTTCTTGTGCATGTATTTCCTTGATTTTGTAAACATTGTCTTCTTCTTTTGAAGACCCACCAACCTAATTAAAATCTGATCCCCGCCGTCTTAGGTGGAGATCTGACAGCAACCGCTTACGAGTCATGTTCTTTGGACATATCTTACTGCCATAATCGCTAATTGTATCAGCCAATTAGATGAAAGTCTTATATCTTCGCATCTGGGAGACTGTGCAGCATGGCTAAAGAGCATCAATGCATTCCAAATGATTTGATTCATTTTAAAGCTTCTGAATGCTACATTTCCATGGCTAATTTAAAGGTCACCACAACATGACCCTAAGATGTCGATGTCAGATCTTCACATATGACAGTAGAGATTTGATTTCAGTGAGATTAAAGACCCACCATTTTTATAAAACGGTTATTTTCACATCTAGCCAGGTGTTCGTTCGCCAGTATAACTTACCGATTTAGAAAGTGTCATTAGGATCACACTGAGTCTCTTTGAGACGACTGAAGTCATTCAGTCGACTCCAATTGAAAATAAACGTAAACATACCGAATGCAATCGCACGTTATTTTGTTTACGGTACAGTCACTCACAAGAACTTCACTGTAATTCATCTTTAAATATACTTTAGATCAACATGTGATTTATGTAGGGTATATATATTAAAAATAGTGGACACAAGGTGCTAACTGTATGGAAAATGGGAACCAGCCTGGAAACTTGTGAACATAAAACAGAGTATATATGGGTTTGACTGTTCAGGATTGATTAATAATGTAATTTTTTTTTATAGAAAAAAATAATCTTTTGAGAGCTTATCCTAATTATAAATGATTGATTGTTTTATTGATGGTATTTCAGTCCTTTAACAGTCTTGAGTTTGGAACACTCATTACTGAAATTAGCACCTGACCCTTTCGTGTGGAATTGAAAGCAGATGTTTCAAACACATGTAGGTCCAGAAAATGCCACAGCTCATATCCTTTTCTCTACACAGAAGCTGACATCCAGGTTTCATCTATACTGATAAATATGTGTAGATGTATCTGTATGCTTGTATGTATGATATATGTGTTCTTTTATGTTTACAATGTTTTTACTTTATATCTATATTTTTATTTAGATGTATGGACTATGTAGTCTGAAATAAAGAATTCTTATCTTATCTCATATGTTTCATCATTAGCATTCATAAATTTGAAGTTATTGAATTTTTAATATCATGATGTTTGCATAGGCTTAGTATGGCAACTGAATTAGTACCGTTAGTCCTAGTTGTGATTTGTGACCTTCCGGACTTTTTCTATGAAATTTGATTTTTCGCGAAATATTTCGAGAGATATCCGATTGGACAAGTTTTATTTTCAGATAAGGGGGCAGGGTCCAGTTTTTATGTACAAATTTAATGCCGCAATCAGCGACCTAGTATAAAAAATAATAAAAAATCAAATACACAAGTGAGGTCAAAAAGGTCCATATTTTTAGATACCTATATTAAAACAAAGCATAAGAATAGTATTCACTTGACCAGAGAAGTCAATGGCAGTTCACAGCAGAAGAGGTTTATGCACCCCAACCCCTATTTTATACATGCATTTTTCACATCCAAATACCATTTTTGACAGCTCACAGTGCAAACGCAAGCCCTTTCCCTGGGTGAAAATTTTGAAAAACATTGTCTACTAAATAGTTTGATGCAATTCAGAATAGTTGTCATCCAAGCCGTTTTTGAGATACTCTACTTGCCTTGAACCCACGTGTCTACTGCTATGGGAGGCTAGCTCTTCTTCCTAGCCAACTTTTGGTATTTCACTATCAACATACTGCAGAGCAACTATGGAAGGTGTACATGCCTGACATCAATTTCAAGAACAACACAAGCCCAAAACACCTAGTTCACAAATATATCCATATCTATAAATACTAAACAATAATAGCTGAAAAAGTCACACCATAGCCTTAAGTTAAGAAATTTGCCAGGGGCCAATTTACGAAACTGGACCCTGCCACCTTAAGAATTTGGTTGAAAATGGTTTATGTCAAAAGTTGTGTACATATCACATATTTAGACATGATCTAGTACAATGGTATAAAGGAAAACTTTTTGTGCACAATTTACGAAACTGGACCCTGCCACCCAAACTGCGGAAAGGCCCGAGCATTTGCCGAGTCTATGTCTCTCGTGACTGTCATGTGATTTTACTTTGCGCAGACTACATGCGCACATTGGATTTTAATATGGCATCTTGTTGACTTCTGTGGAAACTTCCTCAAGCAATGAATTTGCAAGTTAACGTTTGGTTTGTCGTGATTTTTGTAGTGTCAGTTTACACTGATTTTTCAGAGGGAGAATGCAAATTCGGTGATAATGATCTACAACTGCTTGACAGGTAGTACAGAATATACTGGCAGGAAAATATTATCAGTTCCTTTACTGTCTTGCTTCTGAATAGTGATGTTTTATAACTAGACTCCTTGGTTTTGACGCACTTTAGCACTTACTTTCACATTTTCAGAAATATACTTCTTTCATAGTGATATCTATAATTAATTTAGAAACATTAGTTATTTTAGCAGAGTATCGATAACAAATTACAATGATATATTCCTTCTTAAAGGAGCTCTCTATAATCAAGACCACCCCTTAGACCGCTCCGGTGGCCTAGTGGTTAGAGCGTCCGCCTCGGATGCGAGAGGTCGTGGGTTCTATCCCCGGCCGAGTCATAACAAAGACTTGGGGCAATTTCTCCAGGTGCAGTAGAGTGACTTCTTCGACCACCATGGGGTGACTTCCCCTGACACCTGGGATGATTTCTCCCATGGCGAGTTCTCCATGGGGCAAGTTCTCCGCTATTCGTGGGACATCATGCTACATGTCTGCAGCATGATGCCCCAGTGCTAGACATCACTATAAACTGTCACACTGCAGGCATTGCAGCAATATGACTGAATTTTTTTAAAAGCTACGTTAAAAATCCAAATCATACGCACACACTCAAGACCATCCTCTTGTCGTCAAGAACGTGTATTATTTCACCCATTTTGATGCACATCACTTGAGTCTATTTAGACCTGTTATGCCATCGTACACATGTACCAGAGAAAATAATATATTGCAAAGTAACTCATGTTTATAAGGAGCAATACATTAAAAAAAAAACAATTTAGCATTCCCAAAGTTTTTCTTACATTGATACTAATTTTCCATTTGAAACCGGTTTTTTCACAAAAAGCTAAAATAATCAAATTAGGGATTATCATGTTCATTTTTGATAAAAAATGTTTGCTTATGATTGAAAAAATCAGATATAGTGTATGACCATTTCCTAATATTTAACTGGGATTGTGAATGTAGAGAACCTCAATCTTTGAATGTACTGTTTTTGGAACTTTAAAACCAGTTTGCATCCTTCATAACTTATGTCTCTAAAAGTGCAAATAATCAGGGATGAGACAACAGTATTGCAGGAAAAAGGTTTTATTTTCATTTATTGTAATTCTTACTATTATCAAACCAGTTTATAAATAATAAATAGGTCAAAATAAGTTAAATGTGGAGATTTTTTTAAAGACTGGTTGAAAGTTTACTATTGAAGTAAAATTTTGTAGTTGTTAGGTACAAAATCATGCTACAATTTATTTAAATAAAAAATAACTTACAAGATGCTGATTTAAAAGCACCTCAGGCTATCACAAACAAATCCATAAACAACTTTGTCCCCTTGTATACGGTTCTAAACAGCGTTACTGATGCAGTTATCAAAGGTTAATGGTTTGTGTTAAAGACCTGGCGTTTCTGGCATAAAAATAGACCAACATGTTGTTCTTTGTCTTTTATATTTCTGAGAAGACTGGTGGCAGACATTTATTAAAAATATATAGTTCATCATCAGCACATTACTTATGTTTGCATGTACATATTAACCCACATGCCAGGACATTCAATATGAATGATTTAATATTTCTCATATTCAGTAATTATTTGTACAGAGAGATATAAAAGAAAAATCAAAAAGAGCTAATATGCAAGGGTAGCAGCAGAGGGGGCGAATCGGACATTTTGTCCAATCGTTATTTTGCTTAATTATTACTTCTGCACTCAGCGGATCCGGTGTAATCAGCGCTGGTAAAAAAAAAGCGACGTCGGTCCATCTTACACGATGGTGACGTCATTTGGTTTAATTAACACCTTCTGCGCGCCGATCCCCAGCGTTGTCAGCGTCCGGTAAGCACATCGACGACCGCGTCGATGTCATCGCCCCCTCTGCTGCTAAGTGGTTATTTACAATGAAAATTAGTTACAACTAACCGAATATTTGGTCAAGTCCGATACGATATCGTGTGCGAGGATCATGTAAATTTATCGTTATGAATCCATGTGGGGTCGACTGAGCATGACTAAAAAAGTTTCGAAAAGTATTAAAGTCCATGTCACCGCCGCACCATGTCTGCCAAATATTTCGTAGCGTGTGTGTATCAACGCCGTTGAACACAGCAAGAATATTACAGTTGTCTCTAATTACTTTTGGAATCTGAGTGTATCGTTGAGTGACATATATCACGTCGGTGTTTTTATGCCTGCCTCTGGAAAATATCCTAGCTGGGTTTTTTTGATTGTCTAACATAACATCATCGTACACGACTAGATTGTTAACGTCGCCATCAATATCATCAATACCCGGTGCATCATTGATATCTGTAATAAACTCGATGACATTTTTTTTAGCGATCGCTGATGCATTCTCGTTGAAATCTTTCAACACCTCGTAGCATCGTTGATCATCTACGCTAGGAGCAACCAAATACAACTTATCCCACTTCATCCATCTCATTATTAAATTGAGTAACAATTGCGTCTTGCCGGATCCAGATGGTCCGATGATAATCATCCGGATCGAGTTTGGTAACGCTGCAACATGCTTAACTGGTTCTCTTGTTTTAGTCGCCGAAAAATCAATTATATTCATATTTCTATACATAAATTATGGATCTATATTGTGTGAAGTGTAGAGTACGTACTGGCACAAATGATATGACAACCGCTACAACAAGAAATAACAGATCGGCGCTTACTGGTAAGTGTGTACAATGCGGTACAAAGAAATTTAGATTTATTTCTATTAGACCCGGAGATGTTTTAAAAAAAAGCGAGGAGGTGATATTGCAGCCAAATTGGCAAAACTCCCCGGAACACCGTGGGCAAAGTATCCAGGAGAAAAACACCTCCCAGGATATAACTACTGTGATCTCCCCGGAACACGATTAGATATTAGACTCGATGATCAAAATCAGCCCAAACCCGGTGAGTATCCAATAAACGCTATCGATAAGGCGTGTCATGCTCATGATGTTGCTTACAAAAGTAGCGATCTGCAACAGCGTCATATCGCGGATGTAAAATTAATTCACGCATTAAATGCTATTCCTGATAAATCCGTCAAAGAAAAATTGGCCTCATGGTTGGTAAAATCGGCTATGAAAGGTAAATTAATGATTGGAAGCGGAGCTTCTCGCGCTGGTAATTGAAAACGCTAGCGTTTATAATAACAGCATGGAATCCATCTATTATTCTCCGAGAGGATACTGGAAGGGGAAGGCCGCAATTGGTAAGCTTGCAAGCGCTGCAAAGGTAACAAAGACCACTGCGGCTAATTGGTTATCCAAACAGGCTATATGGCAAATCTATCTACCACCGCCTAAACAAATCAACTTCTCGCGCTTTGATGTCAGCGTACCCAATGAAGTTCATCAAGCTGAAATACTATTTCTGCCGCATGACAACGGTTACAAATACGCGCTAACCGTAGTTGATGTTGCGAGTCGATACAAACAAGCGGAGCCGTTAAAAACAAAGTCGGCAACTGAAGTAGCCGATGCGTTTGAGCGGATTTACCGAAGGGGTCCTCTGCGCTGGCCAAATCTATTACAAGTTGATCCTGGCAATGAATTTCGCGGCGCTGTTTTATCAACGCTGAAACATCATAGCGTCGCGATACGACGAGGTCATACTGCGCTACATCGTGATCAGGCAATTGTTGAACGATTCAATCGGACTCTTGCTGAACGGTTATTTGGATATCAATACGCGAAAGAATTCATCCAGGAAAAACGATCTCGTGAATGGGTTAAAAGATTACCAGGCGTAATTTCAGCGTTAAATAACGAGATTACCCGAGCAATCAACATGAAGCCCAGCGACGCGATTAAATACGAGTATATACCCGGAAAATCAAAAATAAATAGCGTTTCCAAGCCGATTCTCGGCAATGTCACCGTGAGATATCTATATGAACCAGGAGAGCTTGAAGGCGGTAAAAAAAGAGCTACTGATCCTATTTGGAGTGTTACCACACATAACATATCAACGATAACACGATCAACTGGTAGACCACCGATCTACAGACTGGATTCAACTGCTCCTCGGCGCGGATTTACACGCGAGCAACTACAAGTGATACCTGACGATACTCAATTACCCCCGCGTGGTCTTAACTAGCGCCGTTGCGTCTATTGCACTCAAGACAGGTCAACCTCACATTGTTTTTAACATGACCAAGACTGTTATCGATTCTGTCCACGGTAAATTGGCGAGCGTCTTTATCCGAATAACGCCAGCGCATTACACAATTACAACTCGCGCAGTGATTATTCTGTTGTTGTCGTAATGCAATTATTAATTCGGCATCAATATCAAAACGCCGCTGTTTTTTTTTATCCTGTTGGCGGTAACCCGAGAGTTTTCTATCGATGACGCTTGCATCGATGACTCCGTCACTGACTTCGTCACTGACTCCGTCAACAACAATTCTTCGAAGCTGATTTATCCTTCGTACTCGGGACACTGCAAGATAGACTAGATTCGACCATTCGATGCGATTATCAACCATCCAAACAATTGTGTCCGTGATGGTTAGTCCCTGCGAGGAATGTATTGTTGTTGCGTATCCTAGCGTCCACGGGGATTTATCAGCACGTAGCGCGTCCTCGACGACACCGATATCAACGAGCACGATATCATTCAGCACGAGAATTTGTTTTTTTGTCCCCGACGCTGTCGGGGCTGGAATTTCAACTTCAATGTTCTGCCGCCGTGTGTCAGCGGGTCTATAACACAACGGCACTGGGCGCGTTGGAAACTTTTCCTTATGCAACGCAAACAACCTCCGCTGAAGTGTGTCTCTGACTATCTTTCTACTCGCTACAATTAAATCGTTTGGTCTCCATGTTTCCCAGAATTCATTTAACGGCGTTTCCGGAATCACCTCGCGGATTATTTCACATTGAATTCTATCCGGCTGTAATCTGATTAGTTTTTTAACCTCGCGCAGTTGTTCATCAAGTGCTCGGTAATCAGTATTGGTTTCTTCATAATAGTCCACAAAACCCTTTAACCAATCATGTGGACCCTCGCCGACAAATGGTGGCGGTTGACCATGGTCGCCACACATGATCACCGCTGTATTCGCGCGCAGCAACCAATCAAGAAACATTTGTAAAGTATCTAACGAAACAGTACATATTTCGTCCCAGATGATAATGTCGGGAATAAATTTTTCACCCATTCGATCAGGAGTCCACTCACCGCCGCTGTATCGAAAAAAGCTGTGATAAGTAACGGCGTCAACATTTCGTTGTTTTATCTCTCGCGCTAGTCTATGGGTCGGTGTAAGCACGATTATACTTGCCCGCGTTCGAAATAATTCAATTGCCCGAGTCGTCTTTCCTGACCCGCCACAGCCGCTTAAATAAACCGTCTTGTGTCTACAAATTGGATCAGAACACGATGGTGCATTAGACCATTCTGACAATTTATCACCGCGTAAGTAGTTGTTCTCAACGGTGACATTTGCTGACGGGGAATAATCGCGTCGTATTTCATTTTTAATTCTCCATGTACCCCAACTCTCGTCCGGACTAGTAAACTCGGCTACGTTTCCCTTATACGCTACGTCAACATAAAACGAATCAACGGCTACTCTAACCGCGGTATCGGGGAATCTATTTATCATCGAGAATAAATTGATAGCGGCATAACCCAGCATAGACGCCCTCAAATGTGGATACGCCGGGCTGTCTCCATCGCTGTAGGTAACAACTGTACCCAACCTCGTTCCATTGGACAAGAAAGCTGTTTTGCAGTTCACGTATCTATTTTTTGCCACTGCGTCCTTGATTACGAAATCATATTCTGCGTCATCTATAATCAGCCGTGAGCAATATCGTTTGTAGTCGTGGTTTTTACCACCTTGTGTGAACTTACCAATTATTCTTCTACCGAGATCTTTTGCCTCGCGGTTTCGTTGGTTAAATATCCTCCTGGACCATTCGATGATATATTCCTCGTCGGCATCAATGTTTTTTCTGGATTCGTCAATTATGCTATCTAGACGCTCCGGTTCTGGTAACCAGACTTCAGTCTGCGCCCGGTATGATATAATCGCGTCACTGACAATCAACGAAACTAGCATGCTACAATCAATCATATACCGTAGCAGCGCTATTGGCAACCACTTCTTTTCAGCTATGTGTCTACCGATCCAAATATAGCAACAGCGATGGAGTCCTGCCGCGAATTCAAATGATACTATGCGAGCGAATCCGGTTAAATCAAAATCAGGCAGTGGTCCATTAATAGCAACACGAGTCATTTCATGACTGGGGTGTCCAAATCGTTTGAAATATTCAGCGGCGGATCCATACCCGAGAAAACTCGCTGGATAACAGGCAACCATATCAACCGAGATCATAGCGTCGCGGTTGTATTCAGTGTTCCATAGTCCACCGTGATAGTATTCCAAACAACTGGATTGTACATCCGGCAGAAATTCCTTGCGCGTTGGTCTCCACGCATTTTTCCTTGCTGCAACATGAGCTACAACCGATGGAATCGTAAAACAATTTGTTAGCAGTTGTTCATCATGCTCCTCAAATTCTATGGCGGTTTTTTTCATCCTGTTGTGAAATGCTTCAGTGCGATATAATTCGCCGTTTGGTCTTACAAACTGATCAAAGGTATCCGCATCGTTTTCAGCGCTGCGAAGTAACCACACTGATACAGGGTCGTTTTTACACAAGTAGGCAATAGCATCAAATAGTTTCCTCTCCGCGAGAAAACCATCCCTGGAGAATTGTTCTCCCAGGAATTCTTCGGGTATATACTTTACTGTTCTATCCCGTGGAAATATTGTGATCGCGGGCGTCCATGCGTGTTCGTTATGATCAATAATTTTGATTGGGGCTCCCTTCGATTTGTACTTTGATTCGTATAATACTTCACCGGTTATCGTTGTAACGGTTATTGGAAATCTCAACGACGTTTCTAATCTCGCTATGTCGCTGATGGTTGCTCCACGCTCTTTTACGGTTAGTTCCCACTGGTTGATTTTGCTACGTCGTAAATCAGTCAATTTGTTTCCTCGACACGCATTTGTAAAATGCTCTATTATTCGTTCTGCTACACAATTTATCCCAGTTGACTGTTTCATCGGTTTCAGTTTTCCGATATCAGGTTTCTTATTTAACGGGTATATTCCATAAACAACTGCTGTTTCAGGATACGCTCGTTCATAGTATGGTTTGTCAATTCCGGTTAACAGCCCTGGCTTGGAGTCGCGGCTGACAATGACTGTTTTCTTGTCGCTGAGAACTGGTTCAAATTTATCACGTATGATCCAATCGCCTGATTCCACCCGGACAATGAATTTTACTCTGAAGAAATATCTTTTACCGTCAAGTTGTGATATTATCATTGCTGCGCGGTTGTCGTTCATGGTAGCATCAACAACGCCATCAATTCGAAATGTTGACCAACTATGAGATGCACCATCACGTTTGAATTCATCGATACAATCGCGTATTTTATTCAACAGGGTTTTATCGTTTATTAACGCTTTTGGTGTGTCCTTGAGGACTCTATCGAGATTGAATTTAATATTTTTCCGGGGCTTAATTACTGCTAATCTCTCAAACTCATCCATATAATTAAAACAAGTATTTAAATGAAAGAATATAGTATAATGAATAAATGCAAATGGTTGATGATTGGGTCGACAACCCCGTGCAATAAATCATGTAGAGGTGAATTCTGCGGGTATCATTTACGAAGCGTTCGTAATGGTTCTCTTGGCCCCCTCCCGTGCTTGGTTTGCCACGTCGGTGTAAGAGGAAAATCGCAGTTGTGTATTAATTGTGGCGGAAAGCGATACAGGGAACTAAAACGTATTATGACAAGCGAATTAAAAATGCCGTCATTGACCCCACCGCAGACTTCGTCATCAAAACCCCCCCAAGACTACGTTGAAAGATTTATAATTAAACCAAATAATAAATTAGACAATTAGTATTATTATACAAATGGACCAAGAATTTCAGCCGCATCCTGTGCTCGTCAATTACGAGGCATCTCGCGACGGTATTGTTAGAAACCGCAAACTGAAGAAGCCGGTTGGTACCGTAAATAATCACGGGTATTTGATATTTAGTTCCGGGGGAAAAATTTATCTTGTTCACAGGGTGGTATTTGAAGCATTTAACGGATTAATCGAGAATGGACTTGTGATTGATCATATTAATAGTAATAAGACTGATAATTCTCTTACAAACCTGCAAGCTGTCTCGCAGAGTCAAAATACCAAAAAAGGCCAAACCGGTAAATACCCAAAGAAAGCAAAACCCGTAAAGTCATTTGATACAACAATGCACGAGGAAAAAACATTTCACTCCATGAATGCGGCAGGAAAATATTTTGATATTTGTATGCCCGCAGTGCGATTTGTTGCAGAACGAGTATGTCAAACAGCAATCTCAAAAAAGACCGGGCATAGAATTCGATTTTCATATATAACAGAAATTAGCGAGTGACAAGGTCACCAGCGCCTATGGCGCTGACAAGGCCACCATGACAGTGTGAAACGTTATTGTCTGTTCCGGAAGAAAACAAAGTATGAACACCTCGGAATTGATACACGGGGTTTTCATTTTTTTTATTTAAAAACAAGATGTTTTATAAGAATAATGAATATCGAAGACATCAATGATATATTAGCCGAGATTTCAAAATTGAAAAATCAAGGAATTGAATTATCTGATGGTCTCGACAGTGAAAAAATACTATCCGATTATGAGATTATTAACGAACAGTCAAAACGGGGGCGTTTTACCCTGGCCCGCGAGTACTTTTTTATAAAACGATTACAACATACGATCAATGAAAACTTGTACCACAATGACGCAAATGCATTCATTGGACTATTCACTGCCGTTGAAATAATACGAAAAAAACTCGGACGTGTTTATGAACGACGCCGGGAGATTTCTAGTAAGATCAAAAACATTAGAAGAATTATAGACGGAGCCTCCGGCGAGAAATTAGAAATTACGGAGCAATTGCAATAATGGTAGGCGAATCACTTACTACTCGGCTAGCCAGAGAGCGGCTAGTGGCGCTTAAAAAGTTCATACCGTTACGAGACAGGGTCCGAGAGCAACTTCAAACGCGGCAGCAACTACAAACCGATTTTACTGTTGGAAGCGAACAACTCTTTGCCCCGGTAACTAAAGCGACCAAAGATGTTACGGCGGCAACTGTACCCGTTCTTGGTGCGCTTGAAAAGATAGCGGCAGAGACAAAACAAACAAAAAAGTCTTTAGAAACACTAGCGGCTGCTACAACACGGAGGCCACCACCACTCGCTATAACGGAACCACAAGAACCCTATGTTACAATGGCCGATGAAGAAGAACTAGGTGCTACTGCGAAAGAACCGGAAGAAGAAATACCAGAAGAAGAAATACCAGAAGAAGAAATACCGGAAGAAAAAGAGGGGAATATACCCCGTATTGTACTCAAGAAGAGCACAATAGATGAAATTAGAGGCTTCAGCAGCAGGGAAGAATTAATTAATTTTGCTGCCAACAATTTTGCTAAGAGCATACGAGATAAGAAGCATATCAATAGCGGTTACGAGAAAAATATAAAGTCGTTAAAGGACTGGGCAAGAATAGTGTATTTAGCGAGTAAACATAGAGACGCATTACCACATCGTGGTGATCCCGATTACGATGAATTCCACAAGGAAGTTAAGAGTATAACACCAAAAAAAGGAAAAGGATACTCTGTTGGTAAAGAATCCTACGGCGTTACCTGTCCTGGCAGTGTTCTCAGTGATATATCACGGCTAGAGGTACTAATTGGAGGAAAACGAGCCGGAAATAACTCTCCGGAAATAATCAATGAAGCCGCTGATATTTGCAAGCGGTTATTTGCAGGCGGTATTATGGATATTAATGCATATCGAACGCTCATAGACGAACTCGTGGATGATTAATTGGAAAACTGGTGTTTTTAATAAGGATGATCATACACTACAACCACGATAAACCAGTACTCGTCTACGTGGTAAACTCGCGATTGCCTGTTTACCGCGCGTACTATGGAGATGGTCTCGGTAGCACCATTGCGGGGTTATTTACAAGAATGGCTCCAAAAGTAGCGCCGTTAGCCAAACAATTAGGAATGAAGGCTATTGATGTTATTCGTGATAAGGGTATTAGTGCTATTGGAGATGTTGCCGGAAAGGCGCTTTCAGCCGCGCGGGACAAACTAATGTCATTGGTGAAATCCAAGAGATTCTCAAAAAGAAAACAGAAACCACCGGTAATGCCATCAACGACAGTGATGCCTGCAAATGTCAGTAAAGTAATAAATAACGCCGTGGAAGAAAAATTAGAGTCGTTGGCGGCGACTCCGTCGTTGGCGACTTCGCCATCTGCCGATGCGGCAACCAACGCGCTCATGAACGCGATAGCGGGAAGTGGTTTAAACTCAAAGAATTTACGACGAAAAAATCGCAATTGAAAACATCAACATGATAAATAATAGAATGTTTGCGCGTACCGCTGATCCCGCGTTTGATATGGATGCCCCAGTGCACAGGGATGATTCTGTCCGTGATTATCAATATTATTCTTATTATGCAGCGCAACCTGACCTACGATCGCGAATTGAACTTCAAGTCCAAGATACCAGTAAATACTTTCTGCCGTGTGAAGCGTTTATCGAAATCGAGGGAGAACTCGTGACAAATGCCGCCGATAATGCACCATACGCAGATGACCATCGTGTTTGAGTTGGCTTCGTCAACAACGGTATCATGGCGTTATTTGAGAGCGCCAGATATCTTATTGACGGGCGTGAAATTGAATCAATAGAACGCGAGGTTGATGTTGCAACGACGATAATTGGGCTAGCTAGATACTCGGATGATTATACAAGATCGGCGGGCCCATCTATAATGTTCGCAAAGGACTCCACCGATAACGCTGACCATCTTCAGTACGTTAACGTGCTAGTGGAAAGAGATACCGCAACTGACCCACAGGCTGAAGCAAATAACCCAGACCGCAGAGCAAGACCAGGCGCTAATTTCAATATCATAAAAAGTCTTAACGATAATTACAATATGGGATTCGCAACACGAGTAGGGATGTTGCAAGGACCACGCCGAAAGTTTTCATGCGCGATTCCACTCCATCACATATTTGGATTCTGCAGAAATGTTAGAAAAGTTATCTATGGGGCTAAGCATACAATCGCGCTGACGCGAAGGGGCGATGATAACAATGCAATATGGCGTGCTGCTGGCGTCGCTGCCGGTAAAGTCGTTTTAACTAAAATGGCATTGTGGATGCCGGTGCTGACTCCATCAGTTACCACGGAAGCACGATTGTTAGCATTTATGGAACAGGGAGGGAAATCGCTGTTGAGTTGGCTAGCGGTAACAACTGATGCTAAAGAGGATAACGTCGCCGATACGTTTACATGGCACTTGGCATCAAAACAGGGTGTTTCAGCCCCGCGTCATATATTCATAGCGCTACAGAATAGGGAACGATTGGGCAGTCAAGAACGCAGCCATATGATATTTGATCGATTAGGAGTCATGGAGGTTTCGCTGAGAATAAAAGGACAACAGGAACCATCCGAGGATATACAGCTTAATTACGGCGACAACCATATCGCACGTGTGTATCATCGATTGCTGTCATATATGGGCCGTGATCAAAACGTCGACACTGGTTTGCAAATATCACAACTTGATTTTAAAAACCTGTATCCGATTTATTATTTTTCGCTGGAACATCTTGATTTAACGAGACAATCCGTCGTTGATATACACTTCCGAGCTCGTATAGCCCCGGCTGGTGTTAATTATAGAGCGGTTGCTGTCATTCTCAGCGATAAATCAATGCTGTTGGAAGGCGTTGGTGGACGAATGAGAATCGTTGATGCGCCAGTGGAAAACATGTAATTGAAAGCATAAACGCGTTTACAATAAAATGTCGTATAGTGTCGTCAGTGTAGAGTTGACTGATGGTCAAGTCAAGAAATTACGATCAAAGTCGGCTAAACAATGCGGAACCACAATAACGCTGAAGCCGTCGCAGATGGCAGGTGGTAATCATAAGATATCGTTGACGGCGCGTCAAATAAAACATTTCAATGATGCGATGAAGAATAAAAAGGGTGTTCAAATAGATTTTTCCGCCGCAGCAATTAAAAACATGGAAAAGACCGGTGGGATATTTCCGCTGTTAGCTGCGATTCCGGCATTAATTGCCGCGGCCGCACCAGCAGTGGCTAAGGCGGCGGCGTTAGGAGCCGTTGGTACCGCGGCGGGAATGGCATTAAAGAAGGCAACCGGGAAAGGCTACCAAAAAAAACGACCCGTGGCCGGAAAGGGTCTAAGACTACCGGGAACCCCGTATTCATGGTACTCGGGGAAGGGTCTAAGACTACCGGGAACCGTTTATTGACTCGGGAGTCAATGACTCCTGAGTCTATGACTCCAATGTCTAATTTTGATTTAATAGACGCCGCAAACGCGCTAGCGATAAAAAACTTCAGGGGTGTTTTTATGAGAGATCAATTACCGGCGGCACCAAGAAATATTGAAACCAGTATAATTAACCTCGATGGGTCCTCCGGAGCGGGAACTCATTGGGTTGCATACGCAATTGATCCGCGTGCGATCGTCTATTTTGATTCATACGGATTAGCCCCGCCGAAAGAGTTCATGCGGTATATCCGGGCGTGTTCAGCCCGGGCGTGTTCAGCCCCGGTTTTTTATTCCACGCTGCCAACACAGCGATTAAGTGACCCACCGATATGTGGCCGTGAGGTATTGAACGTACTTGCGGCGATTTCATCATCGCGAAAACCACCTCATGTGGTTGTAAACGAATACACTAGTGGGAAATTTAGAGACAATTACATTAGATAATAATGATTGATATTTGGGGACGACCGGTTTCGGCGCTGAAAAAACCCACGGAAACAGTCGCCACTGATGACATAAAAAAACTAATTGAGGATGAAATGGCTGATACGTTGAATTTAACCAGTGTTGACCCGGGCGAAATAGTTGTATTTCAAGACCGCCAGGGTAAATTGAAATCCAGTAATGTGTCACTGAATGACGTTTTAATACGACAGCGTGATGCCGCCGAGAACACTATCGTGTTGTATACCGATGACGGACGACTCAAACCGGGTGAACATCTATCGACGATAACACTAATCCGAGACGGTTTTACAAGGTTGGATAAATCGGTGACTGAACTTGACGCGCAGGTGAAAAAATCTATCACCGATATACAACTCACTACCGCTAGTTTTTTCGGGACCCCGACGGTAACCGAACCAAATCTTGAAACAATAAAAAATGCTATTTCGGAGTTTACGATACTGTCGGCCAATTTACCCTCGTTACGAAAAAATGTTAACAAGATTGATAGCGCCGTTGATAAATTCTTTGGTAAAAAAAATATCAAACCGGATGAAATCACAATAACTATAAATGATATCACTGCGTATAGACAGGAAATAGAAACAATCAAATTTACTGTTGAAGCGATTAGAAAAGAACTATTGAGAACAGAGCAATCCGAAAAAATAAAAATCCCTCATGAGAATATCATCAACACAGTATACACAATTCAGCATGGATCATTCGATTGGACTCCTACACAGAATACAGTAGATATCACTGCAACTGTTAAGGGTATTTATCGATTGACATTGATTTCGGCGATGCAGTTTAGTATATCATCGTCGAGTTCATCCGGGTTTAACAATACAATATCAACAATTATAGACAAGGACACAATTGAACGGTTTGTGATTAAGGCCGTCGATAGCGATATATTTAGGACAAACATTACATGGTATGTGGAATTTGTAGCGAATCTAAGTAATTAAAAACACTAGCTCTTTTAAAATAAAAATGACCACCAAGGAAATTGAATCAGAGGTATCACCGACGTCACATCAATATCGATTCGATACCGCAAAAGAATTCTCCGCGAATTTGAAAACGCTTTCCGAACAATACCGCGCAAAAATAACAAAATACCGCAGAAAAATAACCGCCATCGACGCGGTCGTGTACTCGGTATCGGGTATAGTAGCTGGCGCCGGTGTTATTTTATCCACGATGACCACGATAGCCCCGATCGCTGTTCCAATCGCTGTCTCCGCGATGACAACAGTTGCTGGAGTCGCCAACGCAATCACTAAGAAGATATCATCGTGTTTTCAGAAAAAACTCAACGAGTATACAGTAAAACATCAAATAGTATCCGACGCGTACTCGAAATTATCCGGGTTGATCTCGTTGTCAATTGATAATTTGTTCGTATCCGATGTTGAATTCTCCACGATGGTCCAGTTGTATAGCTCCGCGATGTCAAAAATCGAGGATTTTCAACTGGAAACCGAAACCACCTGGTTGTTGAAATTAGACACTAAAGACAACGAATAATAATAATGTCGCTGAACCCCGAAGGGTCTCAATTACTTCAGCGGATCGCGGAGAACACCACTCCGGTACAAACAAGTATGATATCGATAACATCAACGAAACCCGAATTCAGTGTGAACTTCCCATCGCCGGTTCCAGTGAAGGAAATAGCGCTGGCAAAATTGCGAGTATATCACAGTTGGCCTAATATTCGAGCAGACGCATTAAACGGACAACAACCTAATAACTCGCTGGTTTTTGCATGGACAAATAAGCCCGATGGGACCCCAGACTGGAAGGAGGTTACAATACCAACTGGGTCATACCAAATAGAACAAATCAATAAAGAATTTCAACGCAGGATAAAATCGATCACAGGAAAAGAATCAAAAATCGCTATTACGGTTCATGAACCGACGTTATCGTCAACGATTGAAATAAGCACACCGGGGTATATGGTTGATATTTATAACAGTTCAATAAGAACCATACTAGGATGGCCCAAGAATCCACCCGAGGACTTGCACACGAATGAGAAATCGTATCATGAGATTAATCCCGGGTATCGAGATAATTTGTCTATTATGAAAAACACGTCATTACCCAGCAGGTTTATATTTCAAGACATGGACGCCATGCAGTGGTATTTTCAGTATGACAAAACCCCTGAATCGATCGTCGTATTAACAGTTAATTTAGATGATATCACTAATGCGTTTGCCGAGATTAATTATATTTACCATTCACAACTAGAACAGCTACGGCAAACAAAAGCACGAAAACACGTCGAGGTGTTAAATCAACTTATATCAGACATGGAATATATTAATGAGCGAATCGTTAAAATAATATCCGCTAACAGCGATGGTAATAAACAAAAACTCCTAACCGAGTATAATATCACAGAAGCCAATTTACCCGATTTAAAGTTTTCAGGATACAACGCACCAGAACTAAGAAAATCTCTTAATGATTTTCTCGGTCCATCAACTTATATCCTCAAACACGATAACGGAGATGGTGGTAGGCATATCGCCCCGTACAACGTAAATATCGCATCGGTGATAGCAATCAATCTAGTGTGTGATGTTATCGAAGGGAGTTACCAGGTGGATACCAAGCAATCAAATCAAGCTCAACAGGGATATATCCTTTATTCATTTTCACCAACAGCCCCTCCCGGATTTTTAATCGTTGAGAGTCCGATTAATCCGGTCTATATGAGATGCCATAATCGGCTTTTAACGAGAATTAATTTTAGAATTACCGATCAGTCAAATAACCTAATTGACCTACAAGAGGAGGAGTTAGTGATCACTCTGTTTGTAAGATCATAGCAGCAGAGGGGGCGATGACATCGACGCGGTCGTCGATGTGCTTACCGGACGCTGACGACGCTGGGGATCGATGCGCAGAAGGTGTTAATTAAACCAAATGACGTCACCATCGTGTAGGATGGACCGACGTCGTTTTTTTTTTTACCAGCGCTGACTACACCGGATCCGTTGAGTGCAGAAAGTAATAATTAAGCAAAATAACGATTGGACAAAATGTCCGATTCGCCCCCCCTGCTGCTAGGGTACATATACAAATTAAATTATATATATATATATATATATATATATATATATATATATATATATATATATATATAAACTTGCATTACCATCGTTAAATTAAGGAAAAAAGGGAAAGAAAAATATATACCAAAGTGTGTGTTTGCAGAAAAAAGATATCAGAATAAATATGACCCTGAGTATATTAACATTTTTCAAACTGACCAGTTGGGTAGTTGCTTATTGCTTGTCCTATTTTGGGGACAAACAACATAATTAGGTAATAAGGGTAGCCCACTTGACCTGAGGGAAAACAAAACAAGTGGAACAGATAGTCCTCTCTCAATGTTGCATAGTTAACTAAAGGGGTGGAGAAGAAAATTAACACAGTAATTGGTGACAATATTGTAACTACAAATGAATATCAATATATAAAATTTTAAATTATCAGACTTACTTAATTATGGCATGTCTATTATATAAAATGATAAATTATCTGATCCTGCTACAGTCACATAACAGTATGACTTACTGTTGACATTCACTACACTATAATCTAGATGTTTCCACTACACTGTGATCCTTTCCAGTCTTGTTTTCACAAAGAATAAATTTATTTTTAGAAGTGAAAGCATCAAGCCTTGGTTATACCATTTTTTGGTGATATGTTTGCCACAGGAATCAGAATGCTTTGATCATAATTGAATGTCTTCATTTCATTTAGATAAGAGGAAAATTTTGCAATTATTATATCTACAATATACCATCAGCTTTGTTAACACTTCAAAATGATCTTGTAGTTGTTAATAGAGCAACAAATTTACAATCCAAGTTACCATACAGTTGTCTCTTTATACAAATCTTGAGCATCAGTATGACATGGAACTTTTTCTGTGTCATGTTCATCTGGTCAACTGCTGTATTCCGAGTTGCCTTTTATGGCTCATTGATACCATTCCCTTTATCATTTTTCATTAAAATTACTTTTACCCTTCCCCTCCCTATACGATTCCTTGTCAAAATTGACTAAAAACCAAATTTAGATCAGCAAATGGATTATGCCAAATTGAGCAGATTGTTTTAAACCTTATTTATTTTCAGAAACATTGTCAAATGCAATTGCAAACAAATAGAGATTCAATAGAAAACATGAGCTTCCCAACAGTAAAAAAAATAATAACATAAATCCAGATGCTGGTACAAGCAATTACAAAGGAAAAGTACAAATACGTGTCTTGAAAATTAATGCTTATATGCCAGCCAGAGGCCAGTACATCTCTTTCATACTATTAGTTTTCATATTTTTAAATAGCTGGTTAATCTGGATATGTGTCCTACAGTGTATTGTGGGAAGAAGGACTAGTGAAGATGAACAGGTCAAGTACATTTCTCAGTCTGCTAGTCCTTGAGGCTGTAAAAAAATTTATGTTAAATTCTAGGCCTACCATGCACACATACATAAAACAAAGAATGAGAACTAAATAGAGATGATTTAAAAGGTTGCTAGATAAATCAGTTACTTAAATCTTTTACTCATCCTATTGAAATTTTGCACAAGCATATTTGCATGTTATTTTCTGTAGAGAAGATAGGGTTGACAGATAATTAACTTTTAGTTGTGCGATCAAAGGGAGTATGTATAAGATGTGATTTCTAAGAACAGAGTGTACAGTTATATTTTGGACAGTCTTGAAGAAAAAGTGTTTTGCAGTCTCAGTTTTACAGCAGGAACAATACAGTGTACATATAAGAGGTACTTGAATCAGTAAATGCATAAATGTTGAGATTATAAAGGATGCATGATTACAAAAGACAAAATTTATTAAGCTCCTATTTTCAATTTACGTTCATATTATAAGGATGCATGTTGAACAGTTTTGTGATTCCTGGAGTCTTTTGACTGGTTTCACTATTCATCCTTGTAGTAGGAAAAGTATTGCTTAAATATTTCTTGCAAATCTAGTACTTTAAATTGGCCAGAGAAGGAAAAAACCAGCAGGTTACAGTGTACTATGGTAATTAATTGATCAGAGAAATTAAAATTCATGATGTTTTTCTTTTTTTTTTCTTTCTTTATGTTTCTCTCTTCATGACCCACCATAAAATTGGTAGGACATCCAGTGTTATCTTTGTCTATCTGTCAGGTTTTCAACCACCACATTGTGGAGCATTTAAGTTCCATTAATGCATCTCTAGATTTTTAGTTGTTCATTATAACTTAGATGAAGGTTGATTATGGTGCAGTTTTCCCCAGTATGAAACAATGGAACCATATGCGCAAAGAACACATGTTCATGTAGAAAACTATGTATGTACTCCATATCTTAGTTTCACTTTTAAATTCAGTCTCTATATAAAGGCGACTTGTCTTTTTACTTGTGAGTTTCTCTGTGAACTTAAAATTTGACTCGCAATTCACAACTGAGACAAAAAGTCAATCTTCCCATTTGTGCATGTCAACTTCATATTGCCTTTTTCATTGTATTTGTATGCGCATTTTTTTAATTGGCTGAAAATTAATTAACAAATGATGCTTTATGTATCTTTGTACATCGTTGACCAGGATCTTTAGAGTTTCCATCATGGTGTAATATTTTTAAGGCAGTAAGGAGATTTTGTTTATCATCTAAATTTCTGAGTACAAGAATATTTGTCATTATGGGGTTCTATTCATTTCAAGAATTTGTCCCATTTCTTCTTGCCTAGACTTAACCAACTGCACTTAAGACTTGACTTGAATAAATTGTCTAGAATCTAGTGATCCAACATCAGTTTCACTAACATAAGTCTTAAAGTTAAGAAAAGACTCAGTACACTTGAGTGATTAATTTTCAGGCAACATCTGGATTTTAAAGTTAAGTGTAATTGTAGACTTAAGTTCTGTTGGTAAAATCCAGATCTGATTGGCTGAAACTTGAGTCTGAAGTAAGACTTATTTTGGTGATATTTGGGCCAAATTTATTTGTACGGGTGAGGGTGGTCCAAACTCTGTTTTCTTTTACAATAGAACCATACTTGATGTACATTTTTCAGACCATGTTTCATTTGTAACCATATTCTCAATTCAAACATCAGTTTTCTTAGAGTGTTTAGTGTTGACATTATTGAAAGATGATTTGTATTTGAAAATAATATTTTGTTGGCATAAGATTGTTTTTCAGTACACATTTTCCTTTAGAGAGTTTGCATTTGCAATGCATATAGCAGGTGGAGAACATTCAATGGCTAAACAATAAAATGATTGCTTTGCATCCACACTGTCCTGTGCTCAGTTTCAAATGCAGGCACATGAGAGTGAGTCACTAGTGGCCTTTCCAACTTTGTGGTTTATTCCAAGGCAGCATTCAGTAAGACAGAAATGTTCCTATTAAATTGTGTACAAATGAGGGAAAGCTTATCAGCAAATATAGAACTGTCATTGGATAAATATGGTAGACTTTCTAAAGCAAACTTTTTTGAAAGTCAATCAGAATTAGCATACATTTTTGTGGCGAGCTACCTCTTTTATCTGTTAGCTTTTCTAACAATATATATTGGATGGACTGCATTCAGCAAATCAAAAAAAAAAAAATGCACATTTACAGATGTCATAGAAGTATTTATATTTTTCAGATGGGCCCCATGGGAGGCAATAAATGATGATGGCAATGTCACTTACCAAATTAGCCTCTGCAGATCACTACAAGCCAATGGCCCAGACAGCATGCATTGCCATGCCAACACTGCAGTATGCAGATTTTCAAAGGGACAGAATCCAGTTGCAGTTGGAAATACCAGTGGAGTATTGCATGGTGACAGCAATGAGGGGAGAGGTGAA
Source organism: Sinohyriopsis cumingii (assembly GCA_028554795.2). NCBI lineage: Eukaryota > Metazoa > Mollusca > Bivalvia > Unionida > Unionidae > Sinohyriopsis > Sinohyriopsis cumingii. The sequence continues at coordinate 21,073,986 of CM068835.1, read as the reverse complement.
ATTTGGGTACTGATTCCAGGTGATCCTTGCCCAGAAATGCCAAATGAAAATCTCACAGCAGCGTTCAATTTGAAATGTGGGCAGACAATGGTAAAGGATGTTATAATCTCTTATATGCACCAGAAGATATTAATGTTTTGATAAAAGACTTTCTGATAATATATGTCAGATGTTCTCAGAATATGTTTGGATAGCTGTTAATAAATGATAGTATTAATACAGGGGTAGAAAAACTCACTGCTTGGGAACACTGGACAGCTAAAATTAATGCTAGACAACCTTTTAAACATTTTCCAAACATAATAACATTAAAAAAGTATTATGAAATTTTATATATTTTTTAGAGCAAACATTTGATTGTACAGTTAGCCATAGGTACCTTACATTAATCTGAAGCTGAGTGCTTGGTGCAGGGGTCAAGCTAGACTTGAATGTTAGGGAGAAGTGACTTTTCCTTTTGGACAGAAAAGGGAGAGGTGGGAGCTAAACAGGGAGAAGTGGGAGCAAAGCAAGATGTGTTGTTTTCATTTTCTTATTTGAATTATGCCCTCTATTTCCCAGTATGTATATTTTTTTAACATTGGTTTTAATCAGTACCTTTTTTTCAAGTAGAACATTTCTGAGTTCTTTCTATATTATAAACACATTTGATGCTTGTTTAAAAACTATCATATTGATATTTATTTTGGTAATATGACTTAAAATGAGAACAAAAGAAGCTTTACATTAGAACTGAAAAACACTGTAATGAATTGTAACTGTAACTAGATTACAGTATTGTAGTTGCAAGTTAGTACAGATCAACTACCCTTAGTCAAGAATTTTTCTTTTAACTTCTGAAAGTATGCTGTTCAATGGCAGTTGAAAAGATTTCTCAGCTTGTTTGAAATAACCCCGTTACCATGTACATGAAAGCAAATGCAAATGCCTTTCAGATGATACTGTTTGTTCTGATTTCTTTGTTGCTGATAAAACTTTGCCGTAGCTGTTCATAGAGAACACACTGAAGAATTAAAGTCAGTATATGAATGAAGCAGACCCTTTTTTCCCCAACCAAATCGACACAGCCAACATGCAAGTGCATCTGTATTTAGAAAGAGCAGATTTCTTAATGTAACCACTCACTTTAGAGATTCGTTACAACAATCCACTGATAGGATTGCAAATATAAGGTTTTATCATTTGTCTGTATACTTGTAGTAACATTATGCATTGGGGTTAAATAGTATTACTTTGCTGTTTTTCTTTTCTTCATATTTTCACAAAAAATGAGTGAACACATAATATAGCCTTGACCGTACAGTGTCTCAAAAAGTCCACAACATAGCATTGTCGGGTACATTTCTTACTTACATAATTGCATTTTAAAGCTTAATCTTCAATAATGTAATATATGGACTCTGCTTTATATGAATTGTACATTTTCCATTGAATATATTTGCACAGTGGTTTATGAAAAGAGACAATTTAATAAAGTAACACTTCCCAGATGCAGCAATATCCAGGATTATTTCCCCATGACAGGATCACTTACGGTTCCAAGCTGTTTTTATGAACAAAACAATGTACATGTGGCAGTTAAAATATTCATGTTACTGATTCTATTCTTAAAACACAAATTGCTATTTGCATAAGTTTAAGTTCAAAATACAAGTTTGTATGTTTTTATCATCAAAGGATAACTTACTTGGGAAAGGGTTAATGGTTAATCAGTTATCAAAACACATGCCTGTGAATGTGCAAGAGTTTGTTGTCGGTGCAGTTAATATCAACACCAACTATTTGATGGCATGAATCATACAGTTTGCCTTGAGCTATAATGTAACTCTGGGACTGACCTGGCTAAAGAGATGGGGCATCTCAGAAAGGATGAGCATTCAGTGTTCCTCTAAAAAAAAGTCATTTTTGCTTTCCTAACAGAAAAGGCAAAGTTTTCATTTTTTAAGTGACTTAGACACCCACTTTGCCTGGTACTGTGACCCTTGTTGGTGATTGTTATAAGTTAAGAGGCCACACTAATCCACAGGTGTTGGCTATCCATTGTCTGATTAAGTAATCACAGTAATTACTACCAGTCCTTATAAAACCAAGCTCAAGCTTGTTTGTCCTTCGTATGTACCTGTATGATGGCAAATGGTTAAAACTTGCACAGCATTGTACACAAGTTCACATTTGACCACTACAGGCATCTATACCTGAAATAGCTAACTTCCTCCACTAGCTCTTCCATGAGAAAAAGATAGCATCAGAGGTAATCAAAGGTTACTGCTCCACACTGGCTGACACCTTTTCCTCATCGAAGAGAGAATATTGGACAAACCAATGACTTATCCTACCTCTTCTCCAACTTTGATTATACATGGTAAGAAACCTTGGCTCTGTGCCCAAGTGGATTCTATCATGGGTACTAAACTGGCTGAACAAAACATTTGGAACTGCTTTTGGGGCATATTTGGCTCACCTTTCATACAAGACCTGCTTCCTTGTCACATTAGTGACAGCAGGCAGAATCAGCGAAATGCATGCCCAATCAGGGGACATGAATTACATGCAGTTCTGATCAGACAGGTCAGTTTCACTTATGACGGTTCCCTCTGTCATCGCCAGGAACAGTTCTCCAACAGTGACAGAACAGTATAGCCACATAGACCCATTCATCCTGGATTAAGTGGGTTATTCTCTTGCATATTGAGAAATAACTTCAATGCATATGAAATTGTTATGTATTTTGGCTCACAAGGTTATTGCAATTACCAGAAGCATCGCCTTTGACATGGAACTGTTGTCTAACTGATATTATCCATGTCATGGGATGGATATCTGAGTCCACATTCTCCAGTTTTAACTCAGTGATCCTTCATTCCAAAGGGCGCAAGTCGATCTGGTGGGACTTTTAGCCATGTCACAACAGGTTCCCTTTCCAGGTCATTTGACAGCTTTATAAGACACAGCTTCACAATTTCTGCTGGATTTGTGGGAGGTAAAATTTTCCCTTTTGAAGATGCTCTCCGATTGATGGAATTGGATCACCTAGAATCTGTCTCACATACCATAGATGGTATCTCCATGGTTAAGGGTTGTACCTACCTCCACCTTACATATTCTCCAAAGGTATTATGATTTGGTAATGTATTTATGAAAGAAACTAATTTTTTCTAGTAAAATATTTTTTCTTTGCGAATACTTACCCAAACGTAATATATATTCACCCTCCTAGCCTCCCCATAGTTACATCTATGTAGAGAGCATACCTTATGCTCCAGTAGTAACTGAGATATTCATGGGTTTTGCCACCAGTCACTATATCAAGGGGAGATCAATCTGACTGACCACCATCTAGTTGGGCAGATAACTTTTAACTCTTTTAGCTAAAACTTTTATCTGTGAGGGCTGAAATTTTTAGATTATAGTAGTTCTCCTTAGGTATTATGGTTGGGTAAGTATTTGTGAAGAAACATATTTTAGCTGGAAAAATTGGACTTTTGACATAAATGAGAAGTTACGGACAGGGCAGGGCCCCCGAGTGGCCGAGTGGTATAAAGTGCTCTTCGTTACGGATCACTGCCATCTCACCTCTGTCTGTGGCGGTTCAAGTCTAAGATTCATCCAATGTGGATATGTGAGAAAGCTTGCCAGTAGCTTCTCGAGGGTTGGTGGTTCTTTCCGGGGTTTTCCCGGGTTCTTCCTCCACCATTAATACTGGCCGCCATGTATAGCCTATCGTGTGCTGAAAAATGGCATTAAACCCCACAACAACAACAACGGACAGGGCAGTAGTTTTTCAAGTCGATTGGTTAAAATAGCAGTTTTAAAACTAATGGAAAAGCACCAGTAGAAAGAGATGTATTTATAACATCAGTTAGAGTAGGCAGCGTAGCATCCAAACACTCAAATAGCAGATTTATTAATTCTATCAAGTTCATGTGACTTGAGGGCATATTTTTTTTGTACCATTCTTTGAAAATCCTTAGATATAGTCTGAAATGTTGTGTATGGAAGCCTCTGTAATTTTGTATCATAGCTTTAAGGTGAGAATGGGTCAGGTTGTATGATGATGTAAAATTGATCTCTGATTGTTTTCACACTGTCACGGAAGAAATTAGGAAACTGATCTGGTAGACTGTCTGGGGAGGCTGTAGTTGGAGATGGTGTAGATTTGTTCCTTGCCAATAATTTGTCCATGATGGAGAATAGCTGTTTGCATTCTATTCTTGACCTGAATTTTACTTGTCATGCTCAATGAAATGTTCAATAAAAAATACACATTTTATCAGTTTTTGCTCACAGGCACAAATAAAATAAATTGCAGCAGCTTTGTAAAGACAATACAGATGTTATGCTGTTCATTAGATACCATATAAATGGGAAGTGAGATACAGCAGTTACTTTTTACACCATCATTATTACTATTTTGTTATGGTTTTGGTTAAAAAAATTAATTGCATATATTTCCTAAACCTCTTGATAGATTCTTGTCATTTTTTTTGTGAATCATTATAATACTAGAATAGTTTATTCAACAACTTGTTCACTTGCCCCTTTTACTTGGGGTCAAGGTCATGGTAATTGAAACTTGTGCTAAAATTTTGGTTAAAGTGTTTTCATTTGCATATTTTTCCCAAACCCCATGACAGATTTTCTTCATATTTACCTTGAAGCATCATGAAGCATATATAATTTCATTATGTAATATGCTTGCTTGCCTTTTTTTACCTTGGGGTCAAGGTCATAGTTGTAGAAAATTTGTATTAAGGATTTGGGTAAAGATTTTCCTTTGCATCTATTTGTCAGATTTCTTTTCTTCATTCTTAGGATGAATCATTTGAAGCTTAAGTGATGCATTTGGTGACATGCTTACTGATCCTTTTGACCTTGAGGTCAAAGTCACACATTTTAGAGCAATATTGTGGCTGTGAGCTCAACAAGCAGGTCATGGCCTTTTGTTATGCTTTTAAGAAAGTATGACAAATTTAACATCACAAACAAAGTACCTTGTCTGCATATGATACTTTTTTATGCCCGGGTCTTAACGTATTAATTAAGATATTTAAAAGGATTTTATTTCCATGCATATGATTTGAGAGGGCAGATAGATGCATTTGGTTGTAAGTCCTTTTGCTGAGCAGTGTGGTGTGAGGTCACTGATGTAGTAACAGTAGTTCAGATCCAGGGACAGTTGTTCAGTTACTAGTTTTTGATAAGTCTGGGTGATAAGCTTTTTAAACATCTTTTGTCTGGTGCTTTATGTGTATAGTGTCTTGAAACAATTAGGAAAACATATTGTTCAAACAGTTGCATGGGAAAATTGTGGGTCCCTTAAGTCTAGTGTTGGAACTATTAATTTAGTAGAAGCTTTTAGAGTTCATTGTTGGTCATGCGATGTATAATTTCACTTCTTATTTAGGCAGTAATGTTTGCCAAAATTTGAAGCATGTACAATGTATACAATACCTGAAATCATACTAATGAATTGAAATGATTAGAAATTCAACATTTCCCCTGATCTTCACATTAGGCTGTTTATATGTAAACCATTGACAGTTGCATGCTTTACTTGGGTCAGAATGCAGTTATTTTCTTTTACCTCTTATTATCACAGGATTTAGTTTTTAAGATATGTCTTTGTTGAATACATCTGATAATGTTGCTGAAATATCCTTAGGATTATCATGTTCATGTTTTGTACTGCTGAATATATGTACATGAGGTAAAATTCTGATAGTACAACTGGATTTACTACCTAGAGATATGCCTATTATGTCTTTGTTGGATCAACACACTTGCAACTTTGATGTCAGTCCCAGAGATCATTCCTCGCACTAGCCGCCATTCAGACAACCTTCATTATTTACAAAATAGTTGACCAAGAAGTTGCCAATACATCACCTATTTTTTCATTAGCAGCTTTTCACTTAATTATGGGCTCATTCCAATCATAAAAATAGCTGTATTGGTCTGAAGAGATTTTGATTTTGTTTGGGGAAGAAATTTTCAGTAAACAAAATATTTGATTTTTCTTGACATTACTGCATCAACATACAAATGAAACATATTGTTACAGGGTAGCATTGGCTGTTAAACTTCTGGTGGCCACTGAATACCTCTCTATTCTCTCTGTTGTTGATAAGCTCTCATTAGAGTAAAGGCCTAGTTAAACTTCTGGTGGCCATTGAATGCCTCACTATTCTCTCTGTTGTTGATAAGCTCTCATTAGAGTGAAGGCCTAGTTAAACTTCTGGTGGCCATTGAATGCCTCACTATTCTCTAAGTTGTTGATAAGCTCTCATTAGAGTGAAGGCCTAGTTAAACTTCCGGTGGCCATTGAATGCCTCCCTATTCTCTAAGTTGTTGATAAGCTCTCATTAGAGTAAAGGCCTAGTTAAACTTTGACCTGAACTCCAAGAGGTTTCTGTGATTCTCTGATGAAGTGGGGAATCCGTACAATAAGAATGGGACTAGTGATGAACTGAGGAATCCTTACAATAAGAATGGGACTAGTGATGAACTGAGGAATCCTTACAATAATAATGGGACTAGTGATGAACTAAGGAATCCTTACAATAAGAATGGGACTAGTGATGAACTGAGGAATCCTTACAATAAGAATGGGACTAGTGATGAAGTGGAGAATCCTTACAATAAGAATGGGACTAGTGATGAAATGCTGACTCAGATTTAAGTTTCATCTGGTTTATTAACTTTCATAAACTTGTATGGCATTACGATTTCAAGACTCAACTATCAGGTGCATCACTTCCAAAAAATCACCCATTGATTTTATATCACAGTGGTAGTGTGCAATTGGGCAAACATAAGTAATTTAAGTAACAGTTTTTATGATAGAAGTTGATAGTAACATTTATTAGTGTCAAAGTTTAATGTTCAGATGTTATATTAAAATTATTGTTTACTGATAGACTTTGAAATATAGGCTAACTTTTCTTTAAATTCATATAGGTTAATTTTATACAAAGCCTCAATGGTTGCAACAATAACTAACAGCATATGTTCAATGCCTTGAGAAACACTCATCAGCTTTTTACAGTAAAACAAATAACTATTGGAAGAGCCTTGAGAAACACTCATTTGCTCTATATTCAAACATGCTATTATTATTATTATTCCTATTTCTGTTGAATTGTATGAAACATCATTATTTGAACAAGGTCTGCAAGAAACATTTGACTTGACCTCACAAGATCATGAAAATACTGTCTGAATACTGTTTAACTGATATGCAGATATTTAAGCTGAAGTTGCTGATTTATAATATAACAATGAATGAATATATATCCATAAAGGTTTTAATACACAGATGTCAATTTGAAAACTTAGTTTTAGAGCTATACAAACTTTACTATAAAAGACATGTAATTTTCTTTGCATTTACTTATGTAGATATCATGAAATAACTACAAATTCTAATATGTGGAAAATAATAAACAAAAGAGTTACCTTTACTTTGCAGACTTCCTGATATGGTAATCATAGTAAAAAGTAGTAAATGATTTTCCCACCCTCTGTCTAAATGTAAGGTGCTCTTAAAGCGACCCTTGGAAACCTGAACAGGTCCCAGTAGAGACGCTGACAAGCCTTTTTATACCTCCTGCAGAATTCTACAGAAGTCTGCACTTGGCAGGGAAAATTCTACTGTTTGCTGGGTAGCAACCACAGGGAAAAATTCTGTGAGCACACATTTGCAGGGGCGACTGTACTTTGCATCTGATAGCAACAAAACTGCACCTTAATTAACAGTTGTAATTAAAAACCTATGTAATATATAGTATTAGCTACGTGTGCTTACATCAGATTTATTTCTCAATGGTCAAAATTTGAAATACAAATAAATGTTTAGCTTTAAAATGAGTGATGTTGAATGCAGCCACTAACCATTAGGCGAGATAATGATGGGAGTGTTCCAAATGTGCCAAATTTGGAAACTAGGTTAATACCTAGGATAGTTATACTTGCATTCCCGGCATAATAATATCGTGAAATTAAAGAGTTCAGAGGATGATTTATGATCAGTTTATATGGGAATGTTAAATATACCTGGGAATGATATCATAGTTTGGTATTGAATAACAGTAGATATTAATGAATAAATTAATGTTGTCCGTCAGTGTTGACAACACCCACCCACTCAGCTGCGATGTCTTAACCCTGTATATGAAGTAGAGGCAATACGAATAGTACTCCCACTCATGTTGCATTACCACCAAAAGCTTTACGATGAATGAACTTATTTGAAACGGGTTTTTTTTTTGGTGTAAATTAAAGGCTAGATTTCCTGCCCGTTACAATATTGTTGTGTGGCAGAAATATCCAATGTGGTCAGAATATGAACTTCAATAGCTATTGGAAACTGCATTGGCTTAAAAGCTTGAAATGGTGTTTATGTAAAATTCATTGTTATAGTCAACAGTTGTATTAATGAACATGCTTTTCAGAGGTAATAATGCTGTTTAAAGAATTATTTGTGTCAGAAAGATCAGTAAATCATCCTAAAGGGTAATGTTGTGTAGTATGTGGTCCAACCAGCTCTCTTAACAACTACTTTTTCCTAGCGATGCCGCAGTAGAAAAATAATTAATAGGAACAAATCTTACTATTCATTCTTGTCAAGCAGAGATGTGGGAATACATTTTTAATTGGATCAGGTTGTTCCTTCATCACCGACAGCCATCACATGTGCATCACACATCCTCTTGCAGGCTTATGGGATAGCACACTCTGCTCTGTCTGGTGTGTATATATATGTATACTGATAATTATATGTTCTGGCTTGTAAGTCAATCAGTATAAGTTGAATTCACTAATTTTGTAATTTTCAATTCTTCTATACATAAGTTGATGTGGAGCATAAGATGAACTCTGATAAACATCATGACTTTGTCTTTTTTGCTGGTAACTTTCAGTTAGATAAATATTAAAGGTATTTAAAGGTATCACTCTATGCTACTCCAGATTGTTTGGGAATAGCAGTCACTGATACTAGCAGGCTTTTTCCCCCCATTTTGTTTTGGAGAAAGGAGGTAATTTCAGAGTGATTGTAAAACAGTATTGTTCAATTTCTTGATGATCATGATCTTCTTGAATTTCAAGGGCACTAGTTTGTTCCATTATCAGTTGAGAACTCTGAATAAACAAGTCATTCATGTTTCAGTTACAATATCCATTATCATGAGAACCACAAGGTTAGGCAGTGTTATTTACACACTAATTAAATATGCCTGGAGCATTGGCCAGGTTACTCACTTCTTTGAAGGCAAGATTCAACAGATGAAATCAAATTAATGAAGCTACCAGTAAGAAAATAAAGCTATCCATTGAGAAATGAGAATTGTTAAGAAAATTAAAGATAGAGAAAGAAAACAGAAAATTATCATAAATAGAATAAATTTTAAAAATGTGCCATTTGCTAATGTTTATAATTTATGTCTGGAGAAGAGAGAGGGCATCATTTCTTGTTGTCTTAATCCACTTGAAATCATAAAACTAACATTGATGTGAAATAATGACTAATAACAATGGGGTTACCTGCATTTTACCTAAATCCAGTGTCAGGGTTTAAACAGTTAACTGGCTTGGATTGTTGTTGGGAACTAAAGACCAATTCATCAGTTATAATCAAATAGAGAGCTGAAATAATAGGTTATTAAGAATGAATGCAGGTAATGAGTTAAAATTACATATTGCTTTAAGATGAAATGCAAAACCAAAATGGATTGTTGGTGATCTACAAGCAATCTATTCAGAATTTTACCCTATAGTATGTGCATTCTTTTGTAAATATGACAGTATAATTGGGATCGTCCATATATGACGTCACACAGTTTTTGCCATTGTTTTAAACTCTCCTCTCCTCCATGTCACACTTTGTCACAAAAACTCAGACCCCCCTCAATGTTACATCACAAATCTCCTACCCTCCCCCTTTTTCCCCCCACAGTTTTGTGTAATACTGAAAAGTATGTAATGTAAATCAGTTAACTATACAGACAAAACAACAATCTTTAATGTAAAATAGTGTTTAATTAACCAGGCTTTTAAATGGACTGCTTGGCTAGTTAAAAGTTTATAAAATTATTTTAAAAAATTTAATTAAATTTAAACAAAAAAACAAAATGAAATGTAAATTAAACACATCAATCACTTCAATTCTTACCAACATTAAAGTTTCAACAAATCCACAAAAATTCTAAGAGATTTAAAATAGGAAGTATTTGTAAATGAATTACTTCTCTTCAAAGTTATCATTATCCCAAGGCAAAGTAAGATGCTTCTCCATTGAACGAACAAGAAATCCATTTGTTTCTAGATTAACATCGTTTATTGGAAGGGATATTCCCTCCAAATCAAGCTCCTCCTCCTCAATCCAATCCACACTTTCTCCATTCTCCGCATTTGCTAGTATGACCATCATTTAGCGTTGCCTTCTAGCAGCGACTCTCATTGGTCTGATGTGCTTTGATGAACTGCTGTTTGTTTGTGAAGGACTGAGTGACTGCGCAGCATGACCAGAGAGCTGAAGTACACATAACATATCTTGAAAATTTTCTCATTCAGCACAGATTGAGGTGAAGAGCAATAAAGATCGTAGGGAATTTTCCGAAATGTGTTTGCTGACCGAGGTAGAATGTCTTCCGTTTTTAGACTTTGAGTTACAAATAAGGATGGAAATTTGTGCAAGGCTCCATCTTTGGCTCAATCTGGAACTTTTAGCCCTTCACATGTTTGAACATGGGGTAAAGGAAGGTGAAAAATTTGTGTTTTATCACATTGAAGAATGAGCTTTGTGCTTTCCAACAGCAAATGTTGTCACACTTCACAATCTGAAGCAAGTATTGGCTTGAGTGGACATGGGTGTCACACCAGTTTTGATTTCTGCACAATATATCATGTTCCATGAGCTCTGAATTTAATGGATTCATGTACTGTACATAGCAATGGTTGAGTAATTGTCTGTGGTCAACTGTGACCATATTTTGACCAACATTTTTTTGGTAAATTCAAAGTTTTCTCTAGCTCAGTGTCAATTGTCTTACCTCGTTCGTCAAGATGGATGCCATAGTTGTCGTGAGGTAATATTAATCCACTAAATTCAATTGCTTAGTGGTGCCATCTTTCTTTCCACTCTGAATAAAGAACTTTGTCCTGGAGGATTTGTTGCAACACAGACAAGATCATGTTTCAAGAAATGGTGGATGGCAACCATAATGACTTTTTGATACTGTGGGTTGTCATCTGGCCCACCATCAACAGTAAGCACAAGAATCGGCTTGACTAATTTATCAATACCAGTCCTGGTTATGGTATCGAACTCTGTCAGACACAGCAACTTTTCATAGTCAAATCCATTGCTGAGTGCTGCTGTTGTAGAGTGTTTTCCAGATCGGATGGCCATAAACGTTGGGCCAGAAAAGCCAACAGCATCTCTGTTTCCAAGACCATTGCAATGGATCTCAATGCCAGCATACACCAAGGGTATAAGCTTGTGCCATGCAGCAACTACCCAATCATGGTCTGGAAGGCTTACTTTATATTCAACGGGCATTGGCAGTGGACTCTGCTTATTGGTAGAGACCAGACCAATTGGGATGCGCCATTTATCGTCCTGGCTGATAAAACAAACCTCATCCGGTCCAAGCATGGAAGACAGTTCTTCCAAATGTCTAATTGTAGTGGTGCAAAACTGGCCATCAATATGTTTTGTGTGATAATCATTTTGCACTCTAATTAACTTTACTGGGACATTGGTTACATGACACCTACCTTCTGATGATGAACTATGCTTAGAAAATGGACGAAGAAGCCATCTTTTTTTAAATGCTCTGTTAACTGATCTAAGGTTTTGATACTTCTGTAGTTTTCAAACTGTCTTTTTTCATGAGAAGCTGAGCCTTGCATTGCGATATAAAGTATAGTTTACCACATCTGGCCCAGATATTCTTTTTTGTGCACAGTTAAGGATTATCTTCCAGTAAAGCATTCAGTTTTGATTTTTTCAAATCCCTTGCTTTCTGGGATCTTCTTTGATCATCAGTCTTCCTCTTTAGTGTCCTTTCCAACTCAGTTTTTCTTTTTTGTTTATCTTTTAACTCTAACTTCTGCTGATTTGAAAGTAGCCATTGTTTCTGCCGACTATACAAACCAACAAGGTCAGAATTTATGACATCAGTTTGGGACTTCAAATGTAATTGAACAGTAGCATTTCTCTGAATAGCCAAATGGCTTGTGGAAGGCAATGTTTCAGAAGTAATGATATTCAAGACTTAGGTCAGTTGTTCATTGGACTCTAAATTATCCTGAGTAGAAGCTTTTTTTGAAACTGATGGTGTTTGTTTTGTCCAAAGTTAAGAAGTGATCCTTTTTTCGTAATGGGGATATATTTACTCCCTTTAATGTGCAGCATTCCTGTGCAACACAGGGCTCATCCTTGGTGCTACTCAACTATATTACATTTGTTGTTTTTTCACAAAAAATATTAATAGTTAAATATTAATAGTTAAATGTTCACTGTGGACCAAATACCATTTTTCAACTTGCTAAACTCACATGTCTTTAATCTCGTCTGACTGTTGCCAGGATGGTGATAACTTATTAGCCTATTGTTTTACTTTTCTAAAATCTAAGTTTAATCACCAGTAGGCCTGCAGTTTATTTAGTGTACATTTTGTTTTTAAAGTTTATATTACATTATATTAAAAAAAGAACAGCATAATTAAAAACAACAACAGTTTAAACCAGTTGAAGCTTATAACAGTTACCCAATATTTCATCTGAGATAACAATATTAATATAAGTTGTCCATTAGAGAGTTGTTATTTATTGCGGATAAAAATGGACAGGTCACAAAATCTTTTTTGTTCTGACATTATTTTTGAAAGAAGCATTCCACACTCATATTTATTGTGACATCACATTTGTTTAACCCCCTCCCCCCTTGTCACACTTAGTCACAAAATTTTGACCCCTCCCCCTCTGCATGACATCATATGTGAATGACCCCAATTGTTAATATTTATAGGTTACTGCGTTTGTATGGGAAAATATGAACGAGTTTTTTGGATGGAATACTGCACAACTTTGGAAGTGCAGTATATCCATCCAACAAAACAAGTTCATATTTTCCCATACAAATGCAGTAACCTTTTTATTATATGCTCATTTTTTTTTTCTACCTAAGGCTTAATTACATAAACCAAATACACTAAAAGAAACAACATAAATGAATGTATGCCGTATTCCAAACTAAATACAGAAGCGCATATTCATCATTACACAACAACAACATTATTACTGTGCACATAACTCCTCCCAGATAAATTTGAACTTAGTTGCGTGCTCGACATAACTTTCGAAAGAAAATGGCATGTCTAGTTATAATTGAAATTTGGAGTCATATTGTGAATGAATGTGCATTGCAACAACTTTTCCATTTGATCTGGAATGAATAGATTTTGGTATTTGTTTTGATTCTATGAAATTTCGTGATTATGGACTGGATTTGTATGTGACAATTCCACATGAAATATATGGGATTGAAGAAGCTAGGGAAAAGTGTGTTGACATCTGCAAATGTGTTTCTGTTTCTGTCATTGAATGTTTGAAATCATAATGTGGGAAAAATATGAAGTCTTTCAGTTGCAATTATCAAAAAGATGCTATGGAATTTAATGCTTATTTCATTTTGAGTGCAGTAAGGAGGATGTAATTGCACTTATCATCGATATTACAGTACAATTTCGAAATATGTAATCAAGATTGAGAACCTATGACATGGCTCATGTAATTCGGATTTGCAGAACTAAGAAAGTACATTTTGAGGAAATTCAGGATATAAAACTAAGTATTTCTTTTTTGCCATTCTTATCACCAGCTAAAGAAGACAGTATATGACTTGTCACTTTTATGTTATTTGTTGTTGTTGTTGTAGTGTTTAACACCATTTTTCAGCACAAGATAGGCAATACTTGGCAGCCAGTATAACTGGTGGAGGAAGAACCCTGGAAAACCCTGGGAAGAACCACCGACCCATGAGAAGCTACTGGCAGGCTTTCTCACATACCCACGTTAGCCGAGTCTGAGACTCGAACCTACGCAGACAGAGGTGAGATGGCAGTGATCAGGGAATGGTGAGCACTTTAGACCACTCGGCCACTGGGGCCCCCAAATGTTATTTGTAAGGACCTTATCTTGCGTCTTTTGTATACTGTAGCTAGCCTAAATCTGAAACATTGTATCAACGCGGAATGTGCCAAAGCAGCTGGTATGTGGCAGTCCACGAAACATCTGTTTTAGTTCATTCAGAAACAAATTTAAACAACCACAACATAAAGTGCCTCTTATGTGAGTGTACATAATTTGTTTACAGATCAAAAGTGCTGGCATCTGCATCCATTGTTTGTTTAAAATAGAAAGTAGTTCCTTTATGCACGTGAATGCTGTATGTGTATTGGCATGCGGGTTCAGTATTGGGTAATACTGCACGATTCTGACAATGTGAAGTTAATGGGGGAACAAATGAGCGTATAATAAATGAAAATTATGTGCTTAATCTATGGTATTGTAATGATATTCTTTGAACATTCAAGTCCTTGATATGTATTATATCCCTTTGTAGGATCACTCATGTGAAAAAAGATAAACTAGTAATTACTAGAGTTGGTTAAATAAAATACTTCTAAATCAAATAACTATGGACCTGGAAGAATTAGGTGTAGTTAAAAAAAATGATGAATGCAAAAATCTGTTCATTTTTCTCTCTCTTTCTTAGGAACAGATGTTATGCTTTTCAAAAATCCAGTACACTGCAGAGTATGGACTATCAATTCTATGTGGCCCATTAACTGTTTTCTTTTATTTCATGTTGTAGAAATTAGAAAATACAAGCAAAATACAAATGATTTCATAGTAATGATAAAACTGACATGGTAATTCAACAAGAATTGGTAAGCTGTGTGATCCATTTTTGATTTTGCTGATAACATCCAAGAATCACAGCATGGCGCTTGTACTGAAATCTACTTGTTCTAGAAATCAGAAAATACAAGCAAAATACAAATGATTTCATAGTAATGATAAAACTGATGTGGTAATTCAACAAGAATTGGTAAGCTGTGTGACCCATTTGTACTGAAATCTATTCTGTGCTAAAAATAGACCATGATGTCACTGTGCCAGGCTGCTTCCATATTGTTTTCAGACAAAGTACCGAGAGGTACTTAATAACGCATAGTATTTCACGACATATGTGCAAAAATAAAGTTGTTTTTATCTGCACTTCCTTCACTATGTAGTGTTTTGATATAATCAACTATGAGTGTGTACAGTAATAATTTTGTACCCTTTTTTTCTTTGTCATCTGTTTTTATTGTTTTCTAATCTACATTGAGTCAAACTCTTGTACATGTATGTACACATTAATGGAATATATATATATATAATGTGTGTGTGTGTTTGTGTGTGTGTGTGTCCCAGATAAATATGTTGAAACCGATAGTATTCATTTATATCAATTTTATTTCCTTTTCAGTTAGTTTTTGTATGTAAAATGTGTATTGTTTTAAGGCCGGGAGTCAACATTAGAGACAGCAGTTTCAGTACTGCTATTTCCATCAATGCATGCATACACTTATACTTCCCGACAGAATGTAATTGTATATACTTTTAATTAAGGAAATGTAATATCCATGTAGTATAAATATAATCAACCAGACTAGTGCAGCTCTTTTCAACACCATAACTCAAACGAATATAATGTATTCTTGTATGTTCTAAACTGTCATTTAAAATTATGATTTGTTTTAAAACTGACAAGGAAATAAACACATAAATTTTCTCTCCTTTTTTCTTAACTTTCTTATCGATTAACACATCACAGTCAGAAAAGGGTAATAAAATCACTAATGCATAATACAAAAAACAACAAAAAAAACATTGATACATTTTTAAAAAAATATATGGAATATATATGCAACATTTCTAGATTCTACATGCAAAACATCACATCAGCTTAGCAGAGTGTAATTTAATGAGCTAAGCAAAATATAAGAAATAGTCACTTTTTACATACATGTACATCCATCTCTATTTATGTTAAAACATGAATCATATAAGAATACTTCATTGATAATTGGGGTGGGTGGGTGCAGTACCCTTGGAATTTGCATCTCAGAAAATTCAGGTTATATGTATCAGTGATGAAATGCAAGCAATTTGTGTATTATACTGTTCTAGAAAGATTCATCAAATTTGATTATATGATTTATACAGTCTGCAGGCTGAACCACCACTGTAACCAAGTATTGGAATGCACATCTATACTCAGATGAACAAATGTAGCGCCTGGTACATGCTTTTCAGTAAGAATAATAACATGAAAAAGATCACTGATGCCGGTTCGCCTTGTGTGAATGGCTATTTTTAGAAACTGATACTACTGTGTGTCATGTTTCAGAGAGGTAAAAAGTACAAGCGCCATTACAGACACTTAAAGCAATTATGTTGATCAGTATATAAGTTGATTCAGAGTATAAGGTGAAGCTCAGATTTCCAGGTCCATTTGTATGCTGGAATACATACACACATAAACAGTAGATATAAGTAGGTATAATTTATTGTACATCATAGTTTGAAATATAAATTAATAGCTGTAATCTGTTTTGATGCAGGGCTCACCACAGTATCTGAACTACCTAGCTTGTATTGAATACTTTGAGTGGTGGTCTAACCTGTTTTGCCACAAGTCTGACCCACTTCCAAAAGAAGTGCCATGTTCACTAATTCATGATGGCGATGAATATGACCTTTCACCTTTGATTAAATCACAAGGAGGATATCTGGTGGATTCAACAGATGATAGAGAGGTGTACATCAATGTTTGCAGGGATATAACAGGAGGTAGGAAATGCAGCATTTACTTTTTATTATATTCTCACCTTTGGTCTCATAGAATTAGGATAGGAGATAACGGAATGATTATTTTCTATCCAGCATTATGTTTTTAATAGGGACATGAATCACTGCATCATTACATCATAAAATTTTGCATTATGACATTATGTGATGTGAAACCAGAAACTGGATAGGGCAGTGGATATATTCTTGATTGATGGACTTCCTGTGATGAGAAACCAGAAACTGAATAGCGCTGTAGATTTATCATTGATTGAAAAACACAACTTGTTTTGATGGGAAACCAGAAACTGGATATATCATTACTTTATACCCCTGCAGTCCAAAAGTTAATAATATCCAGTTCTCACACATGTAACGGCAAGTGGTCTTGCATCCTGTGATAGGGATTTCCTTCATATTCATACTTACTCAACCACCAAACCATACCCCATAATCAGATAAATTACCATTTTAAAAATTGTTATTAT